>LR990527.1:17200000-17800000 GCA_905147745.2 Phlogophora meticulosa | reverse complement strand
TCAAAGTCGTATACAAGTTTAGTCTGCCTTTTTCACATTAAAAATGCAGGTCAAACAAAATATTACAGTGAATCATTCACAAGCCGTCCCACCCAAGTGGCATGCGAGTAGTCCAACACTGGTGCACCTCGTGTCGGCAGACAATAGGCTTGGTCATGCTCACCTGTCAATCTATATTTACTATCGCCACAATGTAACGCATGCCACAGACAGTCATTATATTCAGCGTGAGCGCATCTAGTTCACTGTTGAAGTTGAGCTATGGCTTCACACACGCTTCACAATGAAATACTGTTACTATAAATTCGCTTGGTACATTGACTGATAGTTGAAAATTAACGGCTTGCTTAACTTGCCTAGTAAAGCCTGAATGACTTAATATGTCATTCAGGCTTTACACATTACACCCGTGGGACCCAGACTGTTTAGTACTTAATCGTCCAACTATCTTATTTAATTCAGGAGTATGAAGCAATGATCATATGAGTAGAAAACGTTTCCCTGTATCTGTATACCTCGTACGTCTAGTAGTGACCCTGATTGCGGTTGAGTTCATGATAAAAACGCGTCATGTCCACTTACTTACTTTACACAAAATGGATCATCTGCGGTAGGCCGAAAATATTTGCCAGATGACACAATAACGCCTGTGTGTCCGTCTGTTGACGCATTATTGAGAACAATAGAAGGATGCGTGCGAGTGATGCACCGATATGCGCGCACGCATCGCGCTCGACGTCACGAGGCGCTCGCGCGAGCCAGGCCGCATGAGTCGTAAAATCAGAAGGTAAGTTAAATTTTCATTATCAAACAGAATCTTTAGACATTCTGAAACGACACGGTACAAAACGGAACAATGTCAAAACATAGCTGTCCAAAGCTATGGCGTTGTTCGGACAGCATGTAACTATACGTCATGCAGCTTCTTAGGAAATCAAGCACACGTAGTCCCCGTTCTTCATAAGGCCATGGCAATCTGACGACCAAGAAGAAACCGTATCACTGGTTGGCAACGTCATTGATACCCTGCCTTCTCGAAAACTGAGTATAGAAGATCATTGAAACCCTTACCAACCTTATTTTAATGTCTCCAGATGCAGGTATAATATTTAAGGGTCCTTTCTCAAAACAATTAAGACTCGGTTTATTAATTCGTGATCAATCCCGCTGGAGCTTTTTATGTTGGACTGTGTAAACTGCATACATAATTAATAAACTCACCAATTTTTCCGATGAGAGCAGGCAGGAACAACAAATCCCCACCTGCTATGATCCTTACATTATCCTTTTACGTTCATACACGCACGCTAGTTACGAGTACTGTACACACCTGCTCTTTCTGAAGAACATCACCAAAGAAGTCCATTCAGACCGCCCCGACCTCCGTCTCCACTCACAACTGAGTTATAAATCTTTAGTTAGTCGACCAAATCGTAGAAGCATATCCTCTTTAACTTTTGTTACTACATCTTTTACTCCACAACATTATCTATGATTCCTAGTTACACTTACACCACACGTACTTCGCAAGGAACGCCTTTCCCAGAATTCATTCTACTTGCATGGCTCTTTTGCCACACTCAACATTTACTTTGGCACATAAGGCTGCGTTTCCATTGAGGCGGAGATGTGCGGAGCTGAGTTTATGGTGCGTGCATTAACCAATCGCATTTCTCGAAATCTCCGCTCCGCTTCAGTGTAGACATTGTGGTTGGTTAACTCATGCACCGCTAAGCTCCGCTCCGCACAGCTCCGCCTCAGTGGAAACGCAGCCTAAGTGTAGGCACCAGCACACCACTGTTCACAGTGGTTGAACAAACTGATCCTTCTGTAATCTTTAGAACATCACAGCTGAGTTAGTAATGTCGATTCCCAACACATGCAGCGTATTATAAAATCGTACTTCGTCCATTATTACAAAAGTGCGTCAATGTTAATACGTTGTTTACAAATTCTAGCGATGTCTTAGAGTTATTGTAGGAGATTCCGTCACCGTGGCGTTAGACATGAGTGAGATCAGTTCATTTGAATAATATGTATCCTTTGAAGTCTACTATCTGAGGATACAGGTATGGTTTATGTTCCCTTTGATCTACCGACCGTTACTAATACTTGGAAGTAGAGGGAACCACCATCCATCCGTTAGGTGAGAGGATGCCACTCATGATACAAGGGGTCTGATGAGTTGTATCTCGCTCAAGCTCGATCACAAAAAGTTTAACAAATGAAGAAATAATATAGACCAGGGCTGAAGCCTTTGAAATTGCTAAAAAGTGAAAAAAAAATATAGTAGGATGAAACCCATTGGAAAAGGAAGAGAATATAACCCAGTGGGTTTCATCTTAATACTGTTTTTTTGTTTAAAAAATTAGCTACCCTGGTCTAGTTGTTAATATGTGATTGGTAAAAGTAGTTAGTTTTCGCCTGCAATTATGTTTTCAAGGATGAAAATAATTACAAGAACTTCAGAGTCTTCAGAACTACATCAGCAATCCTTTCTGTTGTAAACAATTAATATTCTTTGCAGCACCTTTCAGGGCATTAAATATTCGCTAAGCCTAAGCAATAACTGTCACGATACTTACTTACCAGGAACGAGGTTCTAGAACAAACAGAAATATAACTTTAAATGAGGCTAAGTACGGAAAAGTTTCCGCTGTGGCGCTATGAGTCTTGTTGGCAGTTGGCCTGTGACTGCGCCAGCTGACGGTGGTGATACACCAATACACCCGGTTATGGCGGTGTGTTCCGGGTAGAAATACTCTGGAACATGTGTTGATGATATAGTACCTTTAGGGATTAGTGACAAAGATGGTTTACAGGTTTATAAAAATGGACAAACAAAGCTCATACATCAAGCAAGAATTAGAATTGACAAAAACTGCTGACATGACAGTAATCATGGGCGGCCTTATTTCTTAACCTAAATAATTTTCACAATAAACATGGGAGATAAAGTTTAGAAGCATTATTACTTAATCTAAGTAAGTAGCAACCCGGCCCGGCATCGCACGGGTATAAACATTTTTTACATTGAGTTTTTATACAAAAATACTTTCTTTAAAAAAACCCCACAACTAAAAATAAATCAGACATATCGGTCGAGCCGTTCTTAAGTGATGACCTGTCATACCAGCGGCAATTTATTTTATATTAACTAACTATTTTATTAATAAAACAACAACATAGCAACAATTCATTATACGAGTAACATAACATTAGATTAACTACTGATTTTACTATTATCTATTATAACATACTATCTTTTACTCACGGCTTGGCAGTGGTTTATTCAACCGCAGGGTAAGTAACCCCTTATACCCAATAATACACAGTTGTCATATTCCATTTCCATTCTAATAAAAATATATTATCAATCTGAAAAATAATTTTGTTGCGTTCACCAATGACGATTTTGCATCAACGACAGGTGAACTGTTTGCGTCGGTGCGGTGGGACAATAAAACACCTCAATGCAGGTATCAAATATAGATTTCGCAGCCCCAGAGCATTGAAACGCATGGATGTGTTGAAAATCAAAACAAATCTCCTTCTAACTTACGCCTTTTGCCCACTTACAAAAGAGGTTTTTATACATTTTGCCGCTCAAATTGTTCAAGTCGAAGTTGGATAACAAATTGCCCAAGCAGTTTTACCAATGGTTATCGTAATACCCAGTAACTGGATAGTGAATATTAGAAAAGCAGTTACTCCATGTAAAATACTGTCATTCAACTGCACTTGGTTAGACTGGACGCCGACCCCAAGATAAAATAGAAGGCTTGCAAGTTGCTAACTCTGCTGCTTTGCGAGAAATTACAATATTTCCCTCAAACCACCACATCTACCTACACGTTTCTATTTCGGCATATCACCGTTTACACTACTGGACTTGAACGCTGATCCATGTATATACGAGTACGTTCGTTACAGACCGAGCTATGTATATTAAATTGAGTGCCGTGTTGGAGCTTAACTAAGTCACACTGTGTGGGGTGACTTGGAACTCTCAATAATAAGAGCAAGCAGTGGGATTTAGTTTGTAATACAAAAAACACTGCAAAGTGGGAGATAACTTTAATTTCGGAAATCGGTTTGATGGATTTTGTCCATTTTTAGCCACCTAATTTCGAAATCAAAGTTATTTTGCACTTTGGGTGATTTTTTGAGTGACAGTTGTTTTTTACTCTTTTCTTGTGGTACATCAATTCTAGATATATGTATATTTTACAAGGCAAGTAGTGGGTATATCAACCATAAGTGGTCAAACGTGGATGTGCTATACACCTGCAGAACCCTTAGGGGAATACGGCCGTGATGTAGAAATGAAATAATAAAAATAAATAAATATAAATAAATATTGCTGGACAATCCACACAGCATCATCTAGCCCCAAGCTAAGCAGAGCTTGTGTTATGGGTACTAGAGGACTGATATACTTAATACAATACATTACATAGATAGATATTTTTTATTATAATAATAACAATAAATTTTATTTGACATAGAAAAGTACACAGATACAAGGTGACACTTAAGTTAAGCGTGCGAATAGCCTGGTACAAAATAAATGATCAATGACCCCCATGCTAGGTAAAGCCTGTGTTACAGGGGTCATCCATCCGTCCATTCTGGACATTTATGTACTTACAAAATTAGTAATGTGTACTTAGTAACAAAAATATATACTAGACTAATACAATTTAATTTAAAAAAATATAAAATAAAATAAAAACGGGGAAAAAAGGGCAAATGTAGTAAATGGATTTATATATAGCAAATACCCAGAACACCCGGAACAAATATTTGTAGATCGTACAAACATTTGTCCCAAGGCGGGAATCGAACCCGCAACCTCTTGCGTCGCAGGCGGACCTTCGCCCGCCGCGCCACATCGGTCGTCATATACATTTATATTTCGACGAATTGAGAACCTCTTTCTTATTTTGAAGTTGGTTAAAAAGCTTCTGTTGGGTACAGTAAGCATACACACAGTGTGTCTGTTGGGTACAGTAAGCATACACACAGTGTGTCTGTTGGGTACAGTAAGGATACACACAGTGTGTCTGTTGGGTACAGTAAGCATACACACAGTGTGTCTGTTGGGTACAGTAAGCATACACACAGTGTGTCTGTTGGGTACAGTAAGCATACACACAGTGTGTCTGTTGGGTACAGTAAGCATACACACAGTGTGTCTGTTGGGTACAGTAAGCATACACACAGTGTGTCTGTTGGGTACAGTAAGCATACACACAGTGTGTCTGTTGGGTACAGTAAGCATACACACAGTGTGTCTGTTGGGTACAGTAAGCATACACACAGTGTGTCTGTTGGGTACAGTAAGCATACACACAGTGTGTCTGTTGGGTACAGTAAGCATACACACAGTGTGTCTGTATTTTTAGCTATTTCAGCTCCTGTCTGCTGATTTTCACATACACGTAGATACAGGACCTACCCACAACAACATACAATATAATTTAATCAAATAAACACATCCAATGTGCGCATACTTACAACAAAGTAATATCCGAGTCATACACGCTCATACTCATACATCATAATTACGTATCTGTCAAGTCAGTGATTACGCCCATCTGCCCCCGAACAAGGCGACGAGACTGCGGATTGACAGCTCGTGTAGTTATCCATCATACAGCAGCAGCATGCAACTATTAATAACATAATGAGAGCAGGCGCCAGCGACCGGACCGGGCCGGACCGGGCCGAGCGCCGATCAAGTTCGTTTACGACGAGTCGCTAAATGTAACAGTACCTAAGTTTTATTTCACCCTCGTGATGCTAAATACTGGAGGTGGTTAAGGATGATTGCAGACTTGCTACTTTTATTAAATATTTCCCAAAATAATATCTGAGCGGCCGTAAAGTATGTTATGTAATATACACAACAATTCATCCTGCGCTTGCAATTATGTTACCAAAAATGTTATCAAAATCAATGTCATCGTCATTTAACACCCCGACATAAAGATCAGTTTGCGCTGTTTTTGACTTATTCAATAGTACGTACGTAGTGACTGGTCATCTCAAAATCAACTTAGTAATTGATTAAATTAAATGAAATAAAGACGATAGAGAAAAAAAGGATAACAAAACGGAACAACCTGAGGTGACATTTTCGAAAATGACCAACCTCCCATAATTAATCGCGAGTGTGTAACGACCCTAACAGCGGCGCGCGGCGCTCGTAAACCGTGCCGCGACTTAATTGCTTTATTCGTACGCTGTATTGGGCTCCCGGAGTCTTGGCGGTGACAACGGGACATAAGCCTCTTAGCTTTTTACCTTCTTGTACTTTGTTACAGTTATGAAGATGTATATACATGTGCCGTGTATCAAGTGCTCTGAATATTGTGTACTTATAACCTGAAAGTCTGACAACCATTCTGACCAAGGGGTATCGTGTTGCCCAGTAACTGGGTTGTGGAGGTCAGATAAACAGTCGCTCCATGTAAAACACTGATGTTCAGCTGCATCCGGTTAGACTGGAAACCGACCCCAACATCGTTTAACTAGCACGAAATTTAAATAATCTCCAAGAAGTCAGTGATACCACTATCAATATTTCACTGACAAAAGGTTTGATACGGCCCATTTTTGGACTTTAAACACCCTTAAAATTATTCGGTTGATATTATATAAAAATACTCATGAAATATTCGTGTAGTTAACAAACTCATTCACCCCTGCTGCGTGCGTAGGTCACACTGAAATATTCCCGATACGAAGTTATGTAAAAATTCAATGAGCATCGCATTCAATATATGTATATTCGTACCTAACGTGGCCCGTCTACCAAAATCTATCTATTTACTACAAGAATACTTCCCACATGAACTGACGCACTCCACTGTAATTTCAGTTTGAAACCTCCCCCTGCTGGTTGAAGATAAACAGCAGTGGAATGGGAATCAAATATAAAAGTTAGTTCGTGATATTTTTATATTTCCTCTGATTGAGTCAGGGTACGGGGCACGTGTGAGGCGGCAAGGAACTCCTTCAGGCGACCGCAGGGGAAAGATAACAGTAGGTTAATTTGACTCCAACTTCATTATGTGCAACAAGCTTTCAAAGACTTTTATTCATATATTACATACGAGAAAGTTCGTCTCTCTGTCTATTATCTGCCGTCATCACCTCGGTCCGGATACAGAACTCTGTTTCAAAAACATGAACTTGGTGTCTAAGGTTAGAAATTACTATGCGAGCCCCTATTTTTGTTGGTTAATGTCAGTATTTTAGGGTTCCGTTCCGTAAACATCAACTGTCCATCAAAATGTTACACAACCATTTTACTCGGTGACAATTGCCACTATATCGATGATATTTGACAGAAAGATGTATACTATGTACTAATACACTGCTGATGTAGCGAAATTACGGAAACAACCCCCACTTTGTGGCATACATGTAAAAGACGGATGAAAAAAATCAGTGCGTGCATTGTTGGATGCCATAGTATAAAATATTGTAATGTGATGTTCGAAACTTTTCTTTACTTACGTAAATATTTGATGACACACGTTTGTTTAAGTTACAACTGCAGAAATATCTTGGATTTATATTATAGTGACTTTGAAATTTAAATACAAGCTTGTTTTTGCAGTCTACAATATCTACGGAATCCATCACTGGCTCAACACGCACTTGGCTGGATTTACCGTCTTAAGCGATTATTTACATTTTATATACACGTTACTAGAGACTGTTCATCGTTAGGCTGGCTAACTAGTTTAGATGATACTATGGGAATTGGCAACGTTGTGCAACGTTGAGGTCAGCAGAGTCGAGCTTTATGTCACGCGACCTATCGTGCCTACGAATCGCAAGTCAAGCAATATTCGCATCGTTCGATATTGTTTCTGAGAAAATTGACAATACGTTTGTATGTATGTTTAAAAATAGGTGGATCTTGATATGAATCATTTAGTTTCAAAAGACTGTCTACAAAAGCGAATCGTTTCTATTCTGCTGAACAGTGAATTAGATGACTATTTAGATGTCGCCTAGTGCTTGTGAAACTTGGTACTGCGTGCTACTGTATTATTTCTCCAATCGTGGGAAAGAAGACTTCAAGCAACAAAACCGTATACAAATATAAATAAATAAAATACACAAAAATACTAGGTACAGCCAAATACATGCATAACAAAAAATGAAGAATGGAAAAGTTAATCAAGTTTACAATGCATTTTATAAAAAATATGTAAAATGGAAACTGCCATACAAGAGTTAGTTAAGGTTGACCTACTACACATGACGTACAGTGTCGGTTACGGTCCAGGAGCCTGTATCGATCCGCCCAGCGCGCCGCCCGCCCCCGCACAGCGAACATGCGAAATATATACAGAAACTCCTGTCAATAACTCCTTATTTATAATTATGTTCCTCGAACTGTCTCAACTAGATAGCACGGTGCGGCTCGTGTGCTCATACAATATAGCTAATCATTCATTTATATTAAGAAAATTGTGTGTACGTACTAAACTTGAGGAAAATATTTGAACACTTTAGATTTACCCAATTGTAGTATTTTTGCTTGTTAAAAAAAACAGAATAAAATAAATATTTAAGGGGGCTCATATGCAACAAACGTGATTTTTTTACTCGTTTTTGCTCGAAAATGATAACGGCAATAGGTAGACGCTTGAAATATTCACAGAATAATTAGTTATATATACACTTTAAAAACAGGCATAATTGTATTGCCGTTTTCGTAAATGATAGTACGGAACCCTTCGTGCACGAGTCCGACTCGCACTTGGCCATGCTTGACTCCGCATCCTTTTTAACCTACATCAAAAAAGGAGGACGTTCTTTCCCAACTAAGTTGGGATCGACTTCCAGTCTATCCGGTTGCAGCTGAGTACCAGTATTTTAGAACTATAAAGAGTAACTGCCAATCAGACCTCCCATTTCAGTTACTGGGTAACACGATACTTTATGGTAAGACTGGTTGTCAGATTTTCAAGTTTCTGACTACATGTAACGACTGTCAAAGATCTAAGAAAGACAGCCGAGACCAAAAGTTTAACGATTTAACATGATTTTGGCATGATACTGACGAACCTCAATACAGGTTACCATGTAACCTAGCTAGGACGCCAGATCTACCTATGTTACTATTTCTACTATATTTAATCCTAATTTGTACAACTATACTTATATATTTATTATAACAGACTGTACCACTCTTTTGAATTAAATAAATTATTATTAAATTATTAGATATTATTTTAGAGGCATGGAGGGTTTAGAGATACGCAATGAACAGTTACCCATCCACTGGCTAACCCCGGCAGCAGTAGCTAAACCTTCGATCGACACGTGCGGCTGTTATTATTGTACCACAAGCACTTTCATAGTATGTTGTTTTGATTGACTAGTCAAATATAATAGGTAGGTTTACCATCAGTTATGCATAGTTCGCGTATTTCTTATATTGCTTTAGGAAAATTCTAATTCACTACCTAATGCTGTTTAGCATGATGCGAAACTGTACTATCTCGCATTCATCCTCCAAACTAAGTTTTATTTCAAACTAATTACCAATAGACTACTACAAACGCTGGGAGGGGGGGCTCTAAGACGGACATACCGTGACCTCATTGGTGATGTTCTCCCTTCTGAAAGGTTCGTAGTACTCGCAACCGGCGTGCTTGTATGATCAGATGTATGAACGTAAAGAAGGCAAAAGGGGTCAATATTCCCCTCCCGACCCTTTATTAGAGCCAGCCCGCGAAGCTGAGCCAGTAAATGATTAAAATGTCCCTAATTCATATATCTATTTGATCCAGCCTGTCCCTTGCTGTCCTCTTCAGCGACGTCCTAAGCCGAGGTTCGTACCCTTAGCGAT
Organism: Phlogophora meticulosa; assembly: GCA_905147745.2. Taxonomy (NCBI): domain Eukaryota; kingdom Metazoa; phylum Arthropoda; class Insecta; order Lepidoptera; family Noctuidae; genus Phlogophora; species Phlogophora meticulosa. Next base: position 17,790,120 of record LR990527.1, on the reverse strand, counting down.
CGGTCGCTTAGTTTTTAATTTTTTACGCCTGGCTGGAGGCCTTAATTTTAATCAAGCCCCCCACAGGAAAGTTCGTTTAAGCAGTAGATATCCCTAAAGGAAAAACTGCGAGATGCCCATTCCAAAAAAAAAAAAAATAGTTCAATATTCAATATGTGAGGATCTTCCCAGGTAGCGCTCTGTGGTTTCTGCCTACTCTCATGGTAATATGGCTTCAATTAATATTTGCACAACTACAATATATTCCGCGCACACTGCTTACTTCTACCGCATTGTGAGACACAATGCGCGCGCGCCGCTCGTGCAGCGCCGCACCTGCACATTGTTTAATTACTTATAATGCTATTATTACAAGTCTAAATAAGTACTATTTACTTACAATATTTTCTTTTATTTCTAGTAAACATGTTATTAATGGATTGTGTTCAGCAACCTATTGATGTTAATTATTTGTTCTGTTTAATGAGTAATTGACAGTACATGTCTTCATAAGTGTGAGTTTTAAATCTATAGCTTTCCCATTACACGTAAGATTAACTTACCCAGCAGGACCAATAGATACGTTTGACATTTCCCAAAACTTTTAACCTACTAGCAATATATATAGACAATCAATCATAATAATAAGAACTAAACATTGTGATACTAAGTCACTATTATTATTACCACGCCCACTCCTCACACTTGATAATGTCAACATACCCCAGAGCTGCCCACGCGGGGCCACGCGCTTGTCATCAATCATGGTGACACGGTGACACTCAAGTCACGTGACACAGTTCACGGCTACCACGGCCACCACGGGTCATGTCCCTCTCCTCTAGAATCCTGTCCTTCTTCTGTGTGGTTCACTGTTTCAGATGCCACAGTTCAGGGATATGATGTTATCAGCCCTAGCCACGGGTCAAGTGTCTCTCAGCTGGAGACGGTGGTCATTACTCTGCATATTTCAACGCGACATATGACACGTAATATACTATTATGGTAGGGCCATAAACATTAATGGCTGATCGAAGGTCACTTCAACAGAAATGTCAATACAACAGAGACTAAGTTAGAGCTTGCACATAACCCCATTTCCGTTGTGCGATTGGTGACATAATAATTATGGTTACCTGATACGACTGATACCTATGCTACATAGATAAGGTCGGTATGCTGCAACCCGACATCTGGATGGATTATTAGTTGGATTCTGAAAATAACCAGCTGTTAAGACCTTGTCGACTTAAGCCCCACATTGTTCCTGGAATTGACACCAACCTGAAAGGAGGCATCCAGCCTTTCTCCTCTCTCCATAAACAAACTTAACTTAAAAGTACTCTGGTGTCCTCAGAAGCTAGTGCTTAAGAGGAGAACATTTGAAAGACTACTTACAAATGTTTTTTTACGACGGGTTAGGTATTTGTAACTTATATCAATTAACTCTCTTAACAATTGAATATTACTCAATCCAGATTATGATGACAGTATGAATGTGCGAGTCGTCAGTCAGCAGAATTCAGAAAATCCCCGGCCAGTGTGAACCAAGCAACCATTTAGTGATGAGCGCGTTAAATATCATCAATTTGTCGAATTCGCTAGATTGTGTCGCTATGTTGTATTTCGCAAAGCAAACACTAAATGGAGGTCACGCTGAGTCACTGAAATATGTTTAAAATTATGTAGATGTTGGTGTTGTTGTGCTACCTACCTATACCTACTGCGGCGACCAAGCTAGCCTGTGCGGCGCCATGTTGATTGTTATAGTTTACCAAATAGGATCTATCTGCACCACTGAACGTGAGGCTGATCAGTTGTACAGTAAATAGAGTTACACTACATTACTCATGTTTTCACTGAAGGATCGGACAGAATTACACATAAAGTAACACCCACTTTGGACTAGTGATGTTTAAATAATATGTATTCGGGGGCGATCCTATTATCAACAACCGGGCACATATTCAGACTCCAGGCTGCCGTCCAGACAATTTTTAATGCAAGTCCCCATAACACTTTGCCAGGCCCGGGAATCGAACCCAGGGATTCACGCTAAGCAGTCGTGCTTGCGACCACTAGACCAACGAGTCATCTCCACGTTCAAAAACTAAACTAAAATGACAGAATTGAAATCGAATCATTCTTACTGACTATAGCACAGGAAAAGTAAGATGACTGACGATGACAGATAAGAACTACGAGTAAGTTAGAGATGTCAAATTAAATAAATAAATAAATAATGCTGGACAATCCACACAGCATCATCTAGCCCCAAGCTAAGCAGAGCTTGTGTTATGGGTACTAGATGACTGATATACTTAATACAATACTTTACATAGATAGATATTTTTTATTATACATAGTAAATACCCAGAACACCCGAAACAAATATTTGTAGATCGTACAAACATTTGTTCCAGGGCGGGAATCGAACCCGCAACCTCCTGCGTCGCAGGCGGACCTTCGCCCACCGCGCCACATCGGTCGTCAAAAATTAGTATTTACCTTAAGCTTCGCCATGAGATTGATCTGGAATATCACCAGGTTTGTGTAAAAGCTTTAGTTCAACTAAAATTTACACCTCTTCCAGATGTCCGTCCCTTTCTTTCGTCGTCGTTTTCTTGTTGTAAAACAGAGCAAGGTGGAAATAGCCTCAATGATGTAAGTTTTTACAAAGCAAAAACTTTAGAAATAATAGAAGGCTCTGACAAGTCACGTATCGTCAAAATGAACAAACTTGGTGGCTTGGATTCGGAAGCGGCCAGCAGCGGCCCGGTGATACCAGCATCGACAGCGTCGCTTCGGCAGATAGATATTATAGCACTACAATATGTAGCCACTCATGCCACAGGTTGCGTGTGCGAATACTATTCCCTATCTATATTCTATGCCCTATCTGGCATAGTCGGGCGATTAATTTTGAAAGACTACGTAACAAAAATACAATACTAAATAGTACAGTAGCTATATCATAGCAAATCGAAATAAATCCTGCGCAACTCTTTCAAGATTCTAGTATAAAACCATTTCATTTCAATTCATACATTGTGCTGAACTTATCCCAGTTTCAATCCGAGACTCCGGTCGCTCGCTGTTTCGCGAGGAACTGTGAAAAATAACTTGTGCTTAACCTACTTCCTGCGCGACGAAGAAGCACACGCAATATTCAACCATAGCTAAAGTTGCTAGAGTGTAAATCAGAATGGCACAAGTTAGACGCTATGACGCTCAACATCTACATGCGGACTTTCGCGTAAAAACGTGCTTTACGCTTATAACAATAAAGTACGTTTTTGCCTTACTGTGAGACTTCTATGTTTCCTTTTCCTCAATTTCCAGAGTTTGGAGAGGTCAACAACCGTGGAAAAGTCCAGTGGTGTGAGGATTGCTTCTCGACAACTTTTCTTGTCACAAGACCGACTCTCTCAAATTTTGAAGTATGTTATGTAGCAACAGAAGTGACCTTCGGTTTATTTTTTTATTTATATTACTTGTATCAAATCACTTTCTTGGCCCATGATACTTTTCTGTTTAACCATGATTGAGACCATGTTTGTAACTGTTCTTATAACTAGTATTAAGTTAAGTATAAAACGAAAGAAAGATAAAATGTTACTTCGCCACAGAGGACATAATTATAGTAAGAAGTAAAAAGCTTTAAAATCTTGTCGTATTGCTTCAATTATGTTAGTGAAGAAAAAACACAGAGTAAAGGTACTTATAGACACAGAAAGTAGTCGGCAGTTGCACGTCGTGACTGTGACAAGGGGGATACCACTCAGCATGATCCTGTGCCCTGAGGGGCCCACAGCTCAGTGCTCACCTAAATACTATGACGTACGGAAAATACGTGGGAAGACATAGGTATTAAGTAGATTCGGATAGATAAATTTAAACAATAACTTAAAGAACAATCATAAATAAACAACAAGTATTCTTCCTTACCCAATTTTCATTGTCTTGAAAATACCGGTACCCCTACAGCGGAAGTCAATCGTAAGAGATAATACCCACTATCAATCAGGAGTACCAGGTAGCGCAGTCAGATATGACCGCAATCGGTCAGCCACCAGTGTGCGATACACCGGGCCCAACGGGTTCACGGAACTGATGAGTCACGCTCAAACACGCTGCATGGGTGACGAGTTCTAGGAAACCAGCAAATAGTTTTGTTAAAAACTCACTATAATACCATAACGTATTGCAGGCATGATCCAGCCTAGTTGGGGAGAATATTAATAGTATTTTGATATATCTAGATGGCTTCGTAAAAACGAGGTTGAGTGCAAATTGTAAAATGTGCCGCATTTTTACAAAACGGAGCTATTTTCTATAACGGAACGTGATGCGTTAAAGTCTACAATTTGGCCAAAAACAATCTCCAATAGATAAAAGAAACATCAATACATTAACATATGTAGTTTATTCTGATGTATTCAACTGATGAGGCATATAACGTAGGCGAATATTTTATTTAAATGTTTGACCAGTTAAACTTATCAAAAATTACATAATACTCGCTACCCGCCACGGCTTCGCACGGGTGTAAACATTTTTTTATTGAGATTTTCATACAAAAATAATATCCATTTTTTTTAACTTTTCCGGTGCATTTTCGAAAAGAACTCTCTAACTAATCATAACTAATCATACAAACCATGTCTTGACAATGACAGACACAACAATAAAATAAATCTGCCAAATCGGTCGAACCGCTCTTTCGTTCAATATACGGAATCGATTTTAATTTTAATCATTCACATACAAAATGTGTTAAAAACTCAATATAATCTTATTGTACCAATAAATATATTTTAAACAGCAAATATTGGAAGAAAAATACAATCAGACGACGAAAGATTGTAAACAAATCAACAAAAAGAAGCGCTGAGGACAGGATTCGAACCTGCGCGGGTAGAACCCATTGGATTTCAAGTCCAACTCCTTAACCACTCGGACACCTCAGCTATGGGGTGAGGTGCCAAATTTAGAATAATACTGTACGAGTAACACGGTGCACTTATTATGACGTAGACGCATGACGGTTAGTTGGCGTCTAGTCGCACGCGCATGTTTCACAACAAACAATAAAAAGTAATGACGGAGTGGTTAACAGACCATTATTATAAATAGAAATAAGACCTGCTTCATTATACCTATGAATTTAATAAATGAGATTAATAATTTTTTAAAGGGTACAGGACCCATTACACTAAAATAAAATAATTAATAAAAAGACGACGATCTACTAAATAGTGTAGATAACTATCCTATTACTACCTAACATACATTTACAGGTGATATTATTCTGATCTAATAGCAATGCGTAAACGACCGTTAGAAAGAGATAGCAAGTGTAATTGTTCTCATGGCCTCATTTTCTTTCTCTGTCTAAAAAACGCTGATGAATTCCATAAAAATCAACCCAGTGGTTTTATAGCCTTCTTTATTAGATGATTTTATACACACACTGCTCTAATGTACTAAACTAATGTTGTTTACACGCGTACAAGCGTAATTTATTAGACAAATTACGACTCATAAATGAAGAGCCACCCTACGTCACCGAGGCTTTCAACCTTATTAATAAAAGGAAAGGTACTAAATAAGACCAGAAAAGAAAAATCATTTATTTCAACAAACCCAGGAGTTCTTTATTGATTTTATTTCAATTTGTGAAAGAGTGTTAATTTATCGAGTGGAGGGCTTCTCGGCACGACGCGACGGGCACAAGGGGACTCCTGGTCTCACGATTTTATTTTGCAATTACTTTGAAGTTTGATAGTGTTGAAAGTACCTAAACACAAGAAGACCGGTAATTAAAGGACGGAGTAAAGACTAGAATTTCGTAGATTTTCTTTCTATAAAAGTACATGAAAGAATCTTACATAGTTTTAGGTAATACTTAATTTAAAAGTAGGACGGTTTTAATTAATACCTACGCGACGGTTTCCTACCTTACCAGTTATAGAAGATTTATGATGGTACAGCTGTGTAGGCCTTATTTCTTTAGACAAAGTATCTATATAAATCTATTATTTCAATAAAAGAACCATCCAAAATAATCATTTTTGATTGTCATCATTTACAAAGCATATAATTTAAAACAAAAGTGGTTAAGTGCGGGTACCTCACTGAGCGTGAGCGTTCCGTCTCAAAACTGCGCCCGACCGCTCACTATATAGGTATATATTGAATTTCAGCCTATGAATTTTCAATTCCGGATTGAAGGACAAATCAACTTAACTTTGCAGATGAAAATAACCTTTGATCGAGTTTGGGACTAATTCAATAAATCTTGAAATTATGCTTAACGAAGTTAGTACTTTAGATGTCTTTACAACATTTAGTAAAGATGAAGAAGAAATAGTTATTTTGACTGATAGCGAACGCCTTATGACATATGGCTTGATGTGTATCTGATTGCAGAGGTACGATCGACATTTCTAGAACTAATAATCTCATAAACAATGACGGTCCTAAGATTTTGCAATTGAGCCTAATAGACAAGTCCAATCTGAATATTCCAGACGAAATAGCCTACATATTCTGTTTGCTATTACTTTTGGTGGTGACGTCAAGTTTACGTAACGTACCTACTGTTGGTTTAGTCACCGACACTTCGCTGGAACTGTCTGAACAACAAACCGATCATTTTACAGCTGTTTAATTAAACTTCGGCGTCGTTGTAGCACTTAGCTTGTGACCAGTAGCTATGGTCAGTTTGGGTATTACCACTGATCACGGGTTGGGGATGAAATAGGATGGCTTCTGCGGAAAATCAGCGTCATTGACGCCATCTATGGAGTGCACTGGTAAACCCAAACTCTTTGCATTATGACACGGTTGCAAATAACAATTAAAAACTTGTCTTTCAAGACTGAAACTTAAGAATATCTATGAAGATGATTTTAATGGATGACAAATTCACACAAAGATAATATTCATTTCCATACATGTACGAGTCAATGTAAGCAACTGCTGAGGCATAATCAGGTGGCTGAGGTTCATTTTGTATCATACTAAGGAACATACCTACCTATGTAAGTACCTACATTCAACAAACATTGCTGTAACAATTTTTTAAATTGAATTGACGACTAAGGAAACCAAAAAAAATGTGCATCATTTCATTTTGTTACAGTTGTGCGATAAATTGCGCTCGTTGTAATTGCAGGCGCAAGCCAGTTCTGTGCGACAGTGCACCAGTCGAGTGGTGCTGACTCGCCGAGCGCACTCGCCAATGCATTTGTTCGACGCAACACAAAGCGTGCACTTCACTAACTCACAGGGCTACCAGGAAGCTGGAACTCGCGATCATGTCACTTAGTTTTTTTAGAAGGCAAGCAGATGCGGATCACACAATCCTCACAATCTCGAGTTTTCCTAAATTACAATGTCTATTTTTTTCTGCTTGACTGTCTTCATAGACCAATGGCTAACATAACTGCCTATCGTAGACCGATGTAAGTGTGGTTATGATTATAATAGAACGCGTGTCTTAGAAACCAGGAATATTTACCTACCACAACACAATGTGGCGAATCATATTATTTAGGTTATAAGGTATATACCTCATAAAAATTTGTTCATCAATACGTGTTTTAGGTTTTACAGGAACATAAAATATCGAAACTCTAGGTCCATTCCCACCTGTAAGTTGAAAAATGGTAGTCCAACAGAAACTGAAATAGCGCGTCGCTGCACTCATGTTTGTTTCACATTTCACACGTTTTAGCTCCGAATGGCGAACTGTATACACATTAGGCGACCTCGTCTCTCTGTGGAGCTCTTTACGTATTCCTTTTAATGTTTGTACGAAAAATGAAACACACAAGCTATACCTATACGGTTCTTAATGCTGCATACAGTTGAATAAATAAATCTGAATGGATTGTACAACGGTACCCATCGTCCGCGCCTCACAACAATAAATTAAGCATACATTTGCACAGCTGAGGTGTCCGAGTGGTTAAGGAGTTGGACTTGAAATCCAATGGGTTCTACCCGCGCAGGTTCGAATCCTGTCCTCAGCGATTCTTTTTTTGCAGATTGATTTTGTATGAATTGCATCATACTTAAAAACTCGTTACTCGGGAAGGCATCGTTATAGGATTGACCGTGTAGGTAACTACTAATGTTTTACATTGCGTGCTATTAGTCAATTACAATAATAGCCAAATTAAACCGGTTCATTTTATTTTTCGATGATACACTAATGACCTGCTCCATTTAAGCACTACTGACAAAAATTGAAAAGAGCATCTTAGATGGTTTGGTCCAATGAGAAGATGAATGATTTAAAAGGCAGATGTAACTGACCTTATTGATGATGTTCTTCAAAAAGTTCACAACCGGCGTGCGTGTATGACCAGATGTCTGAACGTTAAAGCTGCATTCTGTAGTTTCTGCCTTCTGCCTTCCCCATGGGAATAAGGCGTATGTATCACTACTTCATCGGTTAAATCAGTCTAATACGATGGCGTACCTATCGCGGAATCAACCGTATCAATTAAACAGACTACAGGGGCCCCGACGTGCAGTCGCAAAAATTCGTAGATTGTTTTCACAACCCTGAATTCCTATTGATATGAACTTAATGAAAATGGCAAAAGGTAGTCTTTTGCCCGTAATGGGTCTCGAAATCACATACATTTTGATAAATCCTGAAGCACATGTTCCATCATTCAAACGACACCTGCCGGGTTCACAACTACTACTGTCCCGATGTTTTTCTTCCAATACAATGAAATGATCTTGACACACTAGTCTTACTTGTTTTCATGGACACTTTAACAAAAAAATATTCTTGGCAGTTCAAATTAACATTCTGTATAAGTAGATGACGGTTGACGTATCAATATGAAACACATACCAGATTTTAAGTTAAACTTGCAACAATACAACTGTGAAGACTGAATCCAATTTCGTGCAGTGGTCTTTTAGGCAGATTGACATACAAAAAAGAAAATTAAAAAGAAAAATCTTCTTGCTTATATTATTATTATAAAGACCATTCATATGAAGTTTTGGCAAATATCTCTTATGTATATACACCGGCCGGTTACAATTTAATTAAGTAAAATATGTATAGAAAGGATTCATAAAATACATAATAACAATAATTTGTTAATAACATTACATTACCCTTCTTAGGGGTAAAGTTGGATAAAAAGGCCTATAGCAAACTTTGAAACAGATCCCCAATAATTATGACCAGCCACGCCACTGGCAGTGGTCTAATATCGGGTTTTTAGGTGAACTGAGTAATTCTTAATCCTACCAAGTAGAACGCCCATCAGCTACGAACTTAGATAATCTACATATTGTAAGGTCAGGTTCTTAAAAAAGGTCACTTTTCTCTCTAAATCTACATTTGAGTTGTTATGTACATTGGCGAACCAGTAGGTAATGAGTTCATCAGCAACAGTAAGTATGAGACGAATCTTTCTCAACTCAGGAGCATCAAACTTTATCAAAGTAAGAAGTTTTGGTTTGTTTAATTAAAAGGTATCAGGTTCCTGAAACGTATGTGCACACTCACTCCTACACAACACTATCCAATCAATATAATGATAACAGTTTCTTGCGTGTTGCGTGTTTTAGGCTGTATAATCTTTCATCTCTGCGTCAATGCAAGGAATGTTAAAAAAAAAAAAAAACTCTTTACACGCACATTCCTTTCACAAAAAAGTTTTCTGTATATAAAAAAAAAGTATTGTACAAAAAGGTCTATGGGTAGCTTTTCAACAAATATATATTTATTCTTTGAATTTTAACAATCTCAAACAATTTGTTGAGGATACTAGACAACTATTTTATGTAAAATGTGACTTCTTTGAATATTGAGTGATCTGCGTTGGAAGGAACGTAGTTTTCATGATGGCAGGTGTGTCAGTCATATGTTTTGATTTTTTACAATAATACGTTATAAAAATATCAAATGTCTGAAAATCTGTATAAAAAAAATAATAAATAATTACAGTATTGTCCTCGTGACTGTGTAATGTGTATGTGATGCCACTGGAGCAGTGGAGTGCGCGGCGTGGAGTATGCTAGACTGTAGTGCAGGGACGCGGGTGCTGTAAGATGCCTTGCGAGAGCTGCGCAGTGCAGTTCAGCATGTTTAAGCGCAAGCGGGCGTGTAGCGAGTGCGAGCGCTACTACTGCAGCAGCTGCCTGCGGCGGGGCGGCGGCGCCGTGTGCGCGCCGTGCCGGGTGCTGTCCGCGCGGCCGCTCGCCCGGCAGGCCATCGCCCACCTGAAGGTGCGCGACCTCCAGTGCTTCCTGCAGCGACAGAACGTCTCCACCAGGGGATGTGTCGGTAGGTCCATACCCACTGTATGACTACTTCATAACTCTAGTTTACAGTACAGATCAAACTTCATTTGAGTATGCTAATTATAATGTATGCAGTCCCATTTACATTATTTTAATACATTCACATGACTGGACCGCAGCCAAAGTCAAGAGATTACATATTGACTCATGACACAATCACTCATGTCCAAATCTTTGCCAATACAGTAGACACCAATAGTTGGTATTTTTAATGCAACTTATTGTACTGGTTAATAGCTCTAGCACACTCTAGGCTAGCACCGGTGTAAGACACATTATAAACACAAACAACAAAACCTCTTGAATTGAATTGAAATTTCGTTAGTGAATGAATGAGCTCCTCAAAAATTATTTTCGGATGTTAAACTTGAAGACTGACTTAAAAAAAATCTAAAAAGAACATTATATCTTATTCTGTCCATAGATAAAGACATTATTATGATAACTAATGTTATAATTAATTTTCTTTTCCATTGAGTGTTCTCCACAAGAACAACTGCGTACCAAGTGATTATGCAGTTTCAAAAACTTTTTGTATACTTCATTTATATACAACATTTATAAATAAGAAATAAAGATAGAAAATAGAAAGAAAAAATGTCATAGGTAATTTTAACAATAATAATATGACTATCCTGAAGTTGTTTGTTATTCTACTCCCTCAGGTTCAGAAAAGTATTTCACACTGTTGAGGAAAAGCACTATTTGGCTGTAAGTCAGGGTCAGATAAAGAAATAAAATAAAACAACTTGTGATAATAAAGATTGTGAAAGCACTTTTGCTTCACAATATTAATGGCCTTGATTTATTTTTGTCATAAACTAATATGATATAAAGATATCAAATGAAGAGGCTGCACATATCTCAACCATGTGTTACTTGATTACAAGTAGGTAATATAGTTAGCTGTGAACCTGTCACATCTGCACTTCGTGAACATGTTGTGAATTCCCCAGCTGTGCTGAGTCAGATTTTTTATTGAACCTTCAGTGAATCCTGTAGGCTGAACTTATTTATAAATTAAACTTACTGTAGACAAACTGTTCGAATTTTTAATTGTTTAAAGTAATTATTGTCAACTAAGTTCTAATCAAATTATAATCTCTTTTTACCTATGCATTACAAACACTAATATTAACTACTTCCAATGTTAAAACTTATAATTATCTCCATTAGGTGAACTTACCTATGTGTAAATAAAAAGCAAATATCATAGGTAACAGGTTCATGTTTATATGTATGTATATGTTGCACGAAATTCAAATAAATTGAATCATTCATAACACTATTTTAATTTCATGCAAGCTCATCATATGACAACATCATAACATTTTACTAATGTCTTCATATTTAATAGATATGTATGCCGAGTACTTCTCAAAAAGAAATAGCAGTTTTGGAATCCATTTAGTTTTTTAAACCTATAAATGCTGTTTTTTATTAATGCTCAAAATACTTAACATACATCCTATTTCTAATAGTTAGCATAGCTATTAAGACTAGTAAGTAGAATGCTTATTTAAAGCATGCTCTGCATGTGAGTGAAATAGTCATAATCTGTTGAAATTAGCATGGTTTAGTGCTACTATATGCTATGTGTATTACGGAATTTTAGACCATAGTTTTAAAGTAGGTATTGATAATTTGCCTCATGCTTATTGTTACCAAGTGTAAAAATAGTGTGACTCTTTTCCAATGGTTACCACAATCATATCTGCAACATTAATTTACCATTATCATGGCTAGTTTCCTTTAGATAACAACCTTTAGGGTAATCAGCCAATATAATGAACTTTTAGTAGTTACCTACCTACTATTGTGTGACAAACGTGTTACATTAAGTACTACCAATAATCCTTGTGATAAGGATTAGGAGAATACACAAGTTTTTAGCCCTCAGGGTAGCTGCTTTGTTATAGGCTAAGATATACTAACCAGGATATAATATTATACTCATATTACAATGATTATAATCTCTCGTATTATATAACTACACAAAATCCTCTGCAATACATCTGAAATACCATAAAAAATCCATATCTTTACCAAGGTTCCTAAAATGACGTATTTGTTTTGACCTAAATCATCTTCTTTTGGCCAGAGTTATTCAATTCAATTCAAATCATAGTTATAGTTTGAATAGATGATGGTACACCAATATGATATAAATGATAATTCATATTAATGTATGTAACACGTCAATTTCCAGAGAAAGAAGAACTCCTGAGCCTGTGCGTGACGCACGTGAACAGCGCGGCGTACCGGCGGCGGGGCTCTCGCTCCGGCAGCAGCCCCTTCAGCTCGCTCAAGGGGTTCACCAACAATCTCAATGACTTCATCAACTCGGCCTTCGACAGCCGCAACGGACCGCACCCGGCGCCGCCGCCACCCGCTCGAGGATGCGGAAGTAATACTCTAATACAAATGTTTAAACTAGTGGCTAATTTTAGCATCAACAGTCCTTTATCCCCGTACAATGGCACGCCAATTAAACTCAATCCCCGTCCATTCTCATCCAGCTGCTCCCAGCCACAAAGGTCATCGCTACACCTAGTCTGAAGGCGTCCTAACCGATGCTAGCCGATTCATGAAAATATCTAGAAAACGGTCATTGTTTCTATTGCTATTATGACCAGTGCTATTCCACTTCAGCTGGATTATACTCAACAATATGTGAACTAGTCTACAGACTAGTTCACATATTGTTGAGCGAGGTATCGAATTTGCTCTACACAGCCTCCAGGCTGGCAGGTGTAGAGCAAATTCGATACCTCGGAAAGATTGAACGCCTTCCAAGTAGGATGCACTGATTGATATTGTTACCTTTATCCATGGGCTCTCTGGAATATGCGATGGGAAGACTACTTGTTTCCAGAAGTAATGTGATATTGTTATCTGTTGTACACATGTAATTCTGTGTGTATCATATCATAATCATATTATTATGATTAAAGTATGAAATTGCAATGACTTATCAATTAAATTCCGTTGATTCTAGGATAAAGCGTTTGTCAGAGTAGATAAGTGATGATTTGATTAATTTATCAATGTTACCCACTTGTCTAGAAAAAGGTACTTAATAATATTCTTTGGAAACCCTTATTTTAAATAAGTCACTCATTTTACTGAATCATTTTTTGATTGATACGATATTTAACACATGTACGCGTTTCTACAGGCGATACGCACGGTATTACCTATAACAGAACGCGCCGTTCCATGCCGGCAAAAATGACGATCTTCTATTCAAACTTAAACCCTTTAGGAGATTGATTTTTGTTGTTTGTGTTTTGTTACAAGGCTTGAAATTTTGCCCTAGAGGTGTGCAAAATTTTAAGCTTCAAGACCCAGTGCCTATGCATTGTCTGTCAGTGAATATTATTTTTATCAAGTACAAGTAGATTAGGTACAAACTGCTTATATTGATTCAGCTAAGATTCTCTGCACCATTATCATTATGTCGTAACCAATATTCCCGTGAGCAAAGGGCTGCTAAAACAATCCAATTGATAGACTTTCGGGGAGATTAAATTTTCATTTTTCACGTAATACTTAAAGTTAGCTAGAGTAATAATGTTACCTGTAGACAACACATTCGTGATTAGAATAGTCTTGGCAATAATGCATGGATACAATTGTAAGGATCTATTAAGCACTTTATCCAGCTATACCAAATAAATAGTTTCCTTGTATATAATGTAATAAGTGTGTACTATTTTGAATATTCTTCTAATCTGTATTATTCTGAATGTTTCAGGCAATTGCTTTAACTCTGGACACGTGCACAATAGCAATAACACAGGCAACGCTGATCCGCAGGCCAGGCCGTGGCCATATGCAGAACGATTTACAACCACACCAGGTGATCTCACATAATTAATATACAATGTGCAAGCATCATCTTCGATGCTGGTCTTATTAAATACACTGAGAATCCTCCGTGCTTCGGAAAGTCCGCCAAATCGTAGTTACCGGCTGGCATTTGTAGATCTTGGAAAGACGATACCGGCAGTCAACAGTCCGAAAGTCTGACAACCACTCTCACTTAGGGGTAGGGCTTATCCACATCCCTTACTGTTTTAAGTAAAAAACACATCCGATAAAAACGTAAAAATGAGGAAAAAGCCGACACAAAATGTCAATGTGGTGTCCAGAATAATATTCTGAACTCATGATAGCAGTTTGTGCGTCGATGTCTCTTCCACCCGGTAGTTGGCAGAAGGCTAGACAGATGATTACGAAGAAAACATTGACAAGTATCCATAGCGTGAGGCAAAACATTTAAGTAGTACAGTTTGTATGAAAGTATAACAGAACATTGATGATACCGGTAAAATATCTTGGATTTCGTCGCCTATCTGTGGATAGGCGTGGGTAGTTAGTAGAATGATGGAGGACACCGGCGTTGCGTGTGCGCAGGTGGGGAGCCAGGCATCACGGTGCCGCCGCCCGACTGCGCCAGCGTGTCCCGCAGTGCGTCCGCGCACAGCGCGCGCGTGGACACGGCCGACTGCTACGAGATAGAGGACCTGGCCGACACCGGCTGGGAGTTCGTCAACCGCCCCGCCGACCCGCTGCCCAATGGTACCCGACCATGACCAAACACCGCTTCATATTTTCCTAAACTTATAGTACTAACTAACTACGTAGCATAGCATAAGGTTGGCGTACTCATGGTTGAAAGTTTGTGTGTTGGCGCCCTCAGTAGAGTAGATATGATCGGCCCTATGATGCCGTGACTAGCCCGCCCTTGTCCGCAGACTCCGACGTGCTGCTGAGCACGTCCAGCAGCTTCGTGCGGCGCGCCGCGTCGGAGCCGGAGCTGCCGGCGTGCCGCGCGCAGCACGCGGACTCCGCCAGCCTGCACGACGCGCCCATGCTGGACGACACCGACACCGACAACGGCACCGACAATGGCACCGACGATACCGGGACCGACAATGATAATGGTACGCACTGTCGATGTATTAAACTGTCCCTATCATCCCGAGTCACGTCATATTGATCACAATGAAATAAGACTTACGTCGTGGTGGAATTGCTTAAACTCTTAGCGCTAAGTTCCGAACGATCGAGAAGCCACACTTATAATTCCAAATAAGAACAAATGATTATATACTGTATATATTACTGTGTACTTATCTTTTTTCAAAGAGCTAACCAAACAGTATCACTAACACGCACGTTGACTGACAGGTACCCCTAAAAAGATTCTCCTGGAGCAGTTCTCGCGCGCGTCGGAGCTGGACGCGCTCAACGTGCGGCAGCTGAAGGAGCTGCTGGTGAGGAACCGCGTGGAGTACCGCGGCTGTCTGGAGCGCCGCGACCTGCTGGAGCGCGCCAAGACGCTGTGGAGGAACCACGCGCACTACAAGGACGGTGAGACCAGCTACTGATGCCCTACAACTGTTTTAAGAGCTTTTAGAATAGGTTCCGCAGAAGCGGTTGTTTCATATCTCAGCGGCAAATGCGTTGTGAAGCACTTGCAAAACTACGTAGGAATTCGTCACGCCGTCGCGCCGGGCGGACTCGGCACTCGGTATGTAGGTGCGCGCTTGTTGCAGACGTGGACAACCTGCCGGCGTCCGAGTGCTGCAAGATCTGCATGGCGGCGCCGCTGGAGTGCGTGCTGCTGGAGTGCGGCCACATCGCCGCCTGCACGGCCTGCGCGCGCCAGCTGGCCGAGTGCCCCATCTGCCGCCAGTACGTCGTGCGCGCCGTGCGCTTCTTCCGCTCCTGATCCTCCGCGCCTGCCGCCCTCAGCGGGGAGCTGTCGGTCTCTCATGATGCCATGTAGTATGACATGATCGGAAATACAATACGAGACAATAATAACCCTACTGTGAAATCAAACATCGTGTATTTTTAGAATTTATCTAGCAGCGTTTGTGGTCTGCAACTTGAGAGATCCTAAATCTACATATTGTGCTACTTTATACACATCATCGCTTAGCTTTAGAAGACAAAGGTGAGCGATGGCTGACTAAGGGCTGATCATAATATCCGCGTAATTTCGTCTGTCTGTCTCAGGCATGCTTGTTAGGCATAAATTATATCGACTAAGCGGACTGGCTGCTCCGCTGCGATATTTGTTCGCAAGCGCCAAGTTGCGTGCAATCCGTCAGCAGAGCGGCCAAGCCGCCTGGCCTCGGAGAAGAGTATCATTCCAGCCTTAGTCGGTCCTTAATGTTAATCATACGTATTTGTACAGTCACCCGCATGTCCTTGGTATCAATTGGACAGTGACACCGCCTTTATATCGAAGTAGGAAGTGCAGTTCGTGGTTCAAATGTTAGGGTCGTGCGGTTGGCCGTAGTCGCAGTGCGCCGCGCGGCCGCCAGCGAGGTGGCCACACGTCACACAGTCCCTACCAAACGTACAGAACTGTTCGTGTAAATATTATATGTGTTTATATTTTTACCAGTTTTTACATAAATCGGAACTGTTGTAAACTTAAACAAATAATCATGTATTCGGATTCCTTGTGTACTACAATATTATGTGAAGCTCCGAACGTACTGATAGAGTAGAATTCATTCCGATTTGCTTTATCCAAAAAGTGTAATCAGGCCTATTACTGAGCCTATGCCGTCTCTGTACACATACACTTAAATTAAGATACATCTGAATTGCTTGATTCAACAAATATGATCTCTTGTAATCGCTTATTTTGATATCGTGATGGTAAACAACGGTCACACTTTTGTACCTTGTGTCTTCTCAGGACAGACTGACGATTTGGCAAATCGTGGCAAAGCCATACAGTGCGTTCGCAGCAATAGTTAGGTGTAAAAATTATATCATTGGTTAGAATTAGCTCAAAATTGTTTATTTAATACTTGAGTACAGTCGGCTACGTAATTAGGTAAAAACAATGACAGTAAAATAAGATGTATATCCGCATATGCACATTATTTTAATTCTGATATGCGTTGATATTATATATATTTAAAATACCAATTCTTATGACTACTTCCTACGCCTCCGGAAAGCTCGTTTCCCAAAGGATGGCTATGAACTTCATCTATTACTAAATACGGTCGACTGTATTCGTTGTATTATTTTATTTATGTGTAAATTGTTAGTATGCTAGCAAGCAGGCTGTGTAATGCTTGACGAAGTATTTTAGTGCGTTGTTACAATGAAGCGGCAAATGTGTCCGATTGGCGTTAGCGATACTGTTAGTGATGTTAATATTATGGACACTTTTCTTTTAACAACACGAACAGTGATACTTGTCGCTCTTTTTGTGTTTTGTAATAATGTTAAATATAGATAAAGCGTTTTGGAAGATTTTAATCGTTTCAAATTGTATCTTTTAAAGTTTTATTGATTTCATGTTTCGGAAATTGAAAATTAATGGGATTAAATTGTGTTGTATATTTCTAGATAGTAAATTAAAAGGTTTGAAGCGAATACGATGAATCCCGTTTTTTATCCCGCTAGATGACACTGTATGACTAGTTCCAAAATGTCTTATCTACGCATCTTATGTAATATTATATTTAAGAAATCATAGACCTGGTTGGCAACGTTGCCCATATTTAAAAGTTGTCCTATCCAATAATCCAATAATCTTAATAGTTTGTAAAACCATTACCCTCCTGGGGCATTCTGGCAAAATGTGAACAAATTTATCCAAGAGACCTTAATTCAATATGTTGTTCAAATAGCTTTCGTAGAGCATTGGACATAAGTTCTGACGTCATAATAATATTTAATGTCGAACCCCGCCGGCCGGTTCAAACAATCTGGCGTGATATAATCGCGCCGCGTCGCGCCGTGTTGATCGCGGCCGCTATGTAACTGTGTATAATATATTATGTACTTTATTTTTGTATGTAGCTGAGCAAGTCTCTGTGAATGTATGCCCACTCTGACTTTGGCGAGAAACCGCCTCCCCCGTATGGTTCAATGTTCGTTTGTTTGTGTCTACAGAGTGTCGTGCTGCCGCTAACAGTCGGGACGTGTAACTAGGCTACGGTCGATTGACGACCGACCAGTCGATAGTGATCACCTCGACACAGTCGATGGTCAATCGAACGAACCTAATGTCGCCGGCAATTGTTCGATCGACAAAAATATAGTTGCATATTAAGATATATTTTTACAAATTGGCAACACTTGTTTGATGTAAGGCAACAACAAATTGACGAGACTCACCCGCAGCATATTATAGAAACTAGAAGGTTATGGCTAAGCGTATGCTGAGACGCGGGCGCCGCACGTGCCGGCTGGCCCGCCTGCGCCGGACAGAACAATTAGGTTGTGAGATTCCTAGTGTAACAACACGAAAACGTACAGGGTAAAGAACTATGTAACTTGGAACACTTGCCTGAATTTAAATTTAATTATGTATTATATTTATTTCATGCCTTTACTATACAGGTGGAAGGGACATGGCCGCACAATCTGAACCAGTACATTCTGGACGATCCCGCAGCGTTGGAAATGTTTTTGGCCTTTCTTAATTTCCATGTATTTTCCTAATTATTTTTTCATTAGATATTTATATCTAACCCAACATGAGAGTTTAAATGAAAGAAGTGAATTATTTAACTTTTAATTGAAAATCTCATTGGGTTAGATTGGCGTCGCACGGGTGCAGGTTGCTTTGTGTAATTTTTCTTTAATTTTTCGTTTATATTTCCTGTGCGTGTAGTAATTAAACGGTTTACTTTCTCTTTTCTTTTCAAATTATGATTTCCTTAAGTTTTTTTTTGATCAGCTTGTTTGACGATGTCCCTTTCACCGTGTAAAATACAACTTGCCAATATACCTAGAGATCTTATTATTGACTAATTTTTCCTTTCTATATAAACTTGTTTATTTCTGGACCTTTTCTTCTGCAATGTTATTTTGTCCTATAATAGTTGACGGGTGTGTTGTACCATACGATCCGACTTTCATACATAACTATTGCAAAAATGTACCGTGTTAATAATAAATCGAATATTGCAATAATTTAATAAAATTGTATCACTAAATAAGTTGAATACACGGTAAAGCCTTATTTGTTATTTTATTTCACACCACACACTTGGAAACAACGTACGAAGGAAGAAGTCGTAAGGTGTTAATGCACAAGCTCTCGGTGGCCAATTGTGATCACCTCTTCGAGAGATAACACGGTCCGGAAACTTTTCCCGTAAAAGATCAATGGTTGTTGGCAAATGGCACCTAGCGCCGTCTTGTTGAAAGTAAACGTTATCCAGATCAATACTATCCAATTCCGGCCGTAAGGAATCATTAATCATCTGTCGATAGCGCAATCCATTCACCGTAACTGTACTGTAAGTGTTCACTGATGTTATTGCAGTCTTCCTATTCTCGTCATTAAAGCCCTCTAAATGAGACAAGTTGTGATAAGGTTCAACTGTCGGTTTCACAACCACTTCAGCTCACGTGAGTCCGACCGTATGACCATCTTACAGTACGATCTTGCAATTCTGAACTTTAAATAATAATGTTATTTAAATTTCGGGGAACCATGAATATGTATCAGCTATGACTGAACATTGAATGATTTACTTTTTTTTTTTCTATCGTTTAAAAAAAAATACTCGAGTCAAGCTAACAGTTCCGTCAATCTATCTCTATATATTAAATTCTCGTGTCACGGTGTTTGTAAGTAAACTCCACCGAAATGAATCCACTGATTTTCGTGAAATTTTGTGTGCATATCGGTTAGGTCTGCGAATCGGACAACATCCATTATTCATCCCCCTAAATGATAATGAAATCTCATTATTGTTTTATTACTTTTTGGATTTTTTTGGCTTAAAATGGCAAAACAACGTTTGCCGGGTCAGCTAGTTTATTTATACATTTTACGGTAAATCGACACATATCACGCACAGGTATCCTACATCGAAAGCTGTTAGCAATCTGAATAAAGAGAGAGTTTTATAGTCTTAATCGTTATATATTTAACAAAAATATATATAACATTTAACGCGTAAGTAATCAAGGCACCATTTTGAACTTTAACAATAATTAAATCGTCAATAAATAAGTACAACGATCCGGCGCAGAAATGAGGTCGTCGCGATCCGTCCATCAATTGAGCAATGCAAATGAATAAAGTGACCAGTCATCATTACATTTTTTTTAAACTCCAACTTCGTCCTTAACCAAAGTGCGTTTAGGTTGCTTTTTGAATGTCATCACTTTATTTTCAATGGCTCGGGGTGTAGTCTAGTCTCGTCCAACGACGTGGGTTTCTTCCGGCGCGTCGACGCGGATGATGGAG
Organism: Phlogophora meticulosa; assembly: GCA_905147745.2. NCBI lineage: Eukaryota > Metazoa > Arthropoda > Insecta > Lepidoptera > Noctuidae > Phlogophora > Phlogophora meticulosa. Next base: position 17,769,545 of record LR990527.1, on the reverse strand, counting down.
GAGGCGAGCGCAAAGTACCCCTCGTAGTGCACCTCGTCGGGCGTGGTGTCATAGTGGTAGTGCCCGCCGTCGCCGTGCGAGCTGAACCCGTGGAAGTGCTGCACGCGCAGGTCCAGACCCTGAGGAGAAGGTAGGCTGATGTTATACAAGTGTAGCTGCACTGGAAAAGTATTGAGCTAATTTCGAGTCTGTGGGGTAGGAATATTTGTGTTTTAGTCAGAGCAAATATCTCGTGTCGAGCAACTAAGACGATCATTCTCATGAATACTGCAAGTGTTCTATCATGGAAGTCTTTTGATGTAGACAGAACGTGGATCCTTAACCCTTCTTTGCATGATTTTTTCTATTTTTATGAAATAAATCAGGGTGATGTAATTCATGCTCTAGATTAAAGGAAAAATAATTTAAAAAATCCAAATATAAATAAATAATATGAAATGTTATGATTGAAATTTCCATCACCATGCAAAGAAGGGTTAAGTTAGTGCCGTCACAGCGTTGTTCAATGGGAATACTAACATGGTCTCCGGTGACGAGGGTCCCGACGTGTGTGATGGGCGCGCGCATCTCGAAAAAGTGCAGCCAGCCGTCCACGTCCGCGTCCGTACACAGCCGCGTGCTGGAGAAGTCCGGCATCACGTGGAACTTCACCTTGCCGGAGCGCAGCATGAACATGCCGCCCAGACCTGGAACACGAAAGGTCATGAAAAGTCTCAGTCAAGTAACATATGCTTAGTAAGCGAATGAATCATCTTGTTACTCACCGACAATTTTATCGCCGTAATGGTTTTTAAGCGTCTCTCTGATGGCCGTGATGAAATTTGATGGACCGATGCGTTTCTTTGCTACTACTTTTATCACCTGAAAAGGGCAATAGTTACTTTTTGGTCATTTCTCTGACTTGACAAATCTAAAGTAATATTTATAATATAATAATTTGAGTTGTTGTGTATAGACATAAAAAGGCAAAATTTACCCTTAGGGTACACCCATTTAATTTAGCGACTGAAAATGTTATATGGTTTTGAGAAAACTAGGTTAGGATGTTATTTGATTTTAATTAACATGAAAAATGATTTGACAGACAGTCCAAAACTATCTTAGAAACTGTTGTCATTTGGCAGTCATAAGTCCAGAAGCTCAATAGCCTGATACGATGAAGAAGTCACAAACCTTGCCAGGTTTTCCCTCACTAAGCAGATAGTTCCCGAGCAGCGCGGTCCTGGTCTCAGTGTTGGGTAGGCGCTGCTGCAGGTAGCCACCCTTCCCCTTAGCCGCTCCTACCGGCTCTATGGACACAATCCTGGTACCTTGGTCCACTGTACCATTGCGGATGCTAAGGTTTATTATACCCTGGAATAATTAAAGATTCGAAGTAGTTCAGTTTTCACCGTAGTCGATTCTAAGTTTAGTTTTCTTAAGCATTGTTTATTCAGCTCTTTGATTTCAGACGTGCGTATGGAACACTTAAGGTACTCAGAAAACCTTGCTAGAGTGTATTTCCGTACTACGGCTTCCGAGTAATTAGTTTCCATAGATGAAGTGGCACTATCACTGAAGATCCACTTTTCGCTTTTAGTTAGTTACTTAGTATATCTCTCAGCAATTTTTAACTAAGTGTGAAATAGAGTGTATGCTAGTCTTGTCATCAAAAGCCACAGACCTCACAGTTGACCCCGAGGTGTGGCCAGGGCCCTGCGCCGGCGCCGGCCAGCAGCGCGGGGTCGCTGTTGAGATGTCGCGCGAGTGCCGCCAGGTCGTAGATCTTGGTGCGCTGCACCAGCGGCAGCAAGTATGGCGGACCACCAATCTCAACGAGTTTGGCATTGCCCGTCAAACCTGACAATTATAGAGGGAGAAACATATCTATCGTTTTAGACCTGGTAGGCAAACCCACATACTTCTGTACCATTTTTAAGATACCAATATGATGTTTATTCATTAAATTCCTGATGTAACGACTGTAATGTTCAGTAGGTAAATCATCTGATAGATAACTGTAGCAAAATATTGTCTCACTTATCACATTATTTACTTTAGATAGCGTGAGATTTGTAACAACAATTACTTAATAGGTCAAATAAATATTATATAATTATTACGTAGACAACATCCGATTTATCTTAAATGTATGCTTGTAATGTAGTTACATACGTCAACTATTCTACAGAATATCGCTTGTGTTAAGTTTTACAGGAAAATAATTCATAATATTAGGCTGGTAGGGATCATTTATATTTTAGCTCAATTAACAATTTTCATGGCTGTCGATTCTAAGTCCTTATCAGCAAACAAATGAACAGAATCAAAGAGCGATGTTGGTCGATCATACATACCCGGTGATGTGAGGTTGTATGGTGACTTGGTGAGATCCGGAGAGTCAACCGCGGACACGTCGACCGACTCGAACGTGCTGGTGAGTCCCACAGACAGCACTGCACAGCACATGGGGACACATCATGGATACTTACTACTTGACACACGGAGAGAATTTGTGTTATTAAAGAAAGAAAAAGTAGACAAAAAGGATTACTTACCATCCACTATTTCCTGCAGCGGCGGCTGGAATAAAGGTTTCTCCTGTATTGGGACATTTTTGTAGTCTACAGACGCCATGCTGAAACAATTCGCATACTTATAGTCATTATTGGTCTATTGTCATTATTGGCACCGGCACGGATCTTAAGCGCTGGACGCATTAGTGGGGGTAAGTTCGCACATAGGCAGTTGAAACTAAAATCGACTGCTGCGCAACTCAGGTCAGTGCTTAAGATCCGTACGGTAACTATCCGCGTCATTTTATTTCACTCCACCGCGGTATTTTTTCAGTCAACAATAGAGTGACGTAAGCAGTTGTAATTACCATTAACCGCTAAAGTTTAGCAACTCGAGTTCGACCATTTCATACCTGAGTAGGTACCTAGGTATCTATTCCACTCTCGTAGTGGGCAATCGTACAGTTTTGATTGATTGTAAACATAGTAGGTCGTCGTTAACGAGTCACTGCTTTCACTCACCTCGGCGCGTTCAAGGTCGCCGCGTTCACCGCCAAAACAAACGAACACGCGAACAATATGTTTGCGCGCATTCTAACCTTACTTATAGAAGTATTGTAATACGTACGTTAGTATGTAGCGTGGGGGTTCAACTGTTGAGTGTACGTTGACCTCTGGGGACCTTGGTGATTGTGTCGGAGGTGAGCGGGTCAGTGGCGGCGTGCGACTGACGCGGAGCGGCTGTGGCGGTGCGCGTCTGAATGTCGCTGTGATTGCGCGCTATCTGCCGAGTGCGCTTTATCATTGTTTGAGAGGCTGAGAGCTTCCAGTTTAATGACTACTTATATCGAGGTCGCGACACATCTTGTTGTGATTGAAAAGTAAACACTTATTGCTGATTGACAGTTTATAGTAACTTATTAGAAATTTGATTGAAGCACTACTACTTACACTTGTCAATTCCTTTTCGCAAGGTCTTGTGTTCGATTCCTATGGCAGATTGTATGTGCCCCGATGAATCATTTGGGCACCCAGGCACGCCCATGGCTAAAATATAAGAAAATGTCCAACCCGCAAGAAACCCGTTTGAGATTTTTAGGGTTCCGTACGTCCGAATGAAAACACGGAAACGTTCTCGGATCAATCGTGTCTCTGTCTATCTGCCTGTCACAGTCATTTTGCTCCGAATCTACCAGAACGATTGAGCTGAATTGGAACACACATGACAGAATGTGACCCAAACAAACTCTTCTCCCTAGCCTTTTCCCAACTATTGAGGGGTCGGCCTCTAGTCTAACCGGATGCAGCTGAACACCAGTATTTTAAATGGAGCGACTGCCTAGCTGGCCATAACCCTGTTACTGGGCAACACGATACCCCTTGGTAAGACTGGTTGTCAAACTTTCGGGCTTTTGACTAACGACTGTCAAAAATCTACAAATGACAGCTGGGGCTTCACGTGCTCTCCGAGGCACGGAGGAGTCTCGATATTAATAATGAACAGTCACCCATCCAAATGACCTCGGCAAGCGCAGCTTAACCGAACGACACGGGCGTCTATTTTTATTTAGCCACAAATAAACACAGAAGTGTAACGTAACTAATTGAATGTTGAATATGGTGTCCACGACAGGAAACGGCGATTATTGGACGACATCAGACATCGCAGTTGCAATGCAATAAAACAAGAGAAATACTTAGTTGAAGAGTTTTTATTGGTATGAAACTAAACCACAACAGTTGGTATTAAATAAATAAGTGTTAACTTCTACATCTCACTGTCATACTTGTAATAAATTAATAAATACAAACAGAACTTATGGTTTAAGCCGCACTTTGGTAATGTTGGGTTAACTCAATTTATTACTAATAAAACTAACTCTGACGTCACATTGGCATTTCGTTTAAAACCAGTAAGGGGGAAGTGCCAGGGCAGCCTGCGAAGTTTGAAGTTTTTTTTATGTTTTTTCCTAATTGCAGCTTAGTATTAAAAAGTAATTCGCGGCCGTAACAATTATGTATTCCTCGAATCATAATCACTAAAATCATCAATACACTCGGTAAGTTCAAACAAGTATTCATAAAATGATGATTTAAATGAACTTACTTCGGTAAAATAATACACTAAGTGTTACGGTCACCATTTTTTTTATAACCAAATGACAATTATCATTTGCTGAACTGCAAATTGCAAATTAAGTACCATAATTTGAATATCAATGGCTGTCCTGACGCTTTCGCCTTAAGTTCAAAAATAATGATATGTAATGGATAGTACATTACACATAAAAGATAAATTTAGCTTCATTGTCAAATTATACAATTATTTTAACAATCATCACTACACATGTTGTAACCCATTCGAGATAAGCTAAGCTTGAAGCATTACAATTTCACTGAGCTATGCCATTGTTTTTTTTTTAAACAATAGAAATATTTTACTCATAAGGCGTGTTACACACTTGTTCGGTCTGAATCGGTATAGCCAGGGGCACGATCGAACATATTTATGTGGTAGTGCTTTTTTGTTCAACAAATACTGCCGAAATGAAAGTAAGACCTGAACAAGTGTGTAGCATGACTATCTGAAGACCATTTTACTCTTTGATGATTATAAAAGATCAGTAAATGTGAAGTATTAAAGTAAATATAACTTGGTTTCATTACGTTAAGTACTTGTACTGACTAGTCGAGCTTATCAAAGTGTAAACGGGCCTCCAAAACGCTACTATGTATGTAACGTCAGAAAAAAAGGGCTTTACTTATAAAATAATGAGCAATCTCTAACGAACTCATAGCCTGCCGACACAATAGTCACACAAATAGACAAACATACGAAATGATTATACACGTATCTCTCTCTCTCGCGCGTATTACTTCCCGTTTTTTATAAAAGCCAATTCGCATTATGATAAGAAATTATTAATGGTATTTTTTTCAATTCACTTTTAAAGTTCCGTTACCAAAACAAGGAATTTTCTAGAATGTATTTCCATCCCAAATGAAGATTTTTTCCAATACCTTTTTACCCCAAATTTAATGGACCCAATTTTCCGATTTTTCTTTCATTTATCAGAACTTTCACCATTGTAAAACACAATTTTAAACAATTTTCGTCTTTCACGACACTACATATAGCAGAGCAGCCGTCTCACTGCCGCACTGGCAACACTCCACAAGGGACACGCGGTGTAACCCGTAACGTAGTACAACCTACATTACATCGCTCTATCACTGCGAAGTCATGGAATCAACTCGTCAAGGCACCCGCAATGGAATGTTTGCGAAACGGAAGTGTTGCCAGGCTCCGAAGTTCGGCTCATACGTCCACTTGTCTTATCACAGCCTAACATAATTTTGATCATTCTAGACTCATCAAACCTACTCCCATACGTACACAAAATATATTAATCTGGAGATATATAAAATTATATTAGAGGACTGTCTTTATCGCGTTCTGCCCCGACAGTTCACTACTTAGGGTTGACATTGAAAAAGTATCCTTAGATTCCCTTCAACGCTAGTTTTCTCTTTATTGTCTTAGGTTTTGATAGTGCCGTTAACAGCTCATCTTTCAATGCTAGAACGCGTTAAAAAGGTTCTCTCGTTATACACTAAAACAAAGTTACTAGTCACCCACGACTTCGGCGCTTATCTTTATACATAAGAACATTCGACACGTGAGTAGCGGACACAGCCCAGGTGTACTGGTTACTAGGTAAGGTAAGCAGCCCCTTCTGCTGGACATTTTCGGCACACACCAATTTTACTTATCATAACTACTAGAAGATTGCAGCGAAGTTGCTGCTTTCAAATAATTTATCTTAGAACTAACCAGCCAATGTGTGTAACAACTGTGCTGTCGGCAGTGTGATATTGCTTCTTACATTGAAGCCGTTTCATAGTGTTTAGTTAAATGTATGTATTGAGAGCCACATCACCTGGCCAATTCTAAGTTTAGTCAACAGAATTGCAATACTAATCCTAAGTACTATGATATATTAGATAGTCTATGATTATATCACCATTTAGAGTTACATACATTAATAAATCAGTATTTTATTAAAGTGTCACATATAGAAACTGGATAAAAAACGACTATTATACTGTCGGTGTATACTGATTCGGTAAAGTAGGATTAGAAATGTGATTGCATACAAGTATCGGCTCTACCTGCATAGTCCAGATAATATCAATATTAAATAGAATAAGTTATTGTTTTATTATATTTATCAAGAAACAGTCCGATTACAGGGAAAGGGTATTCGTTTTCTCGTTAAATTTCGAATTTATGATCGGACTGTGGACTTGTTTCGGAATATATTGTGATGTACGTATTAAATTACAATGCAAATAAGTATGTTATAATATCATAACTAGATTCGTAATTGATAAAGAAGTTGCATACAACGTAAGCCTACAGTTGGCTAGCAGTGTCTTTTACATTAATACTTACCGATTGCTATCGATATCGTTACTTGTAATAATATACTAACTTTAGGAAGTCGTCAGTCTAATAAGGTTTTGGGAGTTCTTCGGTCGAAATGGAATTTAACTACATGTAACAATTATAGCAGGGTAGAAATACACACACAAATACATTGATATATTATTTGTGTATTCTATACTGTAACTTCATAGCTTTATAGATCATTTGATCAATAATAAGCTCGTGTTTCGAATGTCAATTTGTTTTCGTCATATTGTTGAAATATGTCGATCGTCTCGCATTGTAAATGTTAGTTAAGATTTCATAAATGTCAATCAAGTAGTCGTATTCGTCATTCAAATTCATGGTGAGTTTTTTTTTTTATAATCAATCGAATCGTTCGCAAATAGGTTGATTGCTAGATGTATTTTGTATTTTCTAGTTTTAATTACTCATAAATCAATTTGGGAACAGTAAAATTAAGAAGAATATCGATGTTGTGAGTGTACATTTCTTAGGCATAGACTCAATATCGTATAGACGAGATGAAACGTTTCTATACACATACGAAATGTTCCTTACACACCCACGTTAGGAGTAACATTCTGGTGTAAAGCATATAAAAAAATGAACAAATCAAGGCAAGTATTACGCCTGGCTGAACAGTCAGGCGCCGCAGTGGTGCTACAGGTCGGTGATGGGCAGCAGCGTGTGCACGTGCTCGTGGTACAGCTGGCGCGCGTAGGCCGCGTGGCGCGCCACCCAGGCGGCCAGCTCGCGGCTGTCGCACTGCACGCGCGGCCGCCGCACGCCCTCCGCGCCCGCGCCCCCCGCGCCCGCGCCCCCCGCGCCCCCCGCGCCCCCGCCGCGCACGCCCAGCTCCACGAAGTGCGCGCCGCCCAGCGACACCACCGTGCACGACACCAGGTTGCTGCGCACCGGGGACACGTTAGCAAGGGGCATAGCAGTCTCACATCCGTGGATTGTGCAGCATGCGGAGCGACATGATTATGTAATGCTGGCACTTCACAACGCTACTCGTGTTCGCGCATTTGTCTTATTCGCCCAATACGACGATGTGAAGTGGCTCTAATCATCTATATTTGGTTATTCTCACGAACAAGACGAATACGCGAATAAATTAAAACCCGTATTGTTGTGCAAAAAACCGACAAGCTAGCAAGCTTGTCGGTTTTTTGCACAAAGGATTGCGAATATACCGAATATTGTGTTTGTGAATTGTTAACATCCTCCAGCGTCTTCTTCTCCATGGTCTTTTAAAGACTTTGTATTTATGTCCATCTTTGCGTTCGATACTATAGCAAAACAAAATCGTAAACGTTCGGTATATTCGCTGTTCATGAACGAGGTGTATTCCCGTTACTCAGACTTCAACACGACTATAGCGAATAAAGTCGAAAAAATGGCGTACACCGAGTAGCGATGTGAAGTGGCAGCATGAGTGAATAAGCCGACAAGTGAGCCGGGGCGGATACCTGAGATGCGTCTCCATGACGACCTGCGGCGCCTGGTGCTTGCACGTGATGATGCGCAGGTAGCAGTCGGACAGCAGCGCGCGGATGTCGTGCGGCGTGTCGCGCACGGCGCGGTAGGCCAGGAAGTGCTCGGAGTAGTCCGTGTGGTTGAGCGCGTACAGCAGCGCCGCGCCCGCCGCCTGCGCGCGGCAGTAGCGCGGCAGCAGGCCGCCGCAGCCGGCCACGCAGCGCGGCCCGCGCACGCGGCTGGGGACCCATTTGTCGGACCTGCGCACGGACTGCCGGTTGAGCGACTCCGGGCTTACACTCCCCAAAGGAGAAGAACTAAAGCTGCTACCAAAAGGTTTCACGCATCCAGATCAACATTTTCATTTTTTTCGACATAACGCAGACTTCACTTTTGAACAGGAAATTTCATTTAAATTAAAACGTTTGAATAATGTTAAACGTTCTACACGGGTAGTTTGTGGGTCAACTGCACGCGGAGGGCACTAGATGCCCTGCGGGTGCAGTATAATAATGGGTTCAGGGTGCTGATGAGGTTACCCCTGTTCTGTAGCGGGTCTGGCATGTTTGCTTCAGAGCGAATCGACGACTTCTATGCTATCCGGAGGAAAAAGACCGCATCTTTAATAAATAGATTGAGGGCTAGCACCAACAGCATTCTAAAAACCCTAACTGAAAAACACGATGCGCCAATATTTAGACACGCTGTCCGGCTGCTCGTGCGGCAGGGTGATTAGAAATTGATTTTATTTTTGATTATTTGATTTTGATTATTTGATTTTCATTATTGTTTTCATTTTTGATTATTTTATTCTGATTATTGTTTTTTATTTCTGATTATCGGTTGTTATTGTTTTTATTTCTGATTATTTAATTTTTTTGATTATGCTATTTTTGATTATTTTATTAACGTGACTTGATTTAATTTAATTTAATTAATACTACTAATCTTTAGTTAATAAGTTGTTGTTGTACTAACCATTGGACCAGTGTTGTCAAATTAAATAAATAAATTATTATTATTTTTATTAATGTTTTCCTCCCTTTAGATGACGTTCCGTGTCACATGATATGATTTATAATTATCACCCTTAATTATGAAAATATCATGATTACATGATCTTTAAAAAAAATAGTAAAAATATTGTACTTTGCCGATTCTACTTCTAAATAAAATTAACGACAACTAGTCATTAAAATAGCTAGAATATATATTTTTTTTTATTAAAACGATTATCATTTTTATATCGATTTTTGATGAATTGACCAGTCTTTTTCCGTTTCTTTTGTATTAACTATAATTTGTAAATCAAATATGTTTATTTGTCAGAATATGATACATTCGATGGTATAATAATAGTAGTAAGTAACTATGATGGCCCAGTGGTTTAGGCCTCTCCTCTTGTGCACGAGGTTGTGGGTTCAAACCTGGGCAAGTACCAATGTGAGTTTTTCAATTCATATGTACTTTCTAAGTTTATCTTGGACATCACTGACATCGGTGAAGGAAAACATGGTGAGGAAACCTGGACTTATATAATTAATATAAGTCTGAAATCGCCAACCCGTCTTGAGCAAGCGTGGTGATTAATGCTCGTGCCTTCTCTGTATGAGAAGAGGCCTTTGCCCTGCAGTGGGTCAGTAATAGGCTGGTAATTACTTTTTAAGTAACTATAATGTTGCAATGAAAAACTTTTCACGATTTATAAGTATTGATTTGCTTTCTTTTCGGTGAATAACAGTAACGATTAAGTTAAATCAGTACACCCAATCGATTTAGTATTGCTAATTGACACTAAAACATTTTCTCACTAAAGATTTTGACTACTCAATCACATCCCTAAATCCCTTGCGGCACGTTTCTGACATTTTATCTGACACAATAGCTGACGCGGCAGACGTCAGCGACTCACAGAGGGTTTTCGACATTTTAGGTTATTTTCGATTTTATAAAATAACTAAAAAAATCTAGTTTTTATAATAATTATAGCATGATACCTTTATATTTTGAGATTGTTCTCGTTTTGTTTGGAATGTCTGTAGATTACTTCAATTAATAGCCGTGGTCATTTTACTGCTAAACGGGGCAGCATTCCCCGGAACCGTGAACTTGACCTTCCGTAACGAAATAGTGATCAGACCTGCGACTGGTGTCCCGCAGCGCGGAGGCGGTCTCGGCGGCCAGGTCCAGCACGCCGATGACGGGCTTGGTGACGGTGCCCACCAGCCCCTTGCCCACGCCCGCCAGGAAGCCGCCCAGACCCTCCGACGTGGCGCCCTCGTAGCTGTGCTTCACCAGGGACGTCATGCCACCTGCGGACGCACAGTTAGCTACATGTCTGCTCTGTACGAAGTATCTATTTGCACATGGGTTGCTTGGTTAGCATGGTGCTCGCGGTAGGTAGTGACCGAGTATGCCGAGGCCGAGGCCGCGGAAGCCGGCCGCCAGGTGCGCGCCGGGCGCGGCGGAGCGGATGCGGCGCCGCGTCTCCTCGTGCGCCTCGTCGCCCACCACACGCTCCAGCCCGTCGCCGAGAGACTCTGTAAAGACAAATATACCAAACATGTAGTTCACGTTAGCCAATTTCATTATTTTTAAATGTGAAACTATAGGGCGCACGTCTCGTGCCGTCACAGCGATCGTTCTAAGTCACGCCCCGTCTACGCCACCGATCTCGACTCTGTTGATGTGGGCGAGCGCAAACTATACACTCCGTTGCTTCTCTGAATGAGCTGCTAGGCCGATCTGCTGATCGGCCAAAGATAGACCGACCGACCGACCTCCCAACCGATCTGATCGATAGCTAACATTTCGTCATGGGTGTCATTTTATTAGTTTACGGGGTCGCTAAAAAGATTTGGGGGTCCAAACCAAATACAAGATGGCATCGACGAAATTTGCTTAGTTTTCGAATCGTCATGGGTACTTTCACGGTTTCCGGGGTTGCTTACAGCGATAATAGGGTCAAAATCGAAATTCAATAGGGCGTCGACGTAATTAATTAATGTTTAAAGAGTACTCTTTAAATTTCGTTGACGCCATTTTGGATTTTGATTTTGGCCATTACGAAAAGTCTGTAAATTTCGTCAACCGACCGAACGAACGACTGACTCTGACTACTATTATTCACTTTACTGCATATTTATTGATTGGTTTTGTTTTAAAATCTTTACCATCAGTTTTTATGTTTTACGTCTGCCGAGCTTTCCGTGATAGCCAACATGTTTTTTTTTCGACCCCAATATTTAGTTTGTTTTAAAAAGGTTATTCCTAATACTAAAAAACTGTTCAGTTAGAGAAATTCTTTTATTTTAGCAGTACACTTCCTGCAACTCGATTTATCTACGAGTTTTCGCTATGCAAACTTCGGTAATGGGCGGAAGGGGGTTGTTTTCATAACTAGAAAATATGATTCAATAGCATTAGTAATTCCTTAAATAAGTTCAGACACACGAAGAGCCTAGTCGCACATTAAGGGTTCCGCCGGAGGGTATAGTTAACCATTTTGATACGGAACTTTATCGCAAGTTCGGGGGTTTCGTGGAGTTTAAATGTTTAAACAGATACATAAAACGCTTGGTGTTACCTGTTACTTTAGCAGCAGAGTTGGATATGCCATGCGTTACGTTCTTAAGCAACGCGCCCACGTTGCCTTCCAGCAGCAAGCCGCTGACCCCTTCCGACACATCCGCCACGAAGCCCAGCGGGTTGCCGAGGAAGTCTACAGAACCCAGGATCTTGGCCGCTTGCCATTTTAATTCCTGTGTATTAATGATGACTTACAGCAGGGTGGACCAATACCAAATTACAGATGCTCAAGGAAACAAAGAACTTTTACATTAGGAAGAAACATCCAAATCTGGCCGCACAACTATTAATGTTACAAATTAAATAAATAACTTAAAAGTAATTCACTTACATCTTTAAAGTGCGCTAACATCTGTCTTCCGAGGTACGAAGCGGTATCGAACACATGCGCTCTCACGAACGGCTCGAGCTCGACTGCCGCGTCTTCGAATTTGATGAAGGTAAGCCCCAGTCGCCGCTTCAGCACGCTCAGCGAACCTTCCAGCTTGTTTGCTGTGCACATCGAAAGGCGAATCTGCGGACCAGAAGGGAGGATAAGGCGCCGCAGCGAAACATTGTCATTATAAAACATATGTTACAGTATTGCAATGTTTGCTATTCATGGCGCTAGAATTAGTGACATTCACAAAAACATGAAAATTAGGGGCTCAAAATGGTAAAGGAATAGGATCACCAGAACTGATTATGGTTGAGCGGAAGACGAGCATAGTATAGTATATAAATACTGACGTCAAGCCAAATGTTACTGGGGGCTAACTTGTACTTACTTAGATAAGGAACATAATAATGCTATATAAATGTATTACATACGTAAAGACAACTCCCACTACCTAACACTACCATGGTGGAGGTGACACGTGTAGCGACAATTAATAAAGAAAAGTCACATCCAATCTGACCTTGTTGGACGCCAATAGCTGAGCGCGATGAAAACAAAACAAATATTTTTGTAAGCGCTAAAACGAAAACAGCAGAGAAATTATTGTAATTATAACCAAACTTGAGAATTTATCCGCATTGAGGCTATTACCAACGTTGCGTTGACGTAAATGTGATAATATCGGAAATACGACACATTATACCACGCTGAGTATGTGTTCAACGAAGCCCACGATGTCTGATACAACCATTTCAAACTACGAGGGTTTCTGTCATTATACGCGGGTGTTATTTCAAGTGTTATTGAGTTTTTCTACCTTAAATATGTCAGTAGCCGCCTGGAGTCTGGATTTGTGCCCGATAAGAGGCAATAGGCTTGGCCCCTATTACATCGACCTGAAAAATATCTGGCGAAATGTGGGTGTATCCACGGAGAACACAGGAGTGATGTTAAGCAACGTGACGTGGTACGAACCTGGTTGGGTATGATCTTGATGAGCGCGAAGTAGTATCGTGTGCTGTGCAGCGCGGTGAGCTCGCTCAGCATGCGGCGCGTCTCGTAGTCCGCCTCGTCCGGCTGCTCGCGCGCCGCCTCGTCCTCGCCGCGCCCGGCCCAGGCCCACAGCTGCAGCACCAGGCGCTCCTCCAGCCGCACGCCCAGCGGCCGCAGCGCCACCACCAGGTGCTTGAAGAAGTACGCGTTGTACCGCCGCGCCGGCGCCTGCTGCAGCTCCACGGCCGCGTGCAGCGCCGGCAGCGGCCCGCTGCTGCTGGCGCCGCGCTCCGGCAGGCAGTACAGCAGCACGGGGCTCGGGGTGCCCAGCAACTGTGGGTGCGGGGACACGGGACGTGTGTCAAACATTGTTGGAACCAAACACACAAACATTTGTTCCATAAAAGGAAATTTAGTTTGGCAAAATATAAGCAAAAGAAGTGTTCAGTAGGCGGTAACCGACCTGGTTGTCCCACTGCATGTGCGTGACCTGCAGCGCCACCGCCAGGCTGGCGGGCGCCAGCGCCAGCTCCAGCAGCACGTTGTCCAGCAGCGCGTGCACCAGCTCCTGCGCCGGCGCACGCGCCACCAGCGACACGGACACGCCGGCCAGGCACACGCGCACGCCCCACTCACGCCGCCGCGCTGCGACCTCCTCGCCCGGGTCCTCTTCATCGCCGCCTTCAATCCAGCCCGACTCCTAAAACAGTATGTTTCACAAATTACTAAAAAAAGATTACACAATTCATCGCCAGATATCTTTATTTATTTTCAATGAGGACAGTTTATTAATACAAAACTGAGTGACGCCAAATTTATTCAAAGGATGAAATATATCTGACGTTGATAATACCAGCTTTGAATGAAGTAAACCAACAGCTTAAAGCTAGCAATGTAACAAACATGCAGTAAGAACAGTGTCGCGAACACGTACAGGATCCTTGTGATCGCGTATCCGGACGACGCGCGTTGGCCCGTCGGCACACAGCTTGACGTCGAGGCGGCCGGAGCCGGGCCGCAGCGTGTGCCACGACACGGCCTGCTCCGCCGGCACCGGCGACGTCGGCGACCAGCCGGCACGGCCTGACGCTGGCAGGCCGAGAACTACGCGGGTACCTGTGAATAAAAGCCGTTGATATACTGGGAAATCCTGAGGTAGCTCAGTGAGCGCCACGAGAGACAGTCCGTCAGGCTGCACGCACAGGTTAGAGTGCGCGCACGCCATGCGGCCGGGCGGCACGAGTCTCCACGCCTGCGTGACGAGGTGACACCTACCGGGTGTGAGCGCCATGAGAGACAGTCCGTCAGGCTGCACGCACAGGTTAGAGTGCGCGCACGCCATGCGGCCGGGCGGCACGAGTCTCCACGCCTGCGTGCCGAGGTGACACCTACCGGGTGTGAGCGCCATGAGAGACAGTCCGTCAGGCTGCACGCACAGGTTAGAGTGCGCGCACGCCATGCGGCCGGGCGGCACGAGTCTCCACGCCTGCGTGACGAGGTGACACCTACCGGGTGTGAGCGCCATGAGAGACAGTCCGTCAGGCTGCACGCACAGGTTAGAGTGCGCGCACGCCATGCGGCCGGGCGGCACGAGTCTCCACGCCTGCGTGACGAGGTGACACCTACCGGGTGTGAGCGCCATGAGAGACAGTCCGTCAGGCTGCACGCACAGGTTAGAGTGCGCGCACGCCATGCGGCCGGGCGGCACGAGTCTCCACGCCTGCGTGACGAGGTGACACCTACCGGGTGTGAGCGCCATGAGAGACAGACCGTCAGGCTGCACGCACAGGTTAGAGTGCGCGCACGCCATGCGGCCGGGCGGCACGAGTCTCCACGCCTGCGTGACGAGGTGACACCTACCGGGTGTGAGCGCCATGAGAGACAGTCCGTCAGGCTGCACGCACAGGTTAGAGTGCGCGCACGCCATGCGGCCGGGCGGCACGAGTCTCCACGCCTGCGTGACGAGGTGACACCTACCGGGTGTGAGCGCCATGAGAGACAGACCGTCAGGCTGCACGCACAGGTTAGAGTGCGCGCACGCCATGCGGCCGGGCGGCACGAGTCTCCACGCCTGCGTGACGAGGTGACACCTACCGGGTGTGAGCGCCATGAGAGACAGTCCGTCAGGCTGCACGCACAGGTTAGAGTGCGCGCACGCCATGCGGCCGGGCGGCACGAGTCTCCACGCCTGCGTGACGAGGTGACACCTACCGGGTGTGAGCGCCATGAGAGACAGTCCGTCAGGCTGCACGCACAGGTTAGAGTGCGCGCACGCCATGCGGCCGGGCGGCACGAGTCTCCACGCCTGCGTGACGAGGTGACACCTACCGGGTGTGAGCGCCATGAGAGACAGACCGTCAGGCCGCACGCACAGGTTAGAGTGCGCGCACGCCATGCGGCCGGGCGGCACGAGTCTCCACGCCTGCGTGACGAGGTGACACCTACCGGGTGTGAGCGCCATGAGAGACAGTCCGTCAGGCTGCACGCACAGGTTAGAGTGCGCGCACGCCATGCGGCCGGGCGGCACGAGTCTCCACGCCTGCGTGACGAGGTGACACCTACCGGGTGTGAGCGCCATGAGAGACAGACCGTCAGGCTGCACGCACAGGTTAGAGTGCGCGCACGCCATGCGGCCGGGCGGCACGAGTCTCCACGCCTGCGTGGACGCACGGCGTGGGTCCGCGCGTCGCAGCAAAAGCGCAGACGCCCGACCAGGTCGAGGAGCTGCGTCTTCGATATCCAGTACCTATAAAGAGAAAAAAATATACATCAACATTCTTAAGCCAATATTTGTATGCAAGTGTTTTTAAGGAACCGTGTGACTTACCATAGCATAAGGTGAGAGTGGTACATCATCTGATAATAAAGCGTCTGTGGGTTGTGGTGGTGAACTTCCTTCGTGGATCAGCTGGTCATTGGGACCGCGGCGCCATAGTTGAGACCTGGGTACCATTGGAAATAGTTCATTGTTACGTCACAAAGTTACAATGCGTTCAAAGATTCAACAAGAAAAATATGGATATAGACATATGTACGAGTACTGCTTAGGATACCTTTTTCATAAAATTTAGATTTATAACTCTAGAGATGTTTTACCTGTCTCCATATCGTTTCCTGGCGAGAACGACGCGCGAGGTTCCGAGCGGCACTTCCAGTACCAGTACATTGTCGTCGGGCGTGGCCGCCGACTGCGCGCCGGTGCCGCCACTGTCACTGCGGCACAAATTATGATTAGCTAAGTGAGGGGCGCACTCCGAGTAGTAGTCAGACCACAGTGCAGGTGTACAGGTGTGCAGGTGTACAGGTGTGCAGGTGTGCAGGAGTACGTACAGGCCGTGCGTGGCGGTGAAGGCCACGTAGATGAAGTTCTGGTAGAGCAGCTGGTGCAGCGCGGGCAGCGTGTCGAGCGGCAGCGCGGTGCGCGGGCCGCCGGGGGCGCGCACGCCCAGCGCGGCCGCGCCCTCGGGCTCCGGCAGCGCCCAGCGCGCGCGCCCGTGCGCGCCCACCACGCACTCCTCGCCGCACCCCACCTGCGGGCGCCCGGCTGTAGCTACCACGGAATTGTCTGTGTCGACTGTGCAGAGTATTGACTCTGCACAGTCGACAGTTAATGTTGGACTGTGGGCGACGGTCGACCTCGAACATCAAAATCATCATCCTACTTTTATCTTAATTTATATCCAACTCATTTGGGGTCGGTGCAGCATTTCTTCTTCTTCTATACATTTATATTTGCCGTCATCTCAAAAATCACCTGCTTCCTAGGCATATCATCTTTTACACAATCCATTGTTTCTTTGGTCACAAACGATAAGATGGGAATGTGAGGGTTACAAGAGTAGAGGGTGACCAAAGAAACAATGGATGGATTGTGTAAAAGATGATATGCCTAGGAAGCAGGTGACTTTTACAGCGTGTCCCAAAACTCAACGATATCCCGCTTATCCTATGTGGTGTCCAGTGTCCCAAAATACAGGCTCCGGCTTAGTTTAGGCACCACTCTCCCACAAATAAATAATTATTCATATTTTTAAGTATTAAGTTTATCTTTGTATTTATTTGTGGAACAGAAATAAATGTATTTTGATTTTATTTTATTATTATCGTTGAATTTTTAGTTACTAACTAGTTTTTTTTTGATGAGATACAAAAAAGTCTCAAATGTTTTTAAAATAGTGGTGTACATTTTCGAACGATTTCAATTTTTTTTGGATGATTTCAAAAATAAATGGGATCTTTCGTTTCTTGAAATTTTACACGAGTAGTCATGAGCAGGTCCACCCTCTCCCGCCCGCTTATCGTAGGATTTTGGGACACGTTGGAAACACATTTGTTATTCTATACACTCGCATCTCAGCTGGATGCCTTTCAGTCATTCCTTTTGATGACCAACATTTTGATTCATACAAGACAGCAGGTATTATCATAGTTTTATTAATTTTCCCCTTCAGTTTAAGGGGAATATGGGAGTCGCAAGTTGTTCCCATTACCTTTCGCCATTTTATTCACCCTGTGTTTATTCTGTCTTGCTCGAAGAAAATATGTCAGTTACAACAGTTTTAACCTTAGTGAAATTTGGCCCTATGGTAAGTACTTACACCCTTATGGTGAATACTCGCACCTCAATGGAGAGTACTTATGTACCCTTTTAGTTCCGCATTATAATATACAATAACTTGGTAAACTTGGTGTATTGAAAAGATATTGAGTATTAAGTAACCCACAAATATCGGTGTCAATTTTAGTGCGTGGTGGCCACTGGGCTTCACCCAGTTGAAAATGTTACTTTGTGCTTAATGGCCTAGCTCGGTTTTGTCTCCTGCTTGATATGGAGGAAAGTGGAAATTGTTTCTATTGTTATCTCCTCGGGTGTTCTTTTCTGATTAATGTCGTTGAGGGATCCAAAACACTTGAATCATTTTTCTGGGACTCGAAGCTTTTTTGCTGGCCGCCACTGTTGATTCTGGTTTTCAGGAGTTGCAGTGGCTGGAAATAGCGTGGCGGGCTTGTCCCTAAAAAAATACCTGGTGGAACATGATGGAGACGGGCGAGTAGTTGTCGATGCGCAGCGGCGGCGGAGCGCCCTCGGCGTCCGTCAGCAGCACGAACATGCTGGCGCCCTGCGCCACCACCTCCACGCGCACGAACACGTAGCCGCCGCCCGGCTGCCTGCACACGACACACAAGGTAATGCCACATGCGCAGGAGCCAGCAGTAATGCTACTACATTGCCGGCGCGTCACCTGCAGGAGATGTGCAGCGTACGGTTGGCGTCGAGCCGGAAGCCGCCGGACCACAGCGTGCTGGCGCTGGGGGCGCTGGGGGCGCCGGCGGCGGGCGGCGCCAGCACGCGCACGCACAGCAGCTGCGCGCGCTCCCAGCGCGCCCAGTGCCAGGGCAGGTAGCAGCCGGACACGGCCGACACGTGTGTCGCCATAGCGCCCGGGTCGTTCTGTTGGACATTCCATTCATTACCAATTTCTATCTAACGATGCCGCTATCGGTTTTCTCAAACGGGGCAGTACTTCCTCGTACCGTATATTTTTTATGATGATCATATTTTTACCGACTAAGAACACACGGTAAAAATGCATCCATTTTAATAATAATATAATAGTTTTTTATAAGAGTATCCATGACTCAAAAAAACTGTAAGTTAAAAATATTTTCGTAAGCATTGAATAAAACTAAAAACACATAACGAGTTATCACTGCTTATTATGCAGCGACAACCCATGAGTATTATATTGCACAACAGCGACCCACATAAAGTCCAGGCGTTATCATGTAAGGTAACACTTTTATTCAATTGCGTATTTAGCATGCTGTCAAAAACTTTCAACATCACAGTAGCTAGCGAAATGGACCTATAGTTACTACTGTCGGTGAGGTCACCAGTTTAGTTCGTTATTTATATGAACTTGCATCTAGCTTTATTTGCAAGGGAGAAAGTAAATGTTTGGGATCGTCACCAGCGTGGTGGCGCAGCACTTCTGCGCGAACTGCAGGTGGTGGTCGGTGTTGTTGTGCAGCTGGTAGCGCGGCGTGAAGGTGGCGATGTTGGTGTGGCGGTAGCGGCCGCGGCCGCAGCGCACGCGCACGCCCACCGCGTACACGCGCTCGGCCGCGCCCGCCTCGCCCTCGCCGCGCGCCTCCAGCTTCTTCACGCCCACCCCCACCCCCAGCCCGAACGGGGAACACCACTGCAAACACACTCAACTCCTTATTCAGCACACATGGTGCATAATAACAATTTGGTATATGTAGAACTTGTACAAGCATCGGCACATTTAGATGGCGCCATTGTAATGGTTTCTGGGGTCGTTTATTACGATTAGGGGGGTCAAAATCAAATGTGGCGTTGAAGACATTTAAAATGTACCCCATAAACTAATTACGTCGACGACATCTTGGATTTTAATTTTGAAATAATAAATATTAACGTTATAAGCGACCCTGAAAACCATGAAAATGACAACCATAACCAAAAGTTAGTAAATTTCGTCGACAACCCTTCCTTCTGGAAGGGGCAGAGGATGCAACACCTGAAGGGGAAATGCCTGTTTCCGGTTGCCAGTTTGAAAGGGAAGGCTGAGCGTATTGAGCAGCGTTTTCGTGGTTTCCGAAAACAGTTGTGACTCCTGCTAGGAAATCCCCCACCAGAGGTAGATACAACAACCTGTAGCTTCTCTTTACTATGCAAATTCAAATTTTGACAAGTCAACATACGATCCAACACCAAAATGCTTACGTGCTACGTAACTTGGGCATAGACACGACAACATGGGAAAAAATGAAGACCATCAAATTGAAGAGTAAACAAGCAAGTTTACCTCAGGCTCGCCGGGCAGGCCGCGGCCGAGGCGCGCGGACAGCGTGGGCCCGCCGTCCGCCTCGGCGAAGGAGAACAGCAGCGGCGCCACCATGCGGGCCAGCTCGTGCTCCGCGAACTGGCCCGCCGCCTCCGTCGCGCCGCCCTCCGCGCGGAACACCAGCGGCAGGCCCGTGCGGTTCACCAGCCAGTACGCCGCGGATATCGACACCTGCACACATCACACACGGCACATGCCGACTGGTCAAACCTTGCACAAAGCTGTCGCCACTCGCGTCATCTTCTGTCACTTGAAGCATATGTTTAGTTGATGTTTATGATTGATACCACTTTTGTGATCTCTATAATATCACTAAAAAGACATCATGACTAGTGAGTAGCCGACTTCAGTGCGTCAAAAATTTTGTGAGAGGAAGTATCACCAGAATATAATAAATAAAAATGAAAGATAAGAGTCGCTAATTTCAGAAACTATCAACGTACCTTGATGCCATCAGTTTTCTTGACAGTGACCCTTGCATTGAGATACAGCCTCCTCCCCTTGGTGTCCCTCAGCTTGAGCCGGGCACTAAACGATCCATTCCCACTGCTGCCCACAGCCGCACTGCTGCTGCTGCCGCTCCCAGACCCACACACGCTGAGGGCGGTGGACCAGCCGAAGCCTTCCAGTTTCACACTTAGTTCTACGCCTTCTTCTACGTTTACCTGAGAGAGTAAATAAGAATATTTTAAGGCCGCACCGCATGTTAAGCGATCCTTGATTCCTAGAGTGGGGCAAAGAAGATTTAAAAAAAAAAATGGGCCACACGCACGACCCGGTGGGTACTTTTACATGGCATGCCACATGAGCGAGATGACGGAATGACCTACTTCGATAAAGACTGGTTGCAAATAGCTGTAGACTAAGTGAAGTGAAAACAAAAACAGGGAAGCCCCAGCGCCGGCACTGGCCCTTAATCACAGTACATGGAGATTGTCTGTCGGCGCCCAATAGTCGATGCTTTCGCACCATAAATTGTATTACTAAAAAGGAACTATTTTTTATGAGTAAAATGTGTTACCCTCAAAAAGTAAATAAGTTATAATTCATTATTTACTTGAATTCAATTTTCATATTTATTCGGGCTAGCTACGTTCCTCTTAAAAGGGCATAAAAAATCTTGTTATATTTGCGTGGCGCTTAGAGCGTCTGCACCTCTCGCTCTACTCTTGGGTCGCCTCTAGGAAGCCGAAGTGGAAATCTCCAGGGAAGTAACATTATTGTGTCTTGTAAACTGTTCAGTATTACTAACCTCATGGAATGGCATGGTATCTCCAGGCGGAATATTGCCAGTAACACTGCCAGACTCCGAGCCCGGTGCAGCAGGATTAGTTCGATACTGCAACTCTAATGGCAGTAGGTTCTCTAGTCTCAGCGCAGGTACTAATGTGAGTGTGTGGCCGGCTATCGGCGAGCCTCTGTCTGGGGGGAACCGCTCCCGGACTATTACGCAGCAGAATCTGGAATGGAGAGTTTTTATTAACTTCAGCAACCAGGCGTATTTTCTTTCTTTTCCTCAAATTTATTTATATATATATGCATTTTTATTTAGATATTGATGGTCGATGGGTACTCCGGCGAAGACGTAACGAAGGGAAACGAACCCCTCGTCGTGACTTCAGCCCTTCGCTTACCTGTACACGTGGCCGCCTGGCGCCCGGCACTCGTAGTGCAGCAGCGCGCGGGCCGGGGGCGCGCTGGGCGCGGCGCGCCAGTCCACGGGCGCGGGCGCGGGCGCGGGCGCGGGCGCGGGCGCGCCGGGCCCCGCGCGGGCCAGCGGCCGCGTCCACAGCGCGCCGGCCTGCGCGCTCAGCGGGGCGGCCCACAGCGCGCCCGCCGCCACGGTAGCGCAGCGCACGCCACCGCCGCCGCTGCTCCACTGGGCTGGAGGACATGTTGGTTTCTTCAGTTGCCGGCACAAATGTAGCAGCCATTCAACTGATTACTATACTTAATGTTTTTCAATAAGCATTATTGGCTTTAAATCTGACTACATTTATGCTTAGGTAAATGCATTTACACCATATGCTTCAATTAATACACCATGTTTCCGGCAATGTGTCACAAGTAACAGCACAGCGAGAAGCTTTTTAACCATGCAACTCGCCTGAGCATAGTGCACAGTTTTGATCTAGTGAATCAGTATACAGGGTGGAAGGGACATCATGTAACTGCCTTTCATTCATCCCTTTTGCAGCCCAACATTCAGATCCATAAAAGACAGCAGATCTCACCAAGGGGAATACGGGGGCCACAAGTTGTTCCCGTTACCTGCCGCCATTACATCCACCCTATGTCAATTCGGTGCTCGACAGCCCGATCTATTCCTCCGTCACTTTGCACTAGTGAACCGAGATACCGAAAGTCGGAACAAACCGGGAGAAGCACGCTGTTAAGCGCTATGGCTTCAGGACTGGAGAGACCGGCGAAATCGCAATACATATATTCAGTTTTGGGTCTGCTGATTTTCAAACCTACACTCTCCAGCCTCTGTTGCCATTTTTCCAGTCTACTCTGGATCTCAGGTCCATCTTCACCGACAAGAACAATGTCGTCGACAAATAGAATGCACCAGGGTGCCTCTTCCTGTATGTCCGACGTCAGAGCGTCCATTATCAACAGGAAGAGGTAAGGGCTTAATGCCGACCCTTGGTGCAGTCCTACAGCCACACTGAACTTGTCGGTATTGCCAGCAGACGATCGGACATACGTCCTACATCGCCTGTACACTACCCGAATTAACTCCACATACTTCCCAGACCATTCTGTGATAAGTTATCACAGAATGGTACCCTTTAGACGGAAAGAGACATATAGGAAGACAGGCTAAGAGTTGGGAGGATGACGTTAAGAAAATAACGGGTTCAACATGGAGTCGCACTGCAAAAATGAGAAAAGACTGGAGTGCTTTAGAGGAGGCCTTTGTCGGAAGACAAGTTGTAACCGAACTACCGTTTGCCGATAATCAATAGATATTAAAAATTGTTAGTGTATTAGTTAAACTCTAGTTAATAGTCAAAATGTGTTTTTTAGATAGTAGTCATAAGTAAATTAATTTTAGGCACACGAAACTACTCTGTGTAAAACTTGTTAACAACAATAAAGGCTTTTTATTTTATTTTATTTATTTATTACTTCCCAGACACACCTTTCTCTTTCACGGCCCACCACAACACCTTCCGGGGCGCCCTAACATACGCTTTTTCCAGATCAATGGTCACCATATGCAAGTTTTTATGTGCAAGTCTGTACTTCCCACACAACTGGTGGAGTGCAAAGGTGGCGTCCATTGTTCCTCGACCTGGCATAAACCCAAATTGGTGGTCTTAGGTTAATTTCACTCTCCTAACGCAATCTTTTTTCTATAACCTTCTCCCATACTTGAAAGTATGGGAGAAGGTGATACTATGTGATATACTATGTCACAGGAGCTTTATCCTTCGATAGTTGTTGCAGTCCTGTACATCCTTTATTCTTGAAGATGGGCACTAGTGAACTATTGCACCAATCTTGTGGGATCACTTCCTCATGCAACAACTTATTGCGGAATAAAGTCAGCCACGGACAGCCATCTTCTTTTGATACTTTCAATACTTCTACTGTTATATCATCTGGGCCCATAGCTTTTCCATTTTTCATACTTCTAACTGCATTCCTAACTTACCCATGCTAATTTCTCTCACCAAACCCATATTGACCTGTGTCTCTGGAAGCATACCATTCCATTCATTCTCCTCGTTCATTAACCCATCGAAGTAAACCTTCCATCGCAGTTTTATTTCATCATCTTCACAAAGAACCCTACCAGCATCATCTTTAATACATTTAATATGCGTTATATTTTTTTTTTTCCCTTGTTTTCATAATCCGATAGAGTATCTTCTGGCCCCTAGGGCTATCCAGTGAGTTATACAATTTCTCCTGTGCCTTAGCCCTAGCAACTGCTATCGCCTTTTTTGCTTTCCTCTTCCATTATTTGTATATTATATTCTTTTCTTCTTTCAAACTATCGTTCCCGTTTTCAGCACCCTGCTATTCTTTTTTTTCTTTAAGTAACTTTTGCACTTTTCCACCACCATGTATCCTTACTCTTTCGATTCTTCAAACATGTCTTTTGCTACTGTCCTTATACAATCTGCCATCTCATTTCAACATTTTTTCACAGATTTCCCTTTCATATCCTTCTACAACTCGGTTTTTAAACAAACCTGCACAAACCTCATTTTCAAAAGTTGCAAAGTTTTAACGCAAAGTCCCTTCAACCCTGTATGTGATAAAAGTTCTTTTTACACACATTCTAGCAGTAAAAATGCAATACGTTTGAATATTCATAGGATTGTTAAGCTACATTTTGAAAAACAATATTATCTACATATTATAGGGTGGAAGATTAAGTTCTATTCAACACAATTTATTCTAGATACAACTGAAACGATATCACTAAATACAGCAAACTATTGAGTTATTTTAAAATCTAGTATACGCTGCGCATACAGCAGTAAGTAAGGGTAACGGAGGGTACCGCAGTTGACAAGTATAGGGTGTAGCGGGTAGGGCGGGTAGGGCGCAGAGGGCGCGTGCAGCGCGTAGGGCTGCGAGTGCGCGCGGGCCAGCGCCGCGCACCGCGCACGCACCGCCTGCTGCGCGCGCACCAGCGCGTACACGCGCTCTACGTGCGGCGACGTCACACAGTACAACACATGTAAACGTATAACACACCCTATCGTTGTCAAGTGCGGTAACGAGGGACTCGACTAAACTCTTTTACTCAGTGGGATCAAATAATGTCACTTTCATAACTGTACGTAATTGGCAGTTTTAGACCAGAGGGGATAGACTAATGTGGGACGCAAACTCGTAATACTATCTTAGAGAGTAGCCAGATTGCAATAATGCCGCTTGCGATCCTTTGTCGACGAGCTTTTAGGTAACATTAGGAAAAAACCTGCTGTAGCAAAGAGAAGAAGGTTGTTCTCACCTGCTGATGGCGCGTGGTCCACTCTGACCTCCACTGCATGCGGCAGTTTGTTGACAAGCTGCAGCGCAGATCGCACCGTCACCAACTTGCGAGCTGACCCCTCCAGTGAAACTTCAAATACTATTCGAGCTTCGGCCCCAGATTTCTAAAATAATTCATATCAAAATATATCAGCACGAGGATAACGGACAGATATAAAATAAAGTGACATCAGGATTAGCAAGTAAAAGGTACCGGTAACTCAGCAGAAAGGCTGCGGCAAGAACTGCCAGAGTTGTGTTGTAATAGATAGTGAAATCATACTCACAGCATGTGTAAGATTCCTGAAGAACACGCCGACCCTGTCGACGCAGACCGGGTCGGGCGGCGACCAGCCGTCCAGGCGCAGCGCCAGCTGGTTGAGCACGGCGCTGTGCGCGGGGGGCGCGTGGGGCGCGGGGGGCGCGGGGGCGCGGCCGCGGCGCCGCCCCCGCCGCAGCCCGAACGAGAAGGGCTCGGTGTCGCCGGCGCGGACCATCATCCACGAGTCGTCGGGCCCGGACCACGTCGGCTGCTCCACTAGTCTACATGTACCGGTACGTATTATTTTACGGTATTTTTACCGCCCACGCCTCACTGGATCCTTTGATATTTGCCAGCTTGGACAGACCTCAGCATTTCCCAAAATATAGAAATGGCTGCAACATATCCACAACAGAGGTAGGAACACAGCATAAACGTTTAAAATGTAATATGTAATCTCTTTTAATGAATTACTATTTCTATTTTTGCATTGGGAACAGGGTCCAAGCTCTAGAGAAAGGAACCTCCTAACGATACGCGCCGTTTCAAGGAGTACCGCTTTCTAGATCAAGTCCTTGATCCAAATAGAAATCTATACTAAATACAATTGGTAAAGTTACCCCTATAATTTCCTAGTTTATTTTTTTTTTCTTGTTTCTGTATTACCCGCGCGTATCCCAAATAAATGTTTGTTTTGTTTCAAATGGCTACATGAGCCAGCAACAGACAGGGGGGGGGGTACTCACTCCTCCGAGGTGGTGACGAGCGTGGTGAACCACAGGCGGTGGCCGGTGTGGTTGCGCAGCGCGTAGGGCACGAAGGGCGAGCGGCGCCGGTGGCCCGCCGGGCTGCCCTTGGGCGACTGCTCCTGTGCGTCCTGTGTGTCCTGTGCGTCCTGTGTGCCGGATGACTACGTAAACAGACCACAACCTTCAATGCGCGGCTAGCTGGTACTCAATGTGGTGTTAGCGTATGGCAGACACAAGTGTGATTGCATAATTTATCTCACAAACCCCCTTTTTAATAAACACGGAGTAAAGTTTTGCCAATCTTCAAAATATGTATGGTAAGCTGAACTAAGTTTTAAAAAGACTTTATTGATGAGGGGGTTTTCGGTTGGTGTAAATTTCCGTTGCGTGGGTTCAGGGTGCAAGGCAGCTACAGAGTCGGATCTTATGGGAGATTAAAAGCTACATATTTCCTTCCACAAATTCTTCACGATTTGGAAGTGGTCGACTACAAGGGTTTCCTTATGAACGGCGCCACGACGACGTAGTTACCTGCGGTGCGTAGTAGTCTGCGGTCCAGTTGGCGCGCACGAGCTGCCACAGCTCGATAAGCGATGACGTCACGTTGGTGTTCAGTACCTCGCTGGACGACACCTCCATCTGCACGCGGCCAAGGTTCAGCGAGCTCGTCAGGGTGTACTCCCACGAGGTCTCGAACCTGACACAGGAGGAAAGTACCATAGAGAAATGAAACTCCTCGGACTTGACTCCTTTGCATTTAAACGAAAACTCTTATGACAAACAACAAATTGATGAAAAAACATATTAGTGTTCATTGAATCTTATTTTCTTAGAAAGCCGCGAGTATCTTCAATTTTGATTGACTTCACTTATATAAAAACAAATAGTTAATCTGTATTCAAAAAAAATGAAATGAATTAGAATAGTTACCTCCACGGCTCTACGACGGGCTCCCAGCCGGACAGCGTGCGGTTGTAGTAGTCTATGGTGAGCAGCGAGCCCAGCCGGCCTGCGCCTGCGCCGCCTGCGCCGCCAGCGCCGCCAGGGCCCAGCGGGGTCGACACCAGCATCGGGTCTTCAAATGATTCCTCCATTTTGCGAAGATCCTGCACACAAGGAAGGTTAAAAAGTTATAAATCAATAAACCAATCTACCTAATCAGACCCATACCATTATGGGTGTTGTTTTTTTATTAATGGTGCACGTTTTTATTTTTGAAAAATTCAAACGAACGCAATACCTGTTCAACTTGTAGGTCACTGAGAGACACTTCCAGCAGAGGCACGTCGGAGTCCAGACAGTCGTCGATCACACACAGCGTGATACAGTCCGCCGCCACCTGCATGAATAACACAAATAAAAAAGTTATACAGCTGAAACATACAAACTTATGATACGCATTAATTGTGGGTAGTTACATATTATTACTATTAAATTATTTATTGCGAGCTACAAGACTCATAGTGTTAGTAACAATGTACTTACAAACTATGTTAGCAATGCACTCACAAAGACAAAAACACAGAAATAGGGTGTGACATCATTGCTGAAAGGTGACAGGCCCAGCCGAAACCTTGCAGCAATGGTTCACAACCTTACAATCAAGCCTGCTGGCTACCATAGATAGGATGCTGTTGGCGCTGCCCCGCACCCTACGGGTCAAGGATGCGCACGGTTTTCGCACCATCGTGTAAAAACAGTCCACGTGTGCTTCAGAAAACACCCCTGTATCGGGGCAACCCCGTCAGCACCCTGAATGCGTTAATGTATTGGACGCGAAGGGCGCTGTATGATTTTTGAGTATACAAACTTTTTGACTACAAGCGTAAAGTAAGTAAGTATGTAAGTGCAAAACGCACTAAATATAGTGCGTTTGACTTCTTTAGTGGCACGCCTAACATCACATGAAAAACAGTAATGTTTAAAGGATCCATTCCGTACGTGCGTGTGCGTACCTGCACGGCCCGCAGCGGCCACACGGCCAGCTCGGCCGGCGCCGGCGGCCGCGCGCTGCGGCGCCGCGGCCCGGTGGTGTACATCCAGTATGTGCGTGTGCGTACCTGCACGGCCCGCAGCGGCCACACGGCCAGCTCGGCCGGCGCCGGCGGCCGCGCGCTGCGGCGCCGCGGCCCGGTGGTGTACATCCAGTATGTGCGTGT
This sequence comes from Phlogophora meticulosa, assembly GCA_905147745.2. Taxonomy (NCBI): domain Eukaryota; kingdom Metazoa; phylum Arthropoda; class Insecta; order Lepidoptera; family Noctuidae; genus Phlogophora; species Phlogophora meticulosa. Next base: position 17,741,118 of record LR990527.1, on the reverse strand, counting down.
GCGTACCTGCACGGCCCGCAGCGGCCACACGGCCAGCTCGGCCGGCGCCGCGGCCCGGTGGTGTACATCCAGTATGTGCGTGTGCGTACCTGCACGGCCCGCAGCGGCCACACGGCCAGCTCGGCCGGCGCCGCGGCCCGGTGGTGTACATCCAGTATGTGCGTGTGCGTACCTGCACGGCCCGCAGCGGCCACACGGCCAGCTCGGCCGGCGCCGCGGCCCGGTGGTGTACATCCAGTATGTGCGTGTGCGTACCTGCACGGCCCGCAGCGGCCACACGGCCAGCTCGGCCGGCGCCGCGGCCCGGTGGTGTACATCCAGTATGTGCGTGTGCGTACCTGCACGGCCCGCAGCGGCCACACGGCCAGCTCGGCCGGCGCCGCGGCCCGGTGGTGTACATCCAGTATGTGCGTGTGCGTACCTGCACGGCCCGCAGCGGCCACACGGCCAGCTCGGCCGGCGCCGCGGCCCGGTGGTGTACATCCAGTATGTGCGTGTGCGTACCTGCACGGCCCGCAGCGGCCACACGGCCAGCTCGGCCGGCGCCGCGGCCCGGTGGTGTACATCCAGTATGTGCGTGTGCGTACCTGCACGGCCCGCAGCGGCCACACGGCCAGCTCGGCCGGCGCCGGCGGCCGCGCGCTGCGGCGCCGCGGCCCGGTGGTGTACATCCAGTATGTGCGTGTGCGTACCTGCACGGCCCGCAGCGGCCACACGGCCAGCTCGGCCGGCGCCGGCGGCCGCGCGCTGCGGCGCCGCGGCCCGGTGGTGTACATCCAGTATGTGCGTGTGCGTACCTGCACGGCCCGCAGCGGCCACACGGCCAGCTCGGCCGGCGCCGGCGGCCGCGCGCTGCGGCGCCGCGGCCCGGTGGTGTACATCCAGGCCGCGCCCACGTCGCTGGCCGCGTCGTTGTACTGCATGTGCTCGCTGTTGGCGGGCGAGTCCTCGTACTCGTACGGCACGGACTTCCCTGCACACGGATTTAGCATTAGAAAGCGTCTCGCCTGCAACGACTCGATATCGACTAGAATGTGTATTGATAATGCCTGTAAAATTGCATGTTGTTCATTTTAAGAATTAGTAGCTTTTTACACTACCGTAATTTAAAAAACGGTAGAACGAAACATTATCGTATTTCCTCCTAATTCTAGAAACAGGTTATATTTATATATGAGCTTACCAGCCAGAGCTACTCTCGCTTGCAGAGGTATCGAGTGCAGCATCGCCGCAAACATTCGCATGTCGTGGTAAGACAGCCGCAGGTTCAGCGTGCTCATCGCGATCTGTAAGGGCATCATCAAACTAAGACTTAGATCGAGCTCCCTAATGATTTCATAGATGATAAATATATGTGGTGTCAAGGTAAAAAGAGAATCGAGTAAATAAACACTCGTTTTCACCGGAAACTATAAAGAAAACGCTCTTTTTTCATAAGATAAATGTAGTTTAATGAAAATTATAAAGAGACATTTCTAACATTTTTGTTTTATTACTATTGTGTGCAAATGTAGAAGTGTATATAACTAATTTCCTTTTACCATAACACCACTGGTTTATTAGTTGCAAATGAACCTTGCTTTCATAAAGGTTCGATTGTAAATTTTAGGCGCATTGACATAATTTGAAATGTAATTTTAACATAATTTTAACATTGACATAAAGGTCGTTGTAAATAAATAAAAATAAATAAATAATGGTTAAATTACAATCATAGCTGCATGTGCTACGGTTATGATATGTACTCACATGGAGCACCCTGTTGGCATCAATGGCGACGTGTACGGCGGCTGGTTCTACGATAGACAGAGCGGTCTCTTCTTCTAAGCCGAGTACGCACGAGAACACCTCTAGTTCGTTTAGCTCGCACGACACGGGCTTCTGTGCGTCAGCGCAGCGGTATGTTATCACTGTTGTGCTCTAGAATAATATGGTTACAAATTAGTTTGTAGACAGATACATTCTGAGCTACCGAATGTTCAATCCAGCTAACCAAAACCTACAGTGGTTTAGTTGCGACTGTTGTTCATGACACAGTTCCAACGAGGATCTGGTGATCTTTCAGGAATTAAGAGTGTGCGAAACCACAGCTTTTTGTGAACTTTGCAAAATAAATACAAGTTGTCGACGCACAGCCTGACACTATAAGGTCAATACATGATTCTAAGCCCCCGAGCATTTTTGTCGGCCTTTCCTAGTCTTTATGTTTTTCCTGATGTGCTGCAAACCAGGCTATTGCAGATCTTTATCCGGAATAAGGCAAAATACGGTAAGTTACCCTAAGTATGACAGCATTAGTGTCCCAGACAGAGGGGTCTTCAACCAGCACCAGCTGCGAGTCGGTGATGTTAAGCTTCAGCTCCATCTGTGGCTCCTCCTGCGCATGCGCGCGCACGCTGGCCGAGCTGCGAGCCGCGCGCAGCATATCGTCGCTGGGGGACATACATTATGTTATATATCAGCCCTTATGAAATAAAGGGCTTAGGGCTTTATTTAGAACTAAAAATGGTATACGCAAAAAATGCCATGGCTAATAAAGTACAAATATTAATTCACTAATTATTAACTTATTATTAAGAACTTTCGTTAATTGTTCAAATAATTAAAAGTGTTTTACTTGTTTTCCCAGGTTTTTTATATAAAGAAGAACATGACGTTTCCTTTTATGAAAAATATGGACGATAACACAGTCGTATTTTATTTGTTGAAATTATTATATTATCATGTCCTACTGTTTACTTCAGCTTACTCATATATTTATATAAGAAGGTTTACTGTCCACATTAAACTACATATTTTTGAGATTACTACCCTGTTTCTAATAATAAAGACGTTTGGATTTCTTTTACAAGCAGGATATATCATCTGTGTAGCACTAGATAACTGTGAAAATGACTAGCAACAGTACTCACAGATGCTGAAAGTCAGGATCTGCGACCGGCAGCGGCGCCTGCTTGATGAACTGGTTGACGCACTCCCACCAGTCCAGCACCGCCATCAGACGCATGTTGTTCACCAGGATCGTGTACGCTGACGAGTCGCACCGCTTTCTGTTCGTACAAATATATGCGTCAACAGCTAGGTAATAGTCTGACGAGGTCCGCACATTAATGTACAGTCGAGAAATAATTAGATTAAAAACTTTTAGATTCATTTGTATTAGCGTTTTACGTCGACGTACGACATAAAGCATCCGCGTTAAATATAAGGCTGGTAGTGAGAGGAGTATGTGTTCACGGACCTGGCGTGCACCTCGGCCTGCACGCTGTGCCGCTGCTCCGGCATGGGCTGCACGATGCGGCTGAACACGTTGCCGCGCCGGTTGGCCGGCTCCTTGGCGTACCGCGTATCGCTGACCAGAATTTCCTGCAAAAGCAATCGGGAAACCTGTAATGTGCTTGATAACCCGCCTCTAGCCGAACCCGAGTACGAGGTTCACGTCCATAAGAAGTTTATATTTTCTATTCGTCGACAAGCATGATTAAGTCCAGTACCTGTGACACGAGGTCTATATCCTGGCTGAGGTCGGAGTAGGTCTCCACGACGAGCCTGGACTTGATGAAGTTGATGCAGGCGAGCGCAGTCTCGCCGCGTTCCGGCTCTAGCACCACGGTTACGTCGTGAAGGTCTAGCTTCAGCGAGCTTGTGGTCCACACCTGGTAAATATGCCTTTTGTAGTATGGAAGTTTGAAGGGAAGTCTGCCTACGCAAACAAGCTTTGCGGTACAGTAAGTAGTTTTTTTATCGGATAAAGCGCAACGATTGTAGAAACAAGAGATTAAATCAATAAATTGATGAACTAAATACTTTATAATGTTATGAGTGAACTTTATGAAGAACCAATTGCCTTTGGCAACACATAAACGCAATTGGTTCCTTTACAAATTAAAAAGCACAAATGTGTCGGTGTCATGCACCGCGTGAGGATCACTCACATCCTGCTGCTGCTGCAGCGGGTGCTGCGGCGGCTCGCGCGGCAGCAGGTCGTCTACGTTCTCGGCCAGGTTGTGTGCCAGCACGCCGCGTACGAGGCGGTACTGCGCAGGGTCCAGGGCGAGCTCCAGCGTGCTCAGCGAGCCCTGAATCGTCATGTCCGGAACTGGCACACAGAAAAAAAACAGCATAGTTAAAGTGTAGCAGATACAAGGAGACGGAAGCGAGCTCCGTGATGTGGAAAAGGTTAAGTAGCAAGTGTATGTATGTATGTACCGTTGTGAGTGAGGTCTAGGTTGTGCTCGATCTGCAGCTCGAGGTCGGCGGGCTCGGGCAGCAGCGCGGCGCCCAGGCGCAGCACGCGGCCGCGCTCGGCGCGCGCGCAGCACAGCGCCACGCGCAGCAGCCGCACCGTGCGCACGTCCAGCAGCTCGCGCTGGCCTGCGCGTCGTACCGACCGTGAACGCATGCATGGCAATTGCATAATGACGCTTAATACTAACACAGAATATTAGATACACATTTAAGTAATCATGCAACCAGCAGGCCTAGACAAAACACATCTGTAACGTAAATACTGTAACATTGCCTTTCAAATAATAAACTAAGTGTGTACAGTCAGAGCCTCAAATATGCTTACAATATTCTTTCTAAAAAATAAAAACTCATATGACAGTAAGATGTTTCTGAATTGAGCAGGCGAGTTACGAGCAACATTCTTTCACGAATCTAACAAAAGTTTAACAGAGATCGTTAAGGAACTCGTTCAACGGAAACTAGAAGATATGAATTGAATTCAAATAAAGTTTAGTAATATCAATCCGGACGCAGTAGAACACGTAACACTAACCACAGTTGGGATCAGTCATGGTGCTGACGGTCCCGCTCCCTCCGGCGCGCTTGAAGCTGTTGTCCAGCGTGAGCTCGGCCAGGTGCGCCGACAGCGCGGTGCGCGCGCGCCCCGACACCGGCAGCACGATCTCGGGCGCGCGGCAGCGCACGCGCAGCTGCAGGCGGCTGCTGCTGCCGCCGGCCGGGCCTGCGCCGCCTGACACTACCGATACCTGCCAAATATTATGCTACTGCATTCAGTCGCAATCATTGACGAGCTGGGACCTTCAATGAGAGTGTTCAATTCGTACTATTGTAATGTTAAAAACGGTGGGACTTAACTTTAAGGTTAGTATTTGAGTACTATAAAAAGTGTACATGATCCATCCTGTTACTACCCTACTGCAGGCAGAGGTCTCTTACCATACTTCGCACAGGTGTGTTTTTTTATGCCTATAACATTTGCGCCAGTGCGATTAATGTTTTCCGGAATTGTTTACTCAAACTTGTATAAATTAATCAATTAAATTTATACCATACTTTTCGCTTACTAAATTAAGGGGGGGGGGGGATGTGTATCTCTGTCTGTCTGTTACCTTTTCACACTTAATCCGATGAACCGATTTATATGGATTCGGTATAGAGATAGTTCGAGCAAGAGAGGGAAGATCATAGGGTAGATTTTAATCCGGGGGTTAGCATGTCGCGGGTAAAAGTTCATCATTCGAAAACTGTGCGGCCTAGAATGAAAATATATCTTTAATAAGATACCCCAGGTGATCTAGTTATCACACTTTACATTTTCACCCCGATATCAGCTTCTATGGCCAAGAAAGTATATTTTTTATTTATTTATTTCACTTGCTTTGTAAGAGGGCTAGTATTGTTTATAACTATTGAAGCCGATACTCGATAGTGTTAGTAGTTCATGTGAAGCTGTGACAGACAGGTACAGCTACAGACAGACATATTTATTTTATTTATTTATTTAAAAAAAAAACGTTGCCTCACACTAGGAATTTCTCCTGTATAGTGGGTGCGTTCACAAACATTTAAACTCACATACACAAACAGCCAGACCCGGCACAACTACCTGTAGGCTATACAAATATTTGTTCCGTGTGGGAATCGAACCCACGACACACAGCGCAGCAGTCAATCGCTCAGCCACTGCGCCAACAGTGCCGTCAAATATGAAGTAACACCATAAGGTTATTTGGTACGGAACGCTAAAAAGACGGAATAGCTACACGCTTGAAGTTATTCTTTTACGTTGGTCACCCACAACGATCATTGTGCTGAATGGCACGAAAATACTTTGGCGTTTCTGTCTTGTGAAGTCAGATGGTAGCATGTTCTCGTCATTTTCGTACGTACGTATGTTTTTTACTTTTTTCTTTAGGTTACAAGAAAACTAAAAGTATAACAGTCTAACCCTAACCCACATGAGATTGATATTATAATGAGTTAGTTGTGTTGTGTTATTAGTTAGTCATCAAATATAGTACCAAGTCTACCTTCAGCCTGGCCTGCAGTATGACCCTGCGCAGCAGACTGAAGTCGCGAGCGAAGGCCTGCAGCTCCTGCACGAAGCGCTTGGTATGCACGTACGTCATCGGCCCAGTCTCGATGCTCAAATATGACTCTTGGCTTCTAGTCCCTGCTACACCAGTCGACGTTCTATAAGGAAATGTATATTTTTAATAATATGATTCGTAGATAAATATGGATAGGCATCACCCTCGTCGTTCTACTGTAGTTTTCATCCCGTTCACTACACATGTCCACAGAACTCTACACTGTTGCCACGTTTACGATTATAGGGCATCTGTGTGGGTCCGCAACGAATGGTCAGTAAACCCGATAATAATACATACATGCGCACATAAACTTACGCTTTTCACCATGGAAACAGTCAGAAATGACAGAATGCCACCTGCTATGATTCATGCATACGTCTTTTATCAACCAGGAGGCGGTGATGATGCTCCACTCGATTTAATTTATTTATTATCATGGCAGGATTAAATTATTTTAGTTTTAATGGCTAATTAGCTGTACCCAAAAAGTGCCATTACGTCTTCTCACAGAAACTCAAACATCCTAACATAATCGTCTTCTATTCACGGAATGGACGCCATGAATGCACAACGCAGAGGTGCGTCCGATACTTTTCCAACCAACAAAAGCATTGGTGTGAATAACACAGCACCGCCAACACAAAAAAAAAGGATAAAATATAGTAATACAATACGAACTAAACTGCAAAATGATTTAATAAACTTTCGAGCCGTACGTTTATCTTTTAGTCGTCCCGCTGCTGCCGAACCGGATTACCTTTTATATTGGAAAGTAAAGGCCTGGTCGCCGTGCGTGCGCAGGCGGTCCCGCCACAGCGCGGAGTGCGGCGTGAGGTCGGTGAGCGTGACGGCGCCCAGGCTGCCGCGCAGCAGCCGCGAGCGCGCGGCCGCGTCGTGCTGCGCCAGCAGCCGCGCGCGCGCAGCCAGCGCGCGGCACGCCTCGCCGCGCGCCGACACCAGCACCACGCTCAGGGAGCGGACCGACACCTCCGTTTGACTGATGCCACTTTGCGCCGGGAGATTGTGTGACGCTGTGGAATATATTGACTTACTTTTTACTACTCTTAGGATACCTTGAACCATTGGCTATTAATATAGGAATTTTAAATTCAACAGTGACAGTTCTCGTGTTGTTCTTCCTGTGTTCGAGGGTTCCTCGAAGGGGTGGAAGTAAAAAACTTCAACAAAAAAATTCAACAGACTTAAAAAAACAATCTAAAAGGTGACCTTAATTAAGTCAGTGGCTGTAGTTGTTTCGTGTGATTGTTATTTTACCACTGTCATCCGATTTTTTCTGTAAAAGTTTTTTATCTTACTTTTCAGTTTTTTTTTTTTTAAATAAACGTTGCCCCACACTAGGAATTTCTCCTGTATCGTGGGTGCGTTTACAAACATTTAAACTCACATACACAAACAGCCAGACCCGGAACAACTACCTGTAGTTAGATCTGTTTATAATTGATCACTGATACAATAGCCTAATGTAAACTGCACGGTTAATTCCTAGGGGCTTAATGCAATAAATCATAGGTACCAGTCTGTTGTGGCTCGGGCCCATGCTCGCTGTCTGGTACGTCATCTCCCGCTATCCCGAAAAAGTCGAGCACAGCCACCCAGCTGTCGATGCTAACCACCAAATTCAGGGAGTTGAAGTCCACTTTTGTCACTTTAGCAATCTGTAAAATGACGAAAACCGACATTTTAAATTATTTGTGTACAAACTTTTTAATATCGAATCTAGATTTAGCGTTTTCTTTTGAGTTTGTTGCAATGATTATGAGATGTAACATGTGCGTGTGCACGGTGAGCCACACCAGCTTGTCGCCCGGGGTGTGGGGCTGCGCGCCGCACGTGCTGTGGCAACACGTTACCTTGTCATGCTTGCTGCTGAAGTGCGGGTGGTGCGGGTGCCGCGTGTGCACGGTGAGCCACACCAGCTTGTCGCCCGGGGTGTGGGGCTGCGCGCCGCACGTGCTGTGGCAACACGTTACCTTGTCATGCTTGCTGCTGAAGTGCGGGTGGTGCGGGTGCCGCGTGTGCACGGTGAGCCACACCAGCTTGTCGCCCGGGGTGTGGGGCTGCGCGCCGCACGTGCTGTGGCAACACGTTACCTTGTCATGCTTGCTGCTGAAGTGCGGGTGGTGCGGGTGCCGCGTGTGCACGGTGAGCCACACCAGCTTGTCGCCCGGGGTGTGGGGCTGCGCGCCGCACGTGCTGTGGCAACACGTTACCTTGTCATGCTTGCTGCTGAAGTGCGGGTGGTGCGGGTGCCGCGTGTGCACGGTGAGCCACACCAGCTTGTCGCCCGGGGTGTGGGGCTGGCCGGCCGGCGAGCCCGGCGGCGTGGCGCCGCACGTGTTGTCGTGCGAGATGCGGCGCTCCCTGCTCATGTTGCGACGCACACTTCCCGGCTGTGAGATATGATCAAATCATTTATTTACTTACCACTACTGCTTGTGACCTGTGGTGAGCAAAAGAAGAGCACCTCAAGAGGTCCCCACGGATAACCGCGAAGCTTAGCTTCTTTATCAGGGTATTGTGGTCGATTCATCAGTGTATACCAAATCGACCTGCTCACCATTATCCATAGCATCCGTGATTAATTCATTAAATAAAATCAATTTAATAGTGCGGAAAGGAGCTGAACGAGCTAGCAAGGGCTGGATATAACTGGTTATAGACCATCCTCTTAAATATTTTAGCTTTAATGCACAGCTTGGATCATCATCATCCTCTTGCCCTTATTCCAATTTATTTGGGGTCGGCGCAGCACGTCGTCGCCTCTCATACACTACTATTTGTCGTCATCTGAGAAGTCACCTCCTTCCTAGCTATATCATCTTTCACACAATCAATCCACCCTTTCCTAGGTCTCTCTCTTCTCTTGTAACCATCCACATTCATACTCAAAACTTTCCTCACAACATGATCCTCATTCCTTCGATTCAGATGCACAGCTTGGATATGGGTTTATTATAAGTTATCTGAGTTTTATACCCCTTCCTATGCACGGGTGTTACAAAAACAGATGTCCATACTTTGGGGACAACACCTTGAGTCAAAGACTTGGAAAAGCAAATTAAGATAGGTAGGATTGCCATACCTATTTCAGTTTTGGAACGCGTGCATTTTATTAGTAATTTAGATGCTACCAGGGACCAGCACCTTTAGTTGGATCCAAGTTCAAGAAGTAAACCGGTCACAACATAAACATTCACTTATATGAGACAAATGTCTGATGATATTCTGTTAGTATCTAAAGGGAATACAGGAGAGGGACAATCACACATCATCCAATACTGGGAGTATTGGATGATGTGTGATTGAGGAAAGTCGACATGAAATAAGACGAAAAGACCTCCCAAATACTCATAGAATCTCCAGTGAGTAATGATTCATCGTTATAATATATTTTATTAAGTTTATTAAGTCTGTATTAGAGTTGCAGCGATTTTTAACGGTTTTAGACCTTTGTTAAAAATAAGTGTTATGGGTTTGATAAATCATTTTACAAATCTAGTGCCCGAAAATTTTATTATTCATAGAATTGAAATCGCCTTTTAACCGCGGCGCATAGTCAAGAGGACGTATTTCAATAATGTTAACGTTGATTAACAACGGAGGATGATAGGAATCAATAGGCACTAGATGGTCAATACACTCACAAACACAGCTAACTTATTGAGAAGACTAAGTCCAACAGTTCTCCGTACCCTTTAGCTACCCAATGTTGCCAAAATCATACCTCTTTGTACGCCAGATTGAGGTCGCTCGGCAGCGAATTGTTGTAGATTTTCATGATTTTTAAATTGTTGAGGCTCATCGGGCTGGCAAAGATATTGTCGTCGTCGCTGAGGTCGGGGCAGGACGTGGACAAGAACACGGCCTTGGGAAGCACTTGCGGGGTGTGGGACACCATCAGCATGCGGTGCTTCGAGTCCGGGTCTTTGGTCAGGTCCTCCATTGTTATCGAATGGAGGGAAACCTGTCGGTACAAGGAAAAATTAACGAAATCGATTGGATTGTCTTTTCATTCGAGTCAACGTTTAAGCACGGATAGTAACTTACTTGCAACTTATTTTCGTAACTGTGCAACTTCTTATAGTTCAACTTGAACTCCCTGAAGGACAGCTCTACGAGGCTGCGTTCACCCTCGCCTAAATCAGCGCGCAGCACCACGCTAAATGTAGGCAGCTCGAAGTGTACTGTCATAGGAAAATTGTTTAGAGAACAATCAAGAAGAGACAATAAACAGCTTAGCCGGCTTTAGCGATAAAGGCAGCAAGTTCCTTACCGATGAGCGGCGCGCCGGGCTGGGGCGCGAGGGGCGCGGGCGCGGGGGGCGCGGGGGGCGCGGGCGGCGCCACGGCCAGCACGGCGGCGCGCACGGCCGGGTCCAGCTGCAGCGTGGGCACCGCGCCCTGCAGCAGCGCCGGCTCCGCCATCTGCGCCGGCCCGGACTTATACAACTGTTACGTAAATTTACAGCACGACATCGATAAGGCCGCATTGTTACATCTAACAAAACATCGGAGGGAAAAGTAAATAAATAAATCGCTTCCATTGTGAAGTACCTGAGGGTGTGCGGAGGGCATACTGTGCGCTCCGGAGCCGTCCACTACATCCATGGGCGTGTCTGTAGATATCCATCGAAGAGTCTCCAGAAGCTGTTCGTACTGTTCGCGCCGGGCCGACACATGGAGGCCGCCCACTATCTTGCCGTGGACTTCGCACTGTGACAGATTATACAAAACAGTTGAGCATAAAATACTACAGGCTTGTATAATCCCCTTGGTATACAAGGTCTCTTGTTGTGCATTAGACTAGGAAAGTGTGGAATACCTGGTAGTCGGCGTCGGTGTCGGCCTCGGTGTCGCAGTAGTTGATGGTGAAGCGCAGCGCCGTGTTGTGCAGCACGGGCTTGCCCGACGACACGTCGTATATATCCGCCATGTTCTCTGATGTCAGCTGGTGAAGCTTCAACTTGTCGGCCACGTCCACCTGGGCAACATACAACATTTCATGATCGTAGCATAGAAGGCAAAGTGTGTACACGAGCAAGGTGACGCCAGACGTGTGCTACGTCGTTGGATGCAATACACGAACGGTTCCATAGTATCACCATACTATGCCTGATGCCTTATGTTACTCTATCTGACCGGACATTGGTGAAAGGCTTATTTAGTAGCTTGTTAGAATGTAAAGTACTGACTGCGGCCAGAGAGATGTCCCGCACGCGCACTTTGTAGAGCGTGTGGTGCGGCGGGCCGGGCCGGTTGGCCAGCGACATGCGGCCCAGGTGCGCCACGAACACCTGCGTGCTGTGCGCGTTGCGCGGCACCACCACCACCGGCGACTCCAGCTCGATGTTCACGCTGCAAACGAGATCATAACGTCACCAAATAACACAAGCCCCGGTCGACACAAAAAATGTGATCTTAGTGATTGAATGCCGCACTCGCCGCAACGTACCTGAGCACAATGTTGTCCGACTTGAGCGAAGCAGGCTCGTCCAGCGAGACGCCCACGCTGACGGTGCGGCGGCGCGGCGAAACGCCCTCCATCGACTGCGATAACTTCGGGTTCGCATACAGTGATTCGCCCCTGATACAAAATAAATAAGTTCATGCATTTATTGAGACTTAAACAATAAAATACATAGGCACCAACCTACACGCGGATAAACCATGTTTATCGACGAAACATTTACTTCGATACCGTCAGTCGTCAGTCTACTTATCTGAGTGCACGAGGTTGGCGAGGTACTGTACCTGGGGTGCACGAGCCCTATGGCCATGTCGGCGGCGGCGGCACGGATGGAGCGCGCGAGGTTGGCGAGGTACTGCTTGAACTCCGTGAGGCAGGAGCGCAGCTCGCGCAACAGCGGGCCCGAGTGCGTGTACCACACGCTGGCCACATGCAGGCTCACCGTCGCCTCCACCACTGTGCGGGAACAATTACGCTCAATTGCTGTATTTGTGAAGGTGATGAATAAAATGACGCAGTGTCCCAATAGACCATGCAATCAGTACATTTATGTATCTACAGTTGATAGGTACATATTTTGGCAGCTTCGGGGTTACTCGATCTGATTCATACAATTGATGAAACAACTTGTGTTACCTGGCGCGTCGGCATCGCTTCGCGTGGTAACCGTGCGGTGGATGGTAAACAGCAGAGCCTTGGCGTCGTCGCCGTCGTGCGGCGCGCGGCCGCCGAGCGCGCGCGCGCGGCCGGCGCCGAGCACGCGCGTGTGCAGGCCGCCGCCCTCGCACAGCGACACCACGCCCACGCCGCCCAGCGACCCGCCCACTTCCACGCGGCTGCCATCTGCCCAATCATGCCATTTTCAGAAAGCTAGCTCTTTTAACTTTTTTTCTCTTTTTACGTATTATGTACGCATAGACAACTTAACAAGGAAAGATTTTCTAATTACCTATAATTTATTTTTCTTTTACTTGATGTAATTAGAGATTATGAATTCATGTTTTAATATGAGATCATAGTCCAAGTTGGCATCATCGAGGTTGGATAACTTTTCGACATAGGCACACCTAGCTCTTGTTTTGTAGAAGTCCCAGTGGAAGTCATACACAGTCATACAGTTACACCTTAGTCAATCAAGTCCAGAGCATCAGACGAAAGAAGTAAATATAAACAAAGTACTAAAAAAATCCAAAATATGAAAAATCAGTTCAGTCAGTCATCATTTCCGTTGCTATCTTTAATTATGCGTGTTTTTTAAACGAGTCAATGTAGTGTTGCGAACTTGCGATTAGATTTGTAAACGCGTCCTTAAATTATTCCAATCGGACCTTTCGTTTAGAAGTTACAACGGGTATAATGGTACTAAAAGAAAGAAAAAATCCGCGAAAGGGGGAATACAGTTTGTATGGCTCAAATACGTTTCAAGTTAAATAACAAGTATCATAATGATTTGATTTTCCTAAACGGCCAGGTTACCGTTCGAAGGGTACAAAATCTACGCGGACGAAGTCGCAGTCGAAGATCTAGCATTCATTTTGAAAAGTGGTACAACAATATTTTGAGCATCCATCAGATTGCTGAATATCTGTGTGGGCAGTTCATTAGCGTACGTACCGACGGTGGCCTGGATCTTGGCCTCGCTGACGGTGGCCGTGGCGATCTTGCGCGCCACCACCGTGCCCTCGTGCACGGCGGCGCGCAGCAGCAGCACGCCCAGCCGGTGGAAGTCGAACGTGATCTCCGTGCGGACTTCCCTCTGCACATCATCAAAATTTTATATCTTACAGACACTTAGGAAACATCCCATTCGAACAGGAACGGACAGATAAATTAATGACAACGAAAAACATGGGTTTTATCATGGAGTATTCTTACCTTGGGCTCATCTTCAGGTATCGGATGGGTGTAGGTAGCAGCTGCAGCAGGTTCAGTTACTCCTGCATCACTAGGGGGCTTTTTGGCACTTGTCTTGGGACCGAGCACGCGCTGAGTGAAGCCAATCAACTCCACTATCGTCTCTTGATTAGCTAAAGAATAAAAAAGGTCAACGAAAAAACATTCATTCAGTGCTTTAAAAAATATGTCGGTTCAAATCTCTTTTCACATTTAGTACTCAAAAGCAACTCACCAATAATATCGAGATTGTTAAACAATATATTGGCTATCCTCAGGTCTTCGTTATCCCCGTCCCCCTGAACGAGGCACAGGTCCACCGCGATGAGCGCCTCCGTGTCCACCAGCCCCGCGGCGCCCCAGCCGGCGGGCCCGGCGGGCCCCGGCGGCGCGGGCCCCCACGCGGGCCCCGCGGGCGCGGGCCCCCAGCTCACGGCGCTCCAGGCGGCCCCCCAGGCGCTGCCCCAGCCGGCCCCGAACATGCCGCTGCCGTTCCAGTTGAACCCCGTGCCCGACACCCAGCTGGGCGCCGGGCTGGCGCGCCCTGCGTCCGGAGGGGCTGCGGGGAACAACGGCTCATCTGAAAATATCAACTGGATCATTGTAACCACTTAGTGAACATTTTCGTTAAAGCTGCCACCGTTAGTTAACTTATCTTTTTCGTTATTCCTCCACCAACATAAATTGTGTTCGTGTATGTGAAGCACTCACTCTTATTATTGCAGTGCAGCGAGTTGAGAGCCTGGTGCAGCGCGTGCGGGTGTGCCAGCACGTGCGAGGAGCGCGCGTCGGGCGAGGATGGGCACGTGGGCGACGTGGCCGATGTGGGCGACGTGGGCGACGTGGGCGACGTGGGCGAACACGGCTCCGAGCCGCGGATGCTGCCCGACAGTGTGTCCATGCTGCGATAGAACACGTTATGTTGTCAGAAAGAGCGACCGTCTTAAAATTAGAATGCAAGACTATGAAAAAATCAGGAAAAGCTTAGATTGGACTTTTTGGCCAGACATAGATCGGCTAAAGATATTAGTAAATTTTGGAAGGTTACTAGGAAGCTTGATGTTAGGCCTGGCCTGCCTTTGAGTGTGGATGGGATAGGTGAACCAGTCCAAATAGTGAATATGTTCGCTGAACATTTTAAGGTGCGCTCCCCGCTGGGCCCTTCAGAGTCGGCCATTGGCTCTGAGGCCGAACATGGCGGGGGAGACTCAATTGTATGTGTTACCGCTAGCCAGGTAAGACATATCCTGAAGAAAATGACGGATGGTAACTCTCCTGGTCATGATGGCCAGAGTGCTGAGCATGCAGGGGTCCACCTACCAAGGGTTCTGGCCATGTGCTTCACATTGTGCATTACTCATTCATACTATACATACATACTAGCGACTTAATGAAAACCATCGTAGTGCCTATTGTGAAGAACAAGACCGGTGACATCTCAGATAAGTCGAATTACCGACCCATATCGCTAGCGACTGTGATAGCAAAGGTGATGGACGGCGTGATTGACTCTTATTTAGATAAATTTACTAACCTACATGACGCTCAGTTCGGGTTTCGGCCCGGACTATCCACTGAAAGCCTCAAGCATGCTGTCCAATATTATGCCAATCGCAGAACCCCGGTACAAGATCAAAAGCCTTGGAGAGGTCAAGAAAACAAGCATTTCTTGACCTCTCCAAGGCTTTTGATCTTGTATCGTACGATGTGCTCTGGAGAAAGTTGGGGAACGGGGGTATACCGGTGGGGTGCTCAATATATTAAAATATTGGTATAGTAAGCAAACCAATTATGTGAGATGGGCCAATACACTCTCTGAAGCATATAGGTTGGAGAGCGGGGTGAGACAAGGGGGGTTGACATCTCCCAAGCTCTTCAACTTGTATGTAAACGAGCTCATCGTCGGGCTCAGCAGCATGCGTGTAGGCTGCTCAATAGATGGAGTTAAGGTCAACAACATAAGCTACGCAGATGATATGGTGCTGCTGAGCCCGTCGGTGGGGGGACTCGGAGAGATGTTGAGAGTATGCGAAGAGTATGCGCATGCAAAAGCACATGGCCTACTATATAATGTACAAAAAAGTGAATACATGGTCTTCAAGGCCGGTGGTAAATGTCCCAATCATTCACACAATATAACCTTGAATGGTTTAAACGTAAATCGTGTTACAAGCTTTAAGTACCTGGGGTATTATATTACTGAACAGGTAGCAGGTCACTAGCGGTCAGAGGTAACATGCTGGTTCGCAGATTCTACAGGTGCTCTGACGAAGTTAAGATAACTCTTTTTAAAGCATATTGTCAGAGCGTATACACTGGGACTCTGTGGACCAGTCACACCAAAAGATCGCTGGATAATCTGCGCATCCAGTATAATAACGTCTTCAGGATAATGTTGGGGCTGCCACGTTTTTGTAGTGCGTCTGGGATGTTCGCAATTTACCATACTGATGGCTTCCATGCCATCATGCGCAAGAAAACCGTATCCCTAATCAACAGGGTGCGTGGCAGCCGCAATGAAATCCTGAAGACGGTAGCGAATAGGATATCATCCCCCTTATAGAGATCGTTGGTTAAGAGGGTTATTTAGGGTTATTTGATAATGTTTTTCCTTTTGATTGTACGCATAATATGGACGGTGTAAAGATTGTCTGAAATAAAGCACATTTTTTTATGACTCAGAATTATGTGAGGCTTAATTTTGATTTTTCACAGCATAGATAACTATAATCGAGAAAATCGATAGTACAAAACGTGTAAACACGTACCCGACATGCTTGTGACTAGCGACCAGCAGCTCGAAGTCGGGCCCGTAGGTCTGCAGCGCGTCCACCAGCAGCAGCGAGTGCACCGACAGCGACAGCGACAGGTCGCGCGGGCGCGCCGTGGCCGCCGCCTTCACGCCGCACACCTGCACCTCCGCGATGCTGCGCCCCATGGACTGCACCTGCGGCACGCCACGCCACTTGATACGCCGGTACACACAACGAACCATAACACGGTTGGATGTCAAGACAGGAAGGTTTTCTTGCTTTTCCTAGTGTTCTAGCTGTTATTGAATGTAGTGGTGACTTGGCGATGAACGAACGAATACGTACCTCAAGCGACATCTGCTCGATAGCGAACTGCAGCATGAAGAGCGTAGAGTTTTGGTGCTGTGAGAACTCCGAGCGCTCCGTCTCTGAGCTCACACTGTTCTCCTCTATGTCGTCCGACTCTGCTTGCATCGGACTCGCAGACTCGCGACCACTGCAGGATGAAATAATCTTCATCAACTTTACTGACTAAGGAAGCACTAAGGATGAACAAGTGGCGGGCTCGAACTCACTGAGCGGCATGGCTTAAAAACGACTGACCGACCGACCGAACGACCGATTCATCATGGGTGACATTTCCATGTTTCCCAGGGTCGCTAATAACGATTATGGGGTCAAATTCGAAATCCAAGATGGCGCCGACTACACAAATAGCGACAAGCAATCTAGAACACATATTTAATCACCAAAACAATGTTTACATTGGTAGGTACCTACACTAGAACATAACCTTGAAAAATAAAACTGGTTATAACTTTGACGTCCCAAGTTCTAAACATCCAAGAGTTTAAAAAGGGTTTGTCAAAACACATTTTATTATAATACTCCGTCAAAAATGGCCACTGGCTCAGGGCACAGGCTCTCGCGGTCACTTGAGACTTTATTTTACCAAGTAGGCGACGCATTCGAATATTAACACTATCCACGAAACATAAATGTTCACATTCCTTTAAAACGTATATTTCGCAAAGTAATGATAAAGTGTCTGTAAATGATGCTGCGCACATGTACGCATGTATCGTACTTACGTAGTGCCGCCCACGAGTGGCGAGTTGGCGAAGACCGCGCGCACCGCGAACAGCTTCTGCTCGCTCAGGTGCACCACCAGCGCGGGCAGCGAGCCGCACACCGTGGCCGTGGGGTACTGCGGGTCGCTGGTGTGCACCACGCGCCGCTCCGCCTGCACACACGCGCTTATCATTCACAGGCCAAAACTCGATGGGACTAAACATTGGATATTACACCTCTATTCATAACGTTGAATTTCCCGATATTTACATAAAGCACTTTAATAAACAATTTTGTGAATAGCACCTTTACTTTTATGCGTAAAGTTACATTTTCATAAGGTTTACCTGTAGTAAAATGCTGAACCTGTCCAGCAGATGCAGCGAAGACGTACTCTTGGTGTGCGCGTACTTCCAGTTGTCACGAGCGCGACCCACCAGGATCTGCAGGTCGCTGAGTTCGATCTTGTATCTGTAAAGTTGCATTCGCATTTTAGTAAAGGGTGGTCAGACACTTGAAAGTCTGCCAACCGATTTGAAATCTTCCAGTACCACTTTGCTTGTGCAAGACACAAACTTGACACGCAATAAGCTAAATACCGAACGAGCTATGCTTCCCGAGAGTATGACTGCGTACTGTATAAACACAGCTATAAGGTCGGCGGTTCATGGACATACCTGTCGTACAGTCTGTTGTGTAAGTTGGCGGCGTCCAGCGCGGGCTGCGGGGGCCCGTGCGGCGGCGGCGGCTCGGGGGGCGAGCCCGGCGACAGCAGGCTGCCCGGGGGGGTGGAGCAGGGGGTCATGAACATCTCTACGCAAACAAAACAAATCATTCAAATAGAACATACAATTTCATTTTAGAAGTTATTTTGAGAGTTGCTGAAGCTCATAAAAAGTAAAGTTGGTCCTTATTTATTATAATAATGACTCTTTTCATTCAGACTTACCTTCGTCGTCGTTGGGAGGGGTATGCGAAGCATAGTCCGCTAGGTTAGCATTGGCGAGCCGGAGTCTACCGAAGTCGACGACGAGCACGGCCGACTCGCGCGAGCACAGCTGCTCCACGAACAAGATCTGAGGGGCCGAGATGTCCAGCTCCACTTGCCACGTGCGCCGCTCTCCCTAAACCGACGATACATATTCTAGGCATTCTAGTTATTGGTGTTGTAAAAGCTTACAGCTAATTAAAACAAGCAAAATATATTTTATAGTACATGGCTTGTACTACAAAAAAATAATTAACAAATAATATCCAATACAATGTCGAGCTAAAAAGTCGTAACGTATGCAAGGCTCGCAATGTGCCAAATACAACGTCAGCATGTTTGCACTGTCGGTACTAAGGCGATTGGCACACTGCAACGCATCACGCAGCGGGGTGCGTGGCGACGAACGACGAACACTGCGCGTGAATGCGTTTCCTGTGTGTTGCACTACGCGTGTTTTCTATACAAACACTGGTACTTGCAAACAACGTAAGAACGCGCACTCCCGCGCTACGCTGCGTGATGCGGTGCAGTGCAGCAGTGTGCTAATCGCCTAATGATACCAGTAGCACGCGTCAGTGCGGCACGAGTGAGTACAGTACACGTACGGGGTGGTTGTGCGCGTGCACGATGTGGTCCCAGTGCGTGCGCAGGCGCGCGCGCGTGGAGTCGCGCACGTGCGCGTAGGCGTGCTGCGCGTGCGCCCACGGCGCGCACAGCCACTGCTGCGCCCAGCGCGCCGCCTCCGCGTTGTACACCACCTCCAGCGGCGCCGACTTCACCCACAGCCTGCGGGACAACGTACTCCGTGCTCGATTATCTTATTGACCAGCGGCAGCGTGCTCGACGACTGGATCGTTTCCACTTGATACTTTGGATACGACTGAGTATAAACTCGACTCACTTGTAGTCGCAGTTGATGTTGAAGGGTTTCTTTTCGTACGTGAGCTGGAACAGAGGATCTTGCTGCGCCGGCGTGCTGTGCGTGCCGGACTGCGAGTGCGCGCGACACCACGACAAGGCCGCGCCCGAAGCGCTCAGCGCGCTCAGACCCTCGCGGATTACACCCTGGGACATGAACAAGTTTTAGTGCAAACACCAGTGAAAAGAGCAGGATAGCAACAATTGACATGTTAATTGGGAATAAAGTGCGACAGAAATCCCGACCTGCGGCGCGATGAGGATGGGGAACAGCGTGTCGGGCGTGATGCGCTCGCGCAGGCACACGGAGCCCAGCGACACGTGCAGCGCGTGCGAGCCCGCGCGCGGCCGCGACTCCACGCCCACGCGCACGCACGAGAACTGCAGCTCCACGCCGCGGGGGGGGCTCACATCACATCTGCTGCTCAAACACTTCTATTATAGTTATGTAAAGAAGACGACACACTCTTTCAAACGAGTCAGCGCCTAACCAAAAACCTTTTGATGTGAAACATGTATTAGTGCGCCTCGTGCCGTCTCGGCCGCCATGCGCCCTTTATACCGCGGCTCTCGATTCTCTTGTGTGTATACGCGCGCATATAATACACTGTGTCATAACAAGTAAGGCAAATCTATATATATAATATATACAATTTGACAACATTATTCAAAGGCGCCAGTCCAAAGCTTGTGAAAAGGTAATGAAATGATGGAATCAAACACGGTGTTATCACTTATCATGCCAAGTTTCGTGTGACATGTATGTAGGTAACAAAATGTTCGGCTATTAAACCACATGCCTAATGCCTCTATACTCTACTCTTGCCGCCATTTACTTGGTTTGTGTTTTAATTTTTAATATTATTCATTGAATATTTACTAAGATGTTTCACGCCGGGCATCCCGTGGCGGCCAAATTTTTTGATGTTTTCATCCGACTTTTTAGTCAAGTGGGTGTAATAGCTCAACTTACTCATCCGTGTCAGCTTCCGTCTCCATACACAGATTCAACGAGCCCTCGTTCAATATGAACTCGAACTTCCCGAACACAGTATCTCTCTTCAACATCGTATTATTATCTAAAGAGTCTGCTATCACGTCGAGGATCTCTTCCTCCAAGTTCTCAGCGGGCGCGAGGGGCGCGAGGGGCGCGAGGGGAGCGGCGGCAGGCGCGGGGGGCGCGGCTGCTTGCTCCGGCGACGCCGCGCCGTACCAGCCCCACCACTGCGGGAACCAGTGCACCAGCATGCTGCGCCCCGAGCTTGCTGGCTTGTCCGGGGTCGACACGGGACTCGGCTTTGGCACTTTGCGCATTGCTACCTGTGAACAAAATACAAAATCCTTTATGACACACTCCGAATAGTGAGGACACATGACGCCCCCAGCAGGGCACTGTCGTCGATGTCTCACGGTTCGCGTAAACGTTTTGTCATTTGATTTTATAATAATGGCACTTTTATAAATCTGGTGATAACAGTATGATATTGCTTTCAATTGATAAATACCTCTCTAAGAGCTTTCAGCAGATGCAGCGGTGTACGCCACTCGTACTCGTCTTTGGCGGCCTTGCGGTCTGCGGGCAGCGTGGCGGCGGGCTGGCTCAGCGTGACGAGGCAGGCGGCCACGTACTGGCGAGCCGCGTGCGCCTGCGCCGCGCACGACTCCCACGTTGGCGCCGCCTCCGTCCCTGCGCACGCCCACGTTACACAAATATTGAACACTGCTAATACTATTCATGTGAAAGCGTATTTTTTTTGATAGTCTTTCTTTCCCGAAAGAACGGACCGACGATGTGATTGTTTTGTTTAAAGCTGAGCTGATAGACGGGCTTTTCTGAAAACATGCAACGTTTATGTGGGAGTGACCACGGTCGATGTTTTATAGAAAGAGGGCAACTGAATGAAGAATGAATTAGTGATTGACTGACAGCGGTGGTCGGGCACGTGGCAGGAGAGGGCGTACAACCACCAGGCGCGGGCGTGGCCCCGCACGGGCACGGCCGGCCGCCGCGCGCGCACCTCGCGCACGCGCGCCAGGCGCTCCAGCCCCGCGGCGCAGCACACCGCCTCGTTGTACTGGCGCTGCGGGCAACGAGCACACGAGTCAGCACCACCCACTGGCTCGGGGAGCCCCGCCCCGCCCCGCGGTACTTACGGACGTGAGCTGCAGCGTCACGCTGTCCAGCGTGAGGTGCGCGGCCAGGCGCGGGCGCGTGCGCGAGCGCAGTGGCTGCTCGGTGCGCTCGCGCCGCACGCGCGCGCGCGCTGACGCCGGACGGACCAAATAGTGGTGGGGCATGCGCCACGTTTCGAACATGCGAGTCTGGAACGTGACCGAAACACACTTACAGACCTGTACAATTGAGAAATATAATTATATTCATTTTTAAATAAAAACTCACCGTCAGCTCTGTGATTGTACATGTCGCGAACATGCCAGCGGGGACGGGCATTGGGTCCCAGTAAACCGCGAGGTGCTGTAGCTCCAGCAGTTTGAAGCTGCAGCCGTCGGGGTCTGACAGCAGTGTGAACCCGCGCCGCCACTCGCTGTCGCACGACTCCGCGCACAGGGACTCCGCCGCCAGGCCGCACGCGAAGGGCCGGGCGCATGTCACTGAGTCTTCGTAGCGGATGTGCACGTCGTTCAATTTCAACTGTGGAGAATCGTGTTAGATTGATTGTTTTTTTCGCATTATTAAGGCATACAATAATACACCCTTCTGCCATTTACTCAAATAATCGTGCAAATGCGCGCGAACATCGCTACACATAATTGTACGCGACATTCCAAACTAACAAAATGTATCCCGGTGAAACTGCCTAGTTCGTTACCTGTAAGTTCTCCACTATGTTCGCCAGGAGCCCGGTACCGTAGCTGAGCCACGAGGAATAGGAGGTGGCATAATAGCCCGCGTCGGTCGCGTCGTGCTCCGCCCTCCATTGCGCCTCCAGGGCGTCCAGAAGCGCCGTCTTGCGCTCGTGCGCTATCGACGCTTCCGCGGAGCAGTCCCACTAGCAAAGGTTATTCTCATTTACACTATTCACTTACATGAGAATATTAAAACTAAATACTTAAAATTATCAAATAAGGTTGGGGGTATTACAAAAAATTGGCATCGGTTATATGTTTTGCAGGTAGATTAAAAAATATTGTGGACAAATGTTCGTTCGATACATGTAAACAAGTATGCGTGTAACACAGATAAGCGATAACTGGATGTGGCTCGACATTATTGTAGGGAAAGTGGATTTTTTTACTATAAACTGTTTAAGTAGCTTTTTAAAAGTGGTTTTGGATTTAGAATCTTTGAGGTCTTTCGGTAGCTTATTAAATATTTTGGATCCTTCGTACACGATAGTTTTTCTTCCGTAGTTTGTGCGGGTTGGGTATAGTTGTAAAAAGTCTTGTTCACGTCTCAGATTCATTTTGTGTTTTTTTTATATTTTTTGTGAAGGTTATGTTTGTGTGGATGTTTTTATTTAGTATTTTTCGAATTAGTATGAATGTGTTATATATGTATGTTTGTGTTATATTCATTACTTTATTTTTTTTTGTACGTAAAGAGTTTCTGTTGGAGTCAGATAGTCAAAGTTAAATAACGTTTTCAGTAGTTTATTTTGAGCAGTTTGTAGTAAGTTCGTATGTGATTTAGCTGCGGTACCCCATATTTCCACTAGGTAGTCAATATGCGGCAACACTGTCGAACAAGGGAGAAGTAGATTACGTAGCGAACTTGGCGTGGTAAGCAACGAACGATACCTCGTAGGGTACCCATGAGCGATTGTATTTGACGACCGTTGTGGCGCGGCGGGCGATGGTCCGCCTGCGACGCAAGAGGTTGCGGGTTCGATTCCCGCCTTGGGACAAATGTTTGTACGATCTACAAATATTTGTTCCGGGTGTTCTGGGTATTTGCTATGTATAATAAAAATATCTATCTATGTAATGTATTCTATTAAGTATATCAGTCATCTAGTACCCATAACACAAGCTCTGCTTAGCTTGGGGCTAGATGATGCTGTGTGGATTGTCCAGCAATATTTATTATTTATTGTATTTTTTATTTAATTTTTTGAATATGTCAATTTGCTATCCAAAATTAGACCTAAATATTTTTCTTGATCTACTTTATTTATGGTTTGATTATTTATTTTTAATAGTGTGTAATTGCCGATTTTTTTATTTTTTGCTGTGAATATCATGTGATTTGTTTTAGCTGTATTAATGGTAAGAAGATTCTGTTGAAACCACTGATTGAGTAAGTCCAAATCGTTCTGTGCTTCCGTAACAATAGTATCAATTGAGTGGCCGAAGTAAAACAAACATGTGTCATCTGCATATAGTGTTAGGTCAGCTTTTAGACCAATTTTGTGGACACTGGCAATTTCAGGCCTATTTCTATCTTACCTGCCTTCAGCAAAATATTTGAAAAATTAATACTCAAGCAGTTGCTAAGACACTTCAATTTAAATAGCCTCCTCCATACCGAACAGTATGGCTTTACGAAAGGTCGTTCAACTACTGATGCGGGTGTCGCTTTGTTGAAACACGTATTTAATGCATGGGAGAACTCGCAAAATGCAATAGGGGTTTTCTGTGATCTCTCAAAAGCTTTTGATTGCGTACTTCATGACACACTTAAGCGTAAACTAGTTCATTACGGTGTCCAAAACGAAGCTCTTAACGTAATAGATTCATATTTACTTAATAGATTTCAATGTGTAGATGTAAATGGTGTGAAATCTTCCGGGCTACCAGTTCTATTAGGTGTACCTCAAGGTTCAATACTGGGTCCATTCTTATTTTTGGTCTATATTAACGACTTGCCATTCTATTTAAACGGTATCTGTGATGTTGTGTTGTTTGCAGATGATACCTCTCTCATATTTAAAGTAGAACGGAATAGACAAGATTTTGATAATGTTAACTTTGCACTTTCAATGGTCACGGATTGGTTTACGACAAATAACCTAGTTCTTAATGCCAAGAAAACGAAATGTATAAAGTTCGCCTTACCTAATGTTAGAAATCTTGGACCGAATATAAGCATTGGTGGTGTGGTTCTTGATACGGTGGACTCTGCAGTCTTTTTGGGCATAACAGTGGATGCCAAACTGCAGTGGGGCCCTCATATATCAACCTTAGCAGGGAGACTCAGCTCTGCCGCCTACGCTGTCAGGAAAGTGAGACAATACACTGACGTGGACACAGCTCGGTTAGTCTATTTTAGTTATTTTCACAGCGTAATGTCTTACGGTATGCTGTTATGGGGCAAAGCTGCAGATATTCAAAATATATTTGTGCTACAAAAACGAGCTGTTCGTGCAATATACCAATTAGGGCCCAGAGTCTCCTTAAGAGATCTATTTAAAGAGATTGGTATTCTCACAGTGGCTTCTCAATTTATTTTTGCCAACATAATATACATTAGGCAAAATATACATATGTACACTAAAAACAGTGACATCCACAATTTTAATACCAGAAATAAGCACAAACTGTACGCTCCTTTCCACCGGCTTCATAAGGTCCAGAGCTCATTTGTGGGGCTCGGTATCCGCTTTTATAACATGCTACCTCATTCTTTCCTGGATTTACCTTTTAACGCGTTTAAAGCTAAAGTTAAATCAAACCTTTGTTCTAAAGCATATTATTCGATCAACGACTATTTAGAAGACAAGAATAGTTGGTCGCTTTGTTGAACGCAGGACAATGTTACTATGTTCTTTTACTGTTTAATAGTTCTTTATTTTTGTGTATGTTTCTTCTACTATCCATATTTTTATGTTATTGACATGATCCTCTCATTACATTGTGTGAATGAGTTGTATTGATATAATTCAGCATTGCACATGTCAGCGGGCACGCCCTTGGACTGCCTTGGAGGCTTTTTATGTATTCAGTTTAGCAGGCTTTGCTTGAGTTAATTGTCGATTTTGGTATATATAACTTTTTATTTATTTATTTTGGCATATTGGTGTGTGCTAGCTAACATGTAGCAAATTATTTAATTGAATGACGTATAAAGATGATTGACATAATTATTATTTTTGACATAATGTGTTGTATAGCTTCAGGTTCTTCAAACCTATCAGACAGACGTGTTGCTGGGGAGTTTGTTCCTCCACTTCTTCTTCCCAGCAAAAACACTAGGAAGTGGTGAAGGGTGGGCGTTTTGGGGGACTGTCTTATGTAAACGTCTTTGACGTTCAAAAAGTGCTGATTCTCAGCCTAATTTGAATAAATGAATTTTGATTTTTTTTTTTTTTTTTGACTATTTATGTAAAGTAGGAATAAAAGAGGAGCCAACATTGAGCCTGATTGAGGCACACCGTATGTAATAATTTTAGGATCACTCTGAGTGTCACCAATTATAACTACTTGGTATCGGTTTGACAGGTAAGATCTAAAAATGAATAATAATTAATAAAATAATTTTCTTTTTAGATCAATAAAGACACCCATGTTAAGCTTTATAGTTATTACCAGGTCTATTGTAGCTGACCGTGTATTTGATTTCGGTCTAAAACCGTATTGTTACGAATTTATTAACCGGATTTGTAAATTGGTGTAACTTTAGCAACCTTAAGACTATTTGGAAAAGTTCCTGATTTCATACATTTGTTTATGCAACTAGTCAGCTCAACACATTTTAGTGATTTTGCAGTGATACCTTCTAAACCTGCGCTGGTGTTGTTATTTAAGTTATTAATTATTTTTAAGATTTCACCTGTTGTGGCAGGTTCTAAATCATTAAGGGAAGAAGAGCCGGATCCAGATATATGCGTTGAATCACTACTTGTTGGGTGGTATTTTATGGGTATTTGATTAGCCAGTATCGAGCCAACATTTGCAAAAAAATCATTGAAGCATTGCATTCGCAGATGTCCTTTATGCCAGTAACAGTGCCATTTTGTGAATGAAGTTTTCGCGGGGCGGATTTTTCTGTGAATTTGTTGCAAGACAGGCTGTTTATCAGTCCCTACATTTTCAATGGCTGTTTCTTGCAGTGTTCAAAGGCGGTCAAATAGTAACTTGATTTCGTTCGTTGTCTAAATTCTGTTAATTCGTTTCTTTTCTTTCTGAATGTGTCTTCCTTTTGCTTGTCGTTTGGGTTCTTTTTGTGTTGATTCCATAAAGTGTTTCTTGTGTTTATTTCACTAATGATTGATCTATTTATCCAGTCTTGTCGTGGTCGGTTAAGCGTTTTGTATTTTTGCTTATTTCTATACTTTTTAATAGTTTTTCTTCCAGGGTTTTGAATATAGAATCACTGTTTTCGGCGTGGGATTCTAGGATGGTCTTATATAGCATTTCATAGTCAATACTGTGATAGCTAATCTTCTTAAGAGGTTCAGGTATATAACGTTTTCATTTTAAGTAGATTTGTTTGTGGTCTGACATGGGCGTATCGATAGTGGCTATGTGAAAATTATTCAGTTTAAGGTTTGAGCAGATGTGGTCGATTATACTTTTGGGTGTCTTTGATTCTCTTGTGCAGTGGTCTTCATCTATTTTGTTTAAAAATTCAGAGCCATTTTCTTTGATCACTTCTTTATACAGTTTTGTTGCACGTTCTGTATTTAGTAGGTTGAAATTAAAGTCGCCAAAGACGACAGCCCGCTTGTTTTTATTTAGCAGGTTTCACAATACTTCGCATATTTGCGTACAGAAATTTAAAAGACTTAAAAGGACTTAAAACTTAAGGTTACAATGCTATTATAGTTATCGACAATTTGATAGGACATTTTCTCGTTATTAGGATCCGTGTGTTGATTTGAGGTAGATGCGGTGGTTATTCGTTTTTTGATGGTAACACCACAATTTTAGGTATGCCATTAATGTATTTTATTGTGAGAGTTTTGTCTTCATTAGCCTGACGGCGATTAAGTTCATCTTTGAGATTTTGTAGGTATTTACGCTGTTAAGGTGTCTGATCAGAATATATTTTAATACCGTCCTATTTGGAATTACTTTGGTTACGCAGTATTGATTTTGCAATTTCCTGCGATTTCAGATATACTTTTATTGGACGAGTTTTGTTAGCATCATACTTTCCCAATCGCATGATTCTTTTTGGTTCGGGATAGTCCTTAGACTTGAGTAGAGTACTGACCTCTTTTTTGTCATTGATTATGCGTTCTTCCTTGTTCGATGATGATGGTTCTGATATACCACTGATAATAACATTCTTGCTTCGGAATTCTCGTTCGTTAACTTCTGCAATGATGCTTTCTTGTGTTTCAGTAGGGAGTGAAGCTTGAGGGGATTGTCTATCTGAGTTTAGCTATTGAACAGCCTGGTTAATGTCTTCAACTTTTTTCTCGGTTTTCGTGTGGTCACTCCGTAGCGACATTATATCCGACTTGACACTGCTTTGTTCAGCGGCAAGATTATCAGTAGTGGATTTAATACCGTCAATTCGTTCCTTAATTATTGTAATATCTTCAGTGATTTTTTTCGTAAATTCGCTTTGTGTAGTGGTTAAAGTTTTTAGCACTGTCATCATTTCCGACGTCTGTTTACGCATTTCACTTAATTCAGATCGAATATGTTCATTATCATCCAGCTGCTTACGTTTACAATTGCGCTGGGTGACTTTCAAAGTGGCTGAAAGTTCAGGTTGAGAAAGGCTTGATGACAAATTTGATTGCGAGTCACTGCGTTCGAGGCCGAGGCCACTTCCAGTTGGCGAGCGTATCATATTATCTTTGTAAATATGTATTACTCACTCAGTGCGTGGTGTGACTGTTGCGCTGTGACGTCTTGCGAGTGCTTGTGCAAGGAGGTAAGAAAATAATGAGCCCGCCTTTTTCTTGCGGTGGCGAAGAGCTGCTCTCGCGCCGGTGAACCGTCGACGATGACAGTGTTCTCAGGATAATAGCGACGTAAACACTTATACGCGATACAGTTTATTTTGGCTCTTGTCACAAGTATAGTTATGGTGGACTTTGGACTACCTTTAGTTATGTAAATCAGTGATGATTTTAGCGAAACGTCTGCTCTGTAAGACGTCCCAACATAACATCCATCATATTATAATGGATATAATAGGAAATAAATACGTACAAGGAAGTCTGAAAGTGGCGCCGGTGACAGAGGATATCGGCTGTCGTAGTATGGGCATACGATGCGAAAGAATGAGGATCATGTGGGTCACCACATGATCCTCATTCTTTCAAATATTCGTCGTTTTAAATATTCGTCAGAATATTTAGAGTTTGAATGTGGAGGGTTACTTGAGCCAGATCAAAGAAACGATTGCTAGATTGCGTCATTGTGTTAGTAGTATAATATGGCTAGGAAGGAAGCGGCTATTGAGATGACTGCAAATACAAGGAAAGCGGTACGGAAGAAGAATTGCTGCGCCGACCCACAATTAATTGGGATAAGGGCAGAAGAATGATGATCTACCTTTTGGAAGGGGCAACTAGAATAATTTTAGTTTTGTGTTATTTTTATTGTAATTTTGAAGTTCAAAACTGTCTTTATAAATGATCTAATTTATATAAATGATTTGACTTTGATCCTTGCATTTCATTAAATAATAAGAACTTCAACGCTAACTAGCTCTGGCAAAACTAAAGCAAATCCCGTGCACGATGCATGATGACTGCCTGCTCATTGAATCAATAGCAGATACGCGCAGTCGCATCTCGTGTCCAGGGTGGTTATCGCGTCAATTCGCGAAAAAAAATGCAGATTACTGTCTGAGATGGTGTTTTCAGGAAAGAACCTCGCAAATATGAGTAGCCTACACAGATTTGGGTATTCATGGCATTGTGAATGATAAGAAACTCATCAAATATCACAGTGTATATGTTTCAATGGCATACTAGTTGTTTATTATTGTAAATTTAATTTAATACTAGGCTAAGTTGTACTACGTCAGCCTTTTGCTTGCTTAAAATGTGTTGTTTTAATAAAGATATATTTTTCACTCCTGAAAAATGTGATGTGAATTGAATATGTTTATAGTATGTTCTCTAAATAATAGAAGAGTTGCTTAGTCTATAGATGAGTAGCTTTAAAAAAAAAATGGCACAATAGAAACATATTATGAAATTATTAACAATCCTGTAGATTAGACTGATAGTGTTTTTAAGTTATTTTAGTTTTCGTTATCAACATAGATTAGGAGGATTTGTTCATATTTTATTACTCTGACACTATGTTAAGTTAAGCTGCTGTAATATTATTATTAAGATTAAGTTTGCTGGAATTTCCTGCAATACAGGGTGTTGGTTTTACAATATCGAGGATGTTATAGCATTCACAGATATCTCATTACACAAATATTATACATATGTCCATTAGTGACTGTTTGTACTTCAACAGATGTAAATAAAATTAACTCACAGATAGAGTATGTCTAAGATTAACACTGAGTTTGTGTAATATTAAAATGTAAAAGTTTCTGGAACAACAAATAAACTATTTTCATTTGTATACCTAAAATCCCCATTAGAATGCAAATGAAACTCATAAAAATAGTTTCTCTTACTAAATTGATGGTATTTCACGAACCTCATCCAAATTGACCGGTGCGGCGACTAAGTAGAGCTTCTCGATGGCTATCAACCAGGGCGCTGACCGGATCTGCCGCACTGGTACTTGGAGTTGGACTTTCCCGATGAAGCCCGACTTGATCTCCACTGGAAGGCCCAGGTGTCGGAGGGCATCTTTCTTCAGGGGTAGATTCTCCAGCTCCACTTTCCCTGTTGGAGGTTTTTTTGTTAAGAATAATAGAATTGGGTATAGCAGCCATGAACATTGTGATATGGATCATTCTTATGTGCTTTGACAAAAGCATTGTTTTTCTTTTTTATTTTGAATTATTAAAAATGAATGAAAAGCTGTTGTCGCAGTGCAGTGGGAGGATATCAGGCTTGTTTTTATTATTAGGAATTAGCAAAAGCATGTTACAGTGAACATAATGGGAATCTAAAATCTGCATCATTTGTGAGGGGTGGGCGTCTAAATGTAAATGTTGACGTTCAAAAAGTGCTGATTCTAAAACTATTATATTCGCTTTGATGTATTTGTATATCTCTAAAATTTTATGTATTATTTTAATCATAAATACTTAGTGCAATATCATTTTATTCTAAGTGTAAGAGTGTATAGTCACCGGCAAATAAGATGGCAAGATTTTGGCGTAGTGGGGGTAAGTTCGCGCATCGTACACTTAGTGGCACAAAAAAGTGGTAACTTTTATTGATCGTCATTATTCTATTGTTATTGCCATCATTTATATTTAATCATGTCTGTATAGAACAAAGTTAAAGAAGGGAGAGGAATTCAAGTTTATTAGGAGTTATAAATAACGTGCATTTAAAATTCAAAAAAGTTTATATAAAAAAAAAATAACTAGTCGTCGTCACTATCCGTTAATAAAACTACCCTTGGCATCATATTGAAAGTCGCAATCGCAGAACACTATGGTTATGTTCTGCAAGTGTTTGGTCAATGCTGTATGTTTTAAATTGTTCTTTTTCCAATTTTATTAATTTGTATAACTCTGGTTTGAGCATACTTTCCTCGTATGCTATGCCTTTTCAGGAACTCTATCCTAAATTTAAA
This sequence comes from Phlogophora meticulosa, assembly GCA_905147745.2. Classification (NCBI taxonomy): domain Eukaryota; kingdom Metazoa; phylum Arthropoda; class Insecta; order Lepidoptera; family Noctuidae; genus Phlogophora; species Phlogophora meticulosa. The sequence goes on along the minus strand of LR990527.1, from coordinate 17,710,078 downwards.
AACAATAACAACACTTAAGTTTAACACAACAAAAACAAAGGGTTCAATTTTCGTGCACTGAAATGTAATCGGGAGCGAACGGGACGAAGGCGCGGTGCGGGAGGCAAGGGTCGACTGATGCACCAATCGCGCGCTCGGATCGACGCTACCTCATACCCGGCGTCCCGCTTGACCACCAAAGAAACCTAAAAAACGACTTGTCATCTAACGACTTTTGCCATCTTATTTGCCGGTGATTATAACACCGTGTGTATATAAAATTTTTGTGTCGCAATGTTTGTTTTATAATACTCTGTATATTAGAATACTCTGTATAGTAAACCTTAAATTCTACAATTAATTACTTTAGAAGTTACATAGGGTGTTACAATGGGCAACCTTATCGCTAGAAACAATCTCTTAGAGACGACCTTTGGATGGACTTGATAGAGAATTATACATGTTCAAGATACCATTTTTTATCTGCTTTCAGGACTCTTACAAAGTAGCACCCACAGATATTGCAAAATCTGAATCCGCAACATCCCTGTAATGTATAGTGTACAATAATTATTGCTGACCAGTTAGTCAAAAGTAGTGGAATGCTTTAATCAGAAAAAAGTAATCCAAATTGTAAGTCGTGTTTGTGTCATGATGCCAGAGAAGGATTTATTTGCACAAATATGACATAGTGTTTCCTATTATAAATCATTTGTGTCATCATACTAACATGAGATCTAAATATACACACGGCAAACATTTACGCAGCTCTGATGGTATGCTGTAAGAACGTACCTGACAGGAGCGCCACGCTCAACTGGTCGGTGTTCAAGTTCTCCACGTACTTCCCCAGATAGTTGTTGAGAACCCAGGCCACCAGTCCCTCCAACATCATGCATCGTGTTCTCTGCTGTTGGATCCACTACTTCACACGCTCGCGCGTAAACTTTCGCCTACAAGTCTACGAACACCCACCACTGTTTGTCATTGACCTAGCACCTCTGTTGTTGTTGTCGTCCTTTATCTCTGATATTATGTCACGAGTAACTGTATTGCACTTTGTCCGGCAATTTATAGGATTATTGCGCAATTTACTCCCAGTACATCTAGCAAATAATATTTGGTTATTGTATATTTTCTCTCGTTTCACGTTTATGATCGAAGAAAAATCGATAGATAGATAACAATTTAACTACCTACTAGAATAATTTGATGGCAAAATTATCAGTGCTGCCAGAGCTAGTTTATGAATTTAACCATCTTTTTCTTTAATTTAAAGAAAGAAGAGCTATTTACCACCTTTGACTGTAAAATTCTTAGTACAATAAACAGAAATTATTCAAATTCATTAACTTACATGATACTTTTGAAATTATTGATTCCATATTTTACCCTTGAAAAAATTTAATGGCATTTTAATAGCATTTGAAATGTTTTCGAAGCCTTTCTTATAATCCCAATTGTTTCTGAATACGAAAACCATGACTATATACTTTTACTTTTTGCTCGAGCTATCATAACAGAAAATTCTTTTGCATTGAACAGTAAAGAATAAATCACCTGGTTTTAGGGAAATCTCAATTATTGTGACAACTTTCGTATCTGTCGGATCAGCTGTCAATGACAATTGCAATGTTCTACACTATCCTACAGATAATAAAAATAATCAATGAAACATAATTGCATCCCACCCAAAATGACACAGCTTATACCCATGCGTTTTTGCTGTTCCATAACTAGTTGACGAAAACGGAACCATTTCGTCCCGTCCGTCTGTCCCGTCTCACCTGTCCGTTCGAATGTCAGATACTCAGATTCCAACATAGTAATCATCGCTTGCCTAAATAGGTCAATTTATATGGTGTCCCATTGTTTCACAGACGGAAATTTAACAAAATTTCATTTCCCGGAAAATGTTTCATAAAATTATTACTAAGCAGTTTATTTCAGATCAAAATTAATAAATACAAATACAAATGATAAAAACACAGTGAATAAAAAAAATAGAGACAAAATAAATAAACTACACAGGAATAACTTGAATTTAATGATTACAATAGTTAACACCCATCACAATATCCCCATATACCCATTTGTTCTGTATAGGGCAATCCGCACGAGATACAACCATATGCAGGATACTGTTGCTACTGCCTAACACGCGCTGCAACAAACAAGGCTACTTTCTTAAGTACAGCCGCATAAAAACCGTACGTTGGCGCCTCTGCTAACATTCCGGACTACAGAGCACTAGCAGCCCGGCGAGTAAAAATTTTACCCACAGACTGCTCGAGTAAAACGATCGCCTTGAAAAGAGAGAGATTTTCACTGCCCTCAAGCAGCGAGCAAACCTGCGTGTGCCCCCTATCTACGTCACCGTCACAGGCTTACGCATCGCCCCTGCCGGCCGTCTACAAAACCACCTACATGAGTACTGAGCTCGCCGATGAGGTCATTTACGTACAGATTTAATAACAGAGGAGAGGTTATACCCCTCTGCCATACACCTCACTGCATGCTATATGCATCAGATAGCGAACAAGCCCATCTAACTTGGTTCCTCTGACAAGTGTACCTTCCATTTTGGTCCATAGCTTTGGTTGACAGCCCACTCCTGGACCCAAATTGGGCATTATTCAGCTTAATGTGCTGCAGTAGACTGTTGATAAGCACCTTGGCCATTATTGTGGCCATCGAGATGCGATTTTTTTGTGGTCGGTAACAAAATATCATTAGGGATGGCAGTCCCCCTCCCTACACATGTTACACATGGATAACAAAAAAATATGACGTGTAAGGTATCATGGGATCCCAAAATTAAAATAAGATATCATGAAATCCCACGATTAAAAACATAATACTGTTAATTGAGATGGGTTTTATATATTTGGAGGTACAACCATTGATTTACATACTTTTAAAATCATTGATCATGTGAAAATCATAGATTTTCACATTATCTTTGACAAATATCATGAATGGTCCCATCTGGTCACCTTTCACTGTGTATGATCTGAGACTACGGCGCACTTTGCTATTTTTATTTATTTCCGCTTACATTTTTTTTCTTAACAAGAATAATCGTAAATCAACGAGAATCATTGCACTCGGTTCCGGTATTAGTTCCTTTACACGTAATGAATAAGTGCATAAAAAAGGTTTTGACATTCCCGATTGACAGTGGTTCTAGTGAAACAGAACGTTCCGTAAATCAGAAATAGAATTTGTTTATTGTATTTTACCATATTTCATTAAATTATTTGGGTTTCTTCACAAAACAATCTAATATGAAGGCAGCGCAGGCTGTAAGCAGGTTTCGTGCCTCACCTCTGAATAGATTGAATACAGGTTACTTGGATATTGCAACAAAACTACAGGTGCGACACAGTGCCAGTTTATTAAATGTACAGTTCCAATTATTAGCTCCCGTAGCTGTGAAAATTAGGAATTTGGGACTTGGGCCGACTTTAAAGGACTTTGATGATTCGTCTCAGCCACAAATTACTAGTCCCCTCACAAAAGTACACGCAAACGAGCTCGTCCTGCATCTCACTGACGAAGAAAGAAAAGTGTTGCTCCACGCCTTACAACAGTATGAATCTAAGAGAATCAAAGAGGATTTTGAGGGTAAGTCATTCAGTCTTATAGTTACTTTATCATGTATCGACTGATAGTGAGATTTAACAACCATATAACATATTTCCAGACAAGTTAGCTGGTCGAAGATGGAGGAGTAAGCTAGGCAGGCCCAGTAAGGTGCCGACACTAGGTGACGTCGACCCCACAGGCTCGTATTGTGAGGTGCCTGAAGATTGGCTGAAGAAAAAGTATGGTAAGAATCTTTAGAACAACCAACCAAATCCAGTTCAAACTAGTTGCCAAGATGATGTCATTAACTGTTGTATATTTAGATTACTCATTTGCAGTTTTCACATTACTTAACTCTTTATTTACTTTGTATTACATGTCCTTGTTTCTCAGAGCTCTGTGTCATCAAACTTGTTTTACTCATTTCTGTATTACTTATAAAGCTACTTCATTTAAATAAATCTATGACTAATGTACAATACTCACACTAAATAATATGCATGAGCTGGGTTAAGTCAATTATTATGATCTGTATTTCATAACAAGTACTTAGCTTGCAGATTTTTTTTTGGAAATACTGATTATGATTTAAGTTACAAAGCTTGAAGCTGTTTAACCAAGCTATGCATTAATTAATAATTACGAGATTGTAGATATGCTAACTACAAACAAACAATTTATGTCTGTTGCAGCGGCTAAGGCACCGGTTCCCTCCACGCGGGAGCTACTACATCGTAAGTGTTATCTCTACCTGCAAGGCTACCTACATACCCTATCTTATCTTATATCCACTAGAGTATAATTATGTATTGTTACCCAAGCAATTAATGAAACATAACTACTGAAAAGGAGAAATTACAGTAAAATTATTGTATGTAAAGAAAGAATATGAAAAACAAATATCTTTTTTAATAACACCATTCATAGCTTGACCCACAGTTCTTTACTGTATGTATATTTATTGTTTACAGTGTCATTGGCGAATTCGATTCCATTTATTGGTTTTGGTTTCTTAGACAACTTCATCATGATCATTGCTGTAAGTACTTCTCAAGATAAATATCTGCATACCTCAGTTGTATTCACAATACATCAAATGCATGGCACAAAAAAAACTGGCTAAGTATGAGTCGTACTTGCACACAAAGGGTTCTAGTGAAGGGCTATTTTTTCTTTTCTTTTATTTGTTGTTAAAGCGGCAATAGAAATACACACTCTGAGAACAGTCTACCTATTACGGTTTATGAGATACAGCCTGACTGACTAACGACGACAGACAGCGGAGGCTAAGTAACAGGCGCGACGCTAATACTAACCCTACGTTGTCTGTTCGTCTGTAGGGAACCCTAAAAAGAGTCCTTCTAAACGCATTGACTGGCATGCCAACGCAATAGAAAGCGTTGAAAGAAAGTTTACTTAATGAAGGTGACATGTAAAAAAATAAAAATACTCATTCACTTTTCTTCAAATTGTAGGGTGATAGAATAGAGACCTCAATGAGCGCGTATATAACACTGACGACGATGGCGGCGGCCGCGCTCGGTAACACGCTGAGCGACGTCATCGGCATCGGCTCCGCCTACTACGTGGAGCGCGCCGCCACCTGGGTGGGGCTCGGCGCACCCAAGCTGTCGCCCGTGCAGCTCGATATGACCATCTGCAGGCAGTTCTCCAACATGGTAAGTACATTCATACTAAGGAGCTTCACACACCGGGCGCCCTTTCTTTGCTGTTTGCAAAACCTAAAATAGGGTAATTCAAAATCAGAATGTGATGAGTGATGACACGAACCTTGTCTTTTGCTTGCATGTTAATACTACAAGGTGTTTCCGTATGTTTTGAATGACATTACACGCCATTTCGTTTCCAGGGTCGCGTGCTAGGCATCACAATAGGCTGCATCCTGGGCATGACGCCACTACTTTTCATAGAAGAAGAAACGAAATCCGATCAGAAAGACGACGACAAAAAAACTAAATAGGTAAACAACACAAATCTCGCATGAAACTGTAAATAATAAGAAGCTCTTGTGTCCTGCCAACTGACTTGGTTCCTGCATCTCGTTCTGGGATATCTTTAGTTATGTATAATGTTATGAAGTGCAATATCCAATGTGTGTTCCTAACGATAGCCAACTGGCTAACGTATAACAGCTTAGCATGCTTTCCGAGACACGCAGGGTTCTCGATATGTAATGCATAGTCACCCATCCACTGGTCGATCTCGGCAAGCGTAGCTTAACCTTCTGTTGACCTGTGCGGCCAGTATTGTTAAGCCATGTGACCCCCTTACAAATACAGTTTTACGTCTTAAAAATATTGACATGAATCACGCAAAATACCTCTATATCGTAAGATATTGAAATAAATAGCAATAATGTAGAACTATTTTTCTTAATAATCTCTAAATAATAATGATAAACAACATACGTTATTTTCGTATAGTAATATAACAGTACTGTTGGACTAAACCTAGGTATCCAATGTAATGTGTTAGATACTTATTATTGCACTATTAACTCTACGCACAAAACTGTAATATCACCTTTTAACTTCCGCATATTATGTCGGTACCTAATAATAACAATAGTTAAATTTAGATAAGGTACACACTTTAACGAATTATTAGCAAATAAAAACATATTCATATGCATGGATGACACGGCCGTAGTGAGGGAAAAATAGCTTTGAAATTAACAACATCACAGTTTGCAGTTAAAATTTCCTACTGCTCACTCAGGTGATCCATGCACTTGCAATCTTGAACGTCCTCCACAATCAAATCCCACTCTCACTCGATCATTCATCTAAAGTAAAGTATTTTGTCACAATTTCGGCTCACTAGATATTAAATTATACCAATTTTTGAATGTTATATTCTTATACAGTTAAGTAGGTACATGGTATAAAAAATAGTGATAGAGTCTATTGGTGTGTTTCTAATATTGGTATCCGCAACTTGTTCGTATAACTTCAATGAGTAGGAGTGTGTCTAAATGAAATATAATATTTCTAATCACACATGAATGTACCTATGATAACAAAATGTAACTATTTTATGTAGAAAGTTAAGTCAAGCACAGCTCTGAATGCAAGTCATTTTGAGTGCAACTGTAGGTATTGTTATTGAATGTAGATATTTTATAAGTTTTAATTTATTTATAAGATGTGTTAAATTATATTAACTGCTATTGTTTCTGTAAAATGTATTTAACAGAGCCTCAATGTTTATAAATCTTTCTTGCCATGGGTAGCTCTCTGGCAATTCGTTTATTATTATAATATAAAGTGTTTACCGTGCGAAACCGTTTGAAGTTTCCAAGATATACATTGTTGCTTGTAAAATTAAAACGCTTTCAAACGCTGTTATATTTTATGAACAGTATGACTTGCGTGCAATGATTTGCATGCTCACTGTGAGCTCCTACCTCTGAATTAGCAGAAGTGTCGTAAGCTGGCTAGTGCTTACTGACTGGCTATGCACTATCGCGGACACTGGAGGTGATCCACTTTTCAACCTATAACTAAGGGCATAAGGTCCAAAAGTGATTCACCTCCATTGTCTCCGATGGTACCTACAGTATTGGCTAATCAGTATCTATTCAAATGCTGGGTGACGCAAAAGTCACGACGCGCTATCCACTGACATTTCGTCTATAAAGCACATGCTTCTTGAAATTTCGTAATGGATCATTTCACCGTTGTTATTGTTGGGCCGAAACTGAGCCGCTCATTCACTGATTTAAAAGGACAAGGTGTACATTAATAAGCCCAGGTCAATCGAGCAGCAAAACTATAATACAGTTGCTAATGTTTAGAGAAATGTAATGAGAAACGCTTTTGAAAGAGCCCGTCTTTGTGTGGCAGTGTGAGGTGCAAATGGTTGCCATTTACCTACGTGACGAAATAGTTATTTAAAAAAGCTCTAATTTGTGTTCATGAGTTTTTTTTATCTTAATATGATTACAATGTATTAAGATTAATCATTAAATTAAACTAAATTTTAACTAGTTGTAACCCCTTCATGGTGTACTTGCGCCCTGATTCTTACTAAAACTGTTTTGACAAAACGTCCGAATAGCAAAAGGTGTGGTTTCTTCCTATAAGTTTAAATTTAAACTCATAACATTGTTCGTAATGAATGATTGTTAAGTATGGGCACTTAACAATCATTAATTATTACGAACAAATGTTACTTAATGTAATACACAAATAAAACTGTTAGTAAATAAATGCAACTGCAGCACTTCAGTTTTTGAATGGTACTTTCTCGGAATCTGACGTTTTGCTAACCCAACATCCTGCGATTCATACTTTTTTCCAACCTTACATTTTGTGTATCGGGCATTCTGCGTCAAGACCGTTAAATTACATTGCGCAAGTGTCGCCCCCATTTGGGAATACTTGCAAGTATGTTCCGCAATAACTTATGTATTATGTGTAATAAATTGTTGTGAGTAGTGTACTTACAGGGTAGGGGGAGCCCATTATATCATTGTTATTAGAAGTGATGTAGTAACTAGGTCAATATTGGTAGCTCAATATCAAGCACTAAAGTCGTATCTAGTCAATGCACAGTGAAATTGTATATATGTACTTCTATTGTGTATGAATTGTATTAGTACAAATCTAGCACTGGTTGAAACTTGAAACCCCGCACAAGTTCCTTTGTGAGTTAAAACAATAATTTCAGCTATCTTATATTCGAGTGTAAATAAAACGTATTTAAGGAATGGTTAAAATACTGCTTGCTTGTCATATGTTTCCTTCTATGTGCATTAACTCAACAGTTTATAATTTAAGGCTCGCCGCATACGCAACTGGACTGCTGTGTCATAGCAGCATTGCTCAAATATATGATGTGTTTGTCGTACAAAGTCAGCATGTGGCATATAATATATATGGTTCAGAAATATGTGTGCGGGTGACGGTAGGCGGGCCACGGTGCAATTCCTATAAGCTCCACAGTTGTACGCTTTGGTTCTATTGCTTCGCCGCACTACTGAACTGTCTTAGGCCTCTGCCTCGAATTTAGCGGGCAGCGGGGCGGCGGCGGCGGCGGCGCGGCAGCGGGGCGGGCAACGCATACCTGTTCTCCAAACCAGCGGGCAGATCGCGCGGCACTATAGCGGTGTAGTGTTGTGTTTACTTTTTGCCCACACTAAATAGAGCGTAGAAGTGGGTCCCTACTATAGGGCAAGGAAAATAAATGGCGAGTTTTATCGACAATAACGAATACAACACTATACTACAATGCAGACGCGGAACGCGGGCGGTCACCGCTTGACTGGGGTGCACTCGTTGCCCGCCCCCGCGTGCTGCCACGCCGCTGTTTTCGAGAACCGGTCCATTTGAGTTTACGCATAAGATCCTGCCGCTCCCGCGCCGCTGCCGCCGCCGCCCCGCTGCCCGCAAAATTCGAGGCAGAGGCCTTAGACCCTTTATCACGTGGTTTATTTCACGACCTATCCTCGCCGTCCATTTAAGAAAAAACTTTTTGTATTTTGTTAAACAATAAAAACTGCGAATTAGAAGTATACGTTAATGTACGTAGTATTTTAATCACGAATGTAAGCTCGTAAATTAAATGAATATTACGTATGTAACATTGCATCGTCCTGTTTGTAGTTATCAACAAAGTGTTAAATGTGCGCGTTTTATTTTATGACTTATCATTTCGGAATGTAATTAATAAACAGTTTTAATTCTAATCATTTGTTTTTCTTCTCACGAGATACTGGTGCCATCATATTACCTAAGTAGGTGCACCAAAAATTTAGATGGGCCAAGGTGTCTAGAGAGATGCACTGCATTATTCGTTATACCCAGGTGTACCCATAAGCTAATCAAATATTACTTTACTACCGTCGCAGAAGTCGGCACAAAGGGCTACGTGCTGGTCTAACGGCCCAATGGGGACACAATACTGTTCCCCTTTAATACACCACAGCAAACAAAATGAAACAAACAAATAATGTCGTAATCATCGTTTAATAAATAATTATCACTTGTCGACAAAGATATGCGTATGTAAAAGCTGCATTTGTTTAAAAAATACGCTAAACAAGATCAAAGGTATGCAGTAGGGGCACGTAGCACTACGACATGCGCATACGCACGCACACAACCACACTTACTGGTAATAACAGCCGCGACGCGACAACGCGCAACTGTTGCGGGCGACGTGTTTACACTGAGATAGATCAAAAAGATTTTGATTTTGAATAATTTTTATTTGGAAGTGAAAACACAAAAATACTAGGTAAGTACTTATAAATGGTTAGACTCAACTACCTATTTAAATATGATTAATTTCACTTTCCGTCTATTTACAATAATATTTCCTCTTATTATTACTGGGACCTCATTAGTACAAGGAAATGCTAACAGCCAGTATTTTAACACTGGGTATGTGGATACATTTTGTTATACCGACCAGAAGTGATTTAAGCATAGATACTTTCAGCTTTTGGCTAAACAGGCATAGATTGCAAGTCTCATTAATTTACTATGTAAATGATAACATAGAAACATGAAATTTAATTATGAATGTAAAGTTGGACGAACATAGAAGTCGTTCATTAAATTAAAATCGCCCACAACAGTTGCGTTTCAGTATAACTTTTACAATTAAACCTAACTATATTGAGTGCGAGGAAATGATACAAATACTCCGTTTTGCAACAACGCCACCTGTCTGCGAGACTCCACATCAGTTACATTGACATAATGTCTGCAATCTACTCGGAAACTCACAGCTAACATTTTTACAATGTTTTTTTTTATCACAACAATGTGATGCATTTGGCAAAACTACATTCCAAACGTGGTCGTTTTTATTTGATAAAATTGTATAAATTCAATACGTATCCTATCCATTAGGAGTTATAAACGTCAAAAGGGTTTTTAAGCAGTATAATATTATTATAATTTACCATGTATTACTTATAATGCGTTGTACTTTACTGAGCCAACATTAAATAATGGCCGATGTAATGGATGACCTCTCTGCGCGTGCCGCGAGCACTCCACATAATGTTGTGCCACTACCTTTCTCGCACATTATCTTATAATTTACTTAAAATCAATGAAACAGCTTCAACGTTCGTGTAAAGCATCAAAATATAATATGTAAACGTATCATAAATCACAACATAATTATATCATAATTGCATTCAACGCTGAGTTGGCTCAGGTGACGACGCGACGTACCGCCTTACGTACTAAGCGCATTATTTACAAAGTTACTTGAAATTTAAACCGACTCTTATTAACTATTAGCATAAGGACTAGATCTCATATTAACTAACGTGATACGATGTGCGATGCGCGAGTAGCGGCAAGCGCCCACTACTCCACCAGGAGGTGTCCAGTGTTCTCGGCCCGCCGAGCTATACGGTCTATAGCTGGGTAGTGGGCCCTTGCGCTGTTACCTAGGGAAGTACTGACAGGTCTATACATACCTACGTGAGTCTATCTAATCTTTGATCGTTCATGCGTTTCAACTAGAAAAGTAGTTCACGAGTGCTAACTCTAAGATTCGCGTTTAATTACATGACAGACGTTTCACAGAACTGAACATAGAAATATTTAATTTTGGTCAATTGCACTGAACTGTTCGTGTGTTTTTATGATTTCAATGGAATACAATATATGACGGTAGAGATATACAATTTTAATTTGAGATAGTTAACTTAAACTAGAAACGTTATAAACTTATATACAGTTTGGTCATGATTACAGATACACTTAATTTAAGCTGCGTTAAGTAACGATGAGATCCTTAAATTTAGAGGCTATACACGCGATCCTTCTCAAAATAAATATGTATAGGTCTTTACAAAGTCGTGATACAGCTATGATAAATGTGCTTTCAAAGATTAACCATTGTTTAATACTCACACGCGGGTCATGCTCGGCGGTCATTTACAATTCGTTTCTTTTCTAATCATTTGAAGCCGTTTTTAAATTCAGATTCTATTTGAATAATTAATGTTCACATGAGCAAAATTATTATAATTCTGCTAAATACATTTTTAGTGGTAGGTACTTATCTTCGGAAAAATATTGTATTTTTTTATACAACACACGAAAATGTCACGCCAGTTACAAGTAAATACTTAAGTATATCACATTGGACGCGACGAACTAAGTATAAGTAGGGCGTGCATACACACACGGCTAGTTTTGATAACAGTTTCACAACCAAACCTGGTGTTATATTAAATAAATATATCAAAATTAAACACCGATATGCACCGTTCGTTAAAGTTTCCTTCGTTTCGTTCCTAACACGTTGAGTGACGCACTTGCCCGAGAACGAATATCTGAGTAGTTTCACTAACTGCTTCAGTCATCGTAATACGCGTTGATAAGAAGAGGAAGAGGAAGCTGGCTGAGGTATTTGTTGTAAACAGCGCATATGTACTAGGGATGCATCAATCGCAAAATATATACAGTTTTGCGAAGTTGTGGCAGAATTGTATCAGTAATCAAACGTAACTAGAGATGGGATCATTTTGGCAAAATGGGAAAATTCCTTATAAGATAGCCCATACATGGGGGGGATATCTCATAAATACGCCCACCAAAACTGCTGAGCGTGTTGGCTGTAGACACTACTGTCACCATAGGTACTATGCTGCGTGACACCAGGTTCCGGATGACTGTAAGTCTGAGTCTGGGTGCTCTATGCGGGCTACATCGCTGTTAATGCGGTGATGCAGACGACTACCTCGGACACCATGGGATATCCTGCAGTAAGAGCGCTGGTCGGATGGCATGCCACGCATTCATGCAATCATCCGCCGGGCTCTTGTCACTTGTCACCAGCTGTTTTGGGACCCAATGGCTTGCCACTCGACATTAGAAAGAACCCAGATGAAATCACCATAATGCCTTGGAAGTTGGGTAACCAACATGATTTCGCCCATGCGCCATCCCATCGTTTTGGTCGGCGGGTTATGCTGCAGACTCTGCTTCTTCTGCTTCAACAGCGCAAGTAAACCACTTTAATGAGAGTTTTATGTTTGAGTCGTTTCGGGTTGAAACAATAGGGCCATGGGGTTGTTTTGCCTACCAAACTTTTCGGGACATCACCAAACGGTTAGTTGACTCTTCATGTAACCAAGGGCTAGCCTTTTTTCGGCCAAAGAATCAGCAATACCATTCAACGTGGTAGTGCTGCCAGCCTTCTAGGCACTCTTCCCATGGACAGCGATAGCTAAATGGATCATTAACATTCCTTCTTTTATATCTTTAATAAGTACATGTTACATGAATATTTTCAACGATGCACTTTTAATATAATTTCCCCTTGTGGTTGGGCGTGTTAGTGTATGGAACATTGTTTGTCATCGGGTTTTGCCATGTGTCCCCGACACATCCACGGCCCATCTCTAAACGTGCCCAATTCCTGTGCAAGCATATTTGGCAGGAAAAACAATTATTATACATATTCCTGGTTGCTATATAATAACAATGCTCGGTTATCTGCTTAATTTCTCGATAGCAAATTTCCTTGTAAAACCACATTTGATTATATTTGGACATTTCTGCAAGTTGCAAGGTATAATGCATCATTTCATGTACTTAATGTAAAATATAATATTGCTCGATAAAAGGCTCGTATATAAAATTATGACTAATGAGTATCGATGCACTAACCGCTAACCATAGCAATAAGACGCTACACCCACGTCGACCGTCACACGATCGACACACCGCAGCAACTAAAGCTAACAATTATTACGAAACATGTAGCACTACATTTACATACTAACGCCTAATGTACAAACTGCTATGTACAAATCAATATACATAAAAGTAAGTTCCTAATAAATAATTTCACAGCTGGAAAACAATCTCGATCGTTCGTGATGAGGTTTACGAAGACAGTCGGTGTGAACTGGACTAAACACGAACACACGCTGTATTGATTTCTACTTGATTTCATGTTTCATCGTCGTTGTAAGTCGTTCATGTCTCCGGGCGTCGAGGCGGCACGAGTACTGCCAGATATGGACAGTGTCACACGCCTCCTCGCACATATTGTAAAAGATTCAATAGTAGTACAACTACATAATAAGTGGTACGCGAATAGTAATCTCGTATCGCACATACTCCGCTCCTTTTAAAGGATGCAAATATAATTGTTCTAATAAAACAAGTTGAATAACAAATAATACTGTTATAAACATTTAGAATTTAGACGTCAACGTAAACAATTGACTAAGGGTAACACCGTAACAGTAACAGCCATCACGAGCCGAAGTATACTAAACATAACACAATGTTACTTTGTACCCAATATGGCAAATAAGTAGTCGCTAATAATATTACTCGTTTTATCATTCTCAAAATGATCTAGGATTGCTATTAACTCTCAAATATACTTCTTGTACTTATTAGACTAATAATTATTTAACTAAATTCTAACACTCCACGAATTTTCAAAATTCAAACAACGAAATCTCTACTTTTTGGCGTAACTTCAACAAATGGAATGATATTAAATAATGAAAAATTTTGGTCTCACTAACACATCGAATTATTATCTTAACCTTAATTGTCGTCTCAAAGTTTTACAAATCAATAAATATATTCGCTAGGTCTAAGTTTATGCGTCACTCACTCGCCGCGCGCTCGGATCGCGCACAGCTGGACGTGACTGAGCTGCCGGCGGTCGGACCGAAACACTAGTCTCGGGAGCATCCTCGGGGAGGGGAGGTAGAGAGCGGGTTCAGGGGCTGGCGGCGTGCGCGGTGAGCGGGGCCGCGCTGTGCTCGGTGCGCTCGGTGCGCTCCGTGCGCTCGGGCCGCTCGGGCCGCTCGGCGCGCTCGGTGCGGTAGTCGGGCTCGGAGCTGTTGCGCTGCAGCGCGGCCAGCTCGGCGCGCGCGGCGGCGCCGGGCACGCTGCGCCAGCGCAGGCGGCGCGCGCGCACGGCGTACGTGGCCTCCTCGAAGCCCGAGCGCAGCCCCAGCACGATGCTCAGCGCCGACGCGTCCTGGCCGTGGCACCCCGAGTACCGGTACTGCGGCTTCTTGTCGAAGCGGCACCCTACTGACTGTGCACCTGTATGTGGAAGAACGCCTTGTAATACTAGCCGATACTCGATAATTCAATGCGGTTTATTATTGATTACAGTTTATAAGTAGAAATTGTATGTGATCACTAACAATACTAACGATATGAAATAATTACACTTAAAATTATAGACAAGACTATCGATCTAAACGTTACAATATGCACCTATAGGCATGATGCAGTCGAGCGTGAGTGCGCACTGTATCCAAGGGCGCATGATGTCGAGCACGGCGGGCTTGTTGGCGACTACGAGGCGCGTCACGTCCATCATCTGCACGAACAGGAAGTCATCGATGGTGGCGTGGAAGTAGTGGAACATGCGCGGGTGCGTCAGGCTGGTGACGGCGGCGCGTCGCGGCCACGCCAGCACGCCGCCGCCTGCCGCCGCACGCGTCCACAGCGCCGCCAGCTCGGCTGGCGTGCCCGTCCACCGCTGCGACGCCTCGCAGAACACCACACCACCCACGCGGCTTAGCGCGTGCTGAGAACATGACAGAACGTACATCACACATATGCAATAATTCTTTATTATCACCTTACTTCTCTCTAATTGAATTCCGCTGCTCGGCAAGTCCTTCTCCAATGCGGGAGGAAGCCACGAGACCTTAACCTGGTCAATAAACCCGGTAAAGAGCATTTGTGGATATACTCGTTCATATAGGGACAGGGTTTTGTCCCGTTTCATTATGCCATTGCACTCAATTGAAGGAAACATTACCAACAAATCAGTATGAAACTAAGTACAAATGAGTGCCTGCAGTCGCAAGTACTCACAAGAAAGCACTACCTCTCACAATGTTAGTTACAATTGGAAGATGCAGGCAATTACAATGAAAGCCCGAGTTCAGCACAGGTTCGCGCCGCGCTTTGTTAGTCTTTGTTCGTCAAACTAAAGTTTTGCCGTTTCATTTATGCACGTCGGTAGCCGGGAGAAACGTACAACAGATTTTATATCGCAGACTACAGAAAAATACTAGCTGCAGAATTACGCAAGTGGTTATGTAAAGATCAATTATTATATTTTCACGCTGAATCTTACAGGCAGCCCCATGTAGGTATTTTGTCATTCCAGACGAAGACCTATTGAAAATATGCTTATATACATTTCTATAAGCTAGTACCTACTTAGCCATGTGAAGCCTAGCCTCCTACCAGTCCTACCCGATACAAGGACCTCACATGTGCCCCAAAACAAAACTATAAACGATCAACAAGCTGGACGGAGGTGACACGGGCATTTCTTCAGTTTTTTTTCTTTTAACTCTCATTTTACGACGAAAATATTTCAATATCCAATAAATCATTTCACTCTGCTGTCACTTCTAACAGCTTATCAGACAGACGTAAAACAGTCTTGATGCTCTTGAACAAACAATACGAATTAAATCGATCATCCGTTCTCCGCGACTGTGGCAAGCCGCTAGGCGCCAAATCTCCAGTTATTTTGAGAGTGCTTACAACGAGACAAAAACTCCACTAGCTTCCTCGTTCCACAAATCATAAAACTAATGAGTCGGAGCATGTGCGCGGTATACCTACACAAATATTGCGTCGACGTGTTTAGAGCAATCCTTGAGATCTGTCGGATCCAAGTATTTATTTCGGCAGAGCGTCTGCATCTGGTCGTCCAAAATATGGAGACAAATAATGGTCCCTACAACTAGAACCGAATGCTAGGCACAGAAGTGCCCGCTGACTGGTAAAATGTTCAATTTATTTGGCAATCTGAGGTGACCAAAAACGGTTTATTATACCTAGTTTCCCATAATTATGATAATATTAATTAAAGAGCTTTAAATAACCCAAGGAAAATTGATGCAATTAGGTACAGACGCGCAGTTAGGTTATTTAAAGCTCTGTAAATCTGCAATACTTTTATGTACAAATAGTGGCTAAATTGTTACAACATCGGCTGTTGTAACGGTGTGAACCGTTTCAAGGAAACTAAATCACCAATCAGAGGTCACGCGAAACATTTCGAGAATGTATAATTAATGTGTTCCGACAATAAGCGGAAGTATTGGTCGACATACAACTAGATACATACATACAGACATACACTTCGACAAACATACATACGAACTGTTCATTGCTTAATTTATGAGGCTCCGTAGTAATTACATTAAGAAGATTGCCGATGTGACATGAAAAGGTGACACAAAATTTACAAACTCCGTGAGTGAACACGAGATCTGCCGGTACCAACGTATCCTATTCAGTCTTACGATCTCGGATAGTAATTCAATCTCCTCGTAGGGCTATAGTCGGCTGCCAACTAATTAATGCACAAGCAGATTTCTCGTGAGCCTTTAGTCCGGCTATTCACTGAGCACAACTATTAATTACCATGTTTTCCGTGTTAAATAAAAATGCGCATGAACACAACCAACTGAAATAAATTAAATAAGCTTAGTTCTTTATATCTACTAAAACGTTATAAAACCGGAATGTAGACCTTGATTTCCATTTAGCTCAGTCTGCTCTCAATTCGACAAATCCACTTAAATAAATAGAACTCCCAAAATATTGGTGATTACAACTATTCGCGTGCAGTGACCCAGACAGCAGGGACATGTCGTAGACGGAATGTCACGGTCACACACTCACACTCATCACCCGGGGGCCCAGGGGTCCGGGCTGTCTCCGCTCGATGGATCCACTAATCGCTTACAGCGTGCCATTGCGTGACGGGATACGTTTTGTGTAGATAATGAGGTAATAAACCAGCATTGTCCGTGATCTTGTAGCGATAACTCGGCGAATCGAAAACGCAATCGAAATTTCGTCACCAAAAACATTAATTTTAAACGATGATGAATTATACATATCGTTGACTAGCACTATTACGAGTGTACTCGGGATCACAATTACAGTCAGCTGAACCCCTGTCCTCCTCCTACCTCGAAAAAGGTTTAATTTTATTACCTAAGAGGTACGTAGGTAGGGGAACTTAAACGAGAGCAGCCAGCCAGCCGGCCTCGTCTCTCGAAGATATTGCACTCACCCAGTGCAATATCTTCGAGAGACGAGGCCGGCTCTTTAGGAAACGTCCGATTGTCGTCCATTTTTCTAAAGATGTAAGGACGTAAACGCCAGCCGGCAAAATGAGCCTGCAAGACGACCATTAGAAATTCCTACACAATCTAGCATTCACCTAGTTTCGGCCCAAAATACATTAAAAAAAAATTGCCTTTTTTTTGGCAGCCAACAATATTTATCTCTTAACCGCATTAAAGCCCCGAATATTAGGCATAATCTCGGAAATTAAGTTTGTTGACGAATCTGTTCTAGTTAGGTTAGGTTAGGTTAGGATCCGAGTCTTCTCATCTGGCATAACGCAGTGTCTTAAGACGACAGTTTTTGACCAGTGCGTGTTGCCAATGATGACTTATGGCACTGAAACGTAGACGCTCACAATGGGCCTCATCAGAAGGCTGAAAGTCACCAAAGGGCAGTGGAGAGGAGTATTCTGAAAGTTCCCCTACGTGATCGAATCAGCAATGAAGAGATTAGTCAACCGAGGTAACCGACATAGCCCAAAGAATTGCCGAACATCAGTGGCAGAGGGCAGGGCACATTGTTCGTAGAACGAAATGGATACCCGATGGGTCAGAAAGGTTCAAGAGTGGCGACCGCATACCGGATGGCTTCCCACTAGGTGGACCGATGACCTGGTGATGGCCGCGGGGGCCGCTCGACGCGATGAAGTTGAACTAAATAGAGTGTAAAACAGTTTGGCCGTGTGGTAGGTACTCATACCTACGTATACCGACAATGCTTGTTTGTGCTTTTATTCCACTAATTTCTAGCAGTTGTAATCTGTCAGCTGAGCAAATAAACGCGATCGATGTTATCAATGTAGGATCAGCACCGTATGTTTCAGTGTTGTCGCTTGACCCTCGCAACACCGGGCAGTTAAAATGCAGGCGTTATAATAATACGTTATCAGCAGATAACGTGCCGGCATTTTAACTGGCCACAGACAATAGGCCGATTAGCAATTATTAATACCTGTGTCAAAATGTCTGTCGCGATATCACCTATGCGTAGTACATGATTGGCATATGCTGGACGGTGATAAACATCGAGCATAAGATGTCGATGAATAACTTGGTGGTGCAGTATTATATCTTCGATTATTCTATCTTCTAAGATCATCGATATACAGCAAGGTCTCTTTAATATGGGTGTTTTCCGATAAAAAAAGGGACGGTTAGCATAATTAAGGGTCCCCCCCTACATGACCGGCGTGGTATGCTTGAGCCGGCTTTATGTATTAAAGAATTCAATAGTATTTCCTATGGTATGCTGATGGGCCGTCCCGACTGCATCGGCAATTCACCTGTATTAACATTGTGAAAGTTAAAAAGCTCTTTGCCTGTGCAGTTATTACGCAAAGCTATTTCGCAAAACGGTGTTCCACCAAAGGCAGGTCACGCGAGCTTATCTTATTGACATAAAAGGTTTATGACCGATATCAACAATTTTGCGTCGGTGAGTATGGCGCTCTCTGAATATTGCCGGAGCCCATTTTATGGAACATTAAATGTTTCGATATAGGTAACGAATCCATGTACTTTTTCCCAACATTATCATATTGACTCATCAAAACATGAATCGAATATGAATCAATAATGTCCTAAACCTAACCACGCGAAAAGGACGTCACAAGTGTCATTTACGGCTTGGTAGATGAGGAACCGCCTTATTATTCACTCCTCTATGTAATAGCGGTGCACACTAGACTCTTCGCATACAATATACTCCTAACTACCTCCTAGAATGCCACACTTAGGACCACTCTCAGGGAACTGCTGAGGATCTCTCCAGACAGTTCAACAGTGTCTAGTTTATTTCAGCTCCGTATCATGTAATGTCTTGTAAGTTGTTGGATAGGGGAATTATACTTTTTTCTTATTACGAATTACGATCATGAAAATTTGAATTGTTATCAATGGTCTAAATGTTTTTGCAAGCAATTCCTTCTGCGGTTTCGGCACTTGTCTGCAGAAAAAGAAACCGCTAAGGAAGCCTAAATATAGTTGTTGTAGTTGTAGCCTACAAAATATCAGTTTGGTGCGACATCGCCATGCTCCGTGATAATAGGAGCGACGAACGTCAAGGACAGGCATGCGGCATCGCACTCGTGTATCAACAGAACACGACATTACACGTCGTGTTCTATCATTTGTAAATTAATATTTGCTAAGCTATATTGTATAAACCGTGGAAATTCACGCTCACGTCTACTCGAGGACATGTTTCAGAAACAAACTGATGTCAGTAGCAAATAGAAAGAGCTGCAAATGGCTGCAAGTACAGTTCATTCCCAAGTTTCCCCAGTCACCAGTCCAAATCAGAAAATCATATCGTTCAAAACATTTTAAATTCTACACTGCCTGTGGCATTGATATTCCATTATTGTTTTAATGTTTAACATGTGATACTCAGTCGTAATTTGAATAAAATATGTATTTGTATAATGTATGACGAGTGATCGATTCTTTGTCTGGCCTGACTCCTGCGTTGATGTGTCCTTTTCAATGTTGTTGCAAGCTCCTTTCTTCTGCTACTGCGGAGAGTAATCGCTAACTGTTGTATCAAATATCGAGTATGTAGAAGTCGTTACTTGGTTATTGAGATCTCTACTAGCAGTTCTTCCAATATTACACCTCCGCTTGAGTATAGAACAAGCCTATCATTGTTGCTAATTCACAACACATAGTGCAAAATTGCGAAAAGCCTCCACACACGGGTTCTTATTTAGCTAACAATATTGCGCTATAGTCATCGATAATAATTACAGCGCGTTGCGAGCCGGTGAGTGCGTCCGTATCTTATCTGGTGGAGTGTTGACACAAGCATAGCTGACACCAACGCACAATGTGCCTTCGGCATGTACTCACATGTTCCTCGGAAATGCTGTGTTACACACGACTTTTTGCCAAACTGGGTGTTATCGACTTTCTTCAGCACAGAAATTAGAAGACAAGTAGTCTGCCCTGGCCTACACTGTTTGGTCATATTGACCCAAAATGCAAAAGCCAAAATTTTTGCCTTGTCTGGATTATGTTCATTGTTTCCATTACTTTGAAATTGAAAATATCGAGCTGCCTGCCTGTGCAAGGGAAACAACGAACTTATTTTTTATATCTAAAGGCGGCTGTAAAGTGTAATACTAAACAACGCAGATACGTCTCATTGCACAAGGCTGTTCCGAGATCATCTCTCATGCGCAGTGACCTTTTAAATGGGTTCATAGTACGTGTATCTATCCCGCACTCTTAATTTAACAAAAACGTTTTTTCTAATACAATTGACCTACAGGTTAACTCGTGGAAATTGTTTCTGCTGTATATAGGGTTACATATTATCTCATTACGCTGTCCTAGTTAAATTAATGTGGACACTTTAAGTTGTTTTGGTCTCCGGGGTAGCTACTTCGGTTGAACAAGAATCTAATTTCGAGAAAAATACATAATTATGGTTGATTCACTCAGGCGTGTTTCAGTCTAGTTCCAATATTCAGATTAAGTAGCATTCAGGATCTTTAAAGTTGTAGTAACGCCCAAAACAGCTGACTCACTGTCTGCCAAACGGTCTAAGCCAAGGACGGGCTAACTCCGACCCGTGAAGGATTTAAATGCAGACCGCTAACGTCATTTTCATATTAAGAGTCCTCGGAAATATATTTTGGCGTTCACATCGGCACAAATGTGAAACTTAGAATGCTGTTAATAGTTCGTTATGGCCATTGTGAACTTTATTTACTAAACAACTTGGGATTGCTGTGTGAAAATGCTCGGACTTAGATCGCGATCATGCGCCGCAAAGATGTTTTCGCGTCTGCAATGCACTGCTGTAACTGCATAATTCAGGCGAATTTCCTAACCTGGCCCCTCGAATTATTTCCTGCGTTTTTCTGGCCCCAGGTAAAAGTAGTTTAACCACCTCTGATAAGTATCCTAAACTGCCAATTCAGGGATGCTACCAGTGTTGTTTCCACATAATTCACAGCGTAAGTAAACATCTTAGCCGAAAAAATCAAATGCGTCTCCGAGTAAATCGTGCGCTCGCTGTAACACTAAAGTGGCCGGCAGACTGCCGGCAGACCGACGTTGCGTACGCCTGTCTGTTGGTAACGTGATAGACTGCGGCAGCCGCTAGCCGGGGCTGCCACTCGCCAGCCGCACGTAGCCTATCGTGCTGCCGCCTCAGTGCCGCAGTGCCGCTAATTACTACACAACACGTCTTATTATACCGCCCATTACAGGTCTGCTTTGATCGCGATGTAAATTTACACGACACGAGCGTGTGAAGTTACATGCAAAACTTGAGCTCCCACTACCGCTTATAATGTGTCAAAATTGGTACAAGTATAATCGGATTCGTCTTCAGCCCTGAGGTCTGATAACCATCTCTCCCAGAGTGATGATGTCGGCCTTTAAAGTTTAAACAGAACACAATGCCCAGAACAAAGCAGTGACCGATGATGACGTAGGTAGGGAAATGGTAGCCTCCAGACACACAGTAAGCCAAATAAGGATAAGAAACGCAAATATAATAATGTCGCTATCTTTTCGTATCTCGGCCGCGTTTAAGGAGATCTCAGGAGTCTTCTGCATAAATTACCGAACAAATACATGACGAACAGGTAGTTACACAAAAGTCTAAAGGCCGAGTTGACAAAGTTCAAGGTGCTTGTCAAAAACCCTGAAATCAATATCTGACTCCTTAAACTTATAATAAATGAAATTCAGGAAGTAACTAGAACTACTCTCTTGTCTCTGCTTGAACATAATAAAACTCAAATGTAATAAAAACTGTGTGTACCTATGTGCGGATTAATGATGGTTGCGATGTAATTACATGAACTGGAACCTTGCGCGGTGAACTTTAACGTGAAACTGTGAGAATCAGATTGAACTGAGATGAAATGAAGATTGTCTAGCGTAATAACATACCGTTCAAAAACATAAAGACATCAAAATTCATTTATTCAAATTAGGCTGAGACCTGGCAGCACCCTTTGAACGCGAAAAATTACATAAGACACCCCTTCTCCATTTCCTAGTAATTTTGCCGAGAAGAAGTCGCGCAACAAAGTCCCCAACAGAACTACCTGTTATAAATAATATATACTTCCGTTATATACTTCCTACTGACTTTACTGTGAAAGAGAAGTAGCGCAACAAACTCCGCGCAAGTTCTACTTCCTACAGATGCAACAGAGGATGAGGAGGGTCCAGGGCAATAAGAATTAGATAGATGTATCGTGAAATTCGTAAATAGCTGGGAGGCGCTTTTCGGCATGCTGATTGCTATTTTGGACAAATAATATGATGTCGTTATCGACTTCCTCAAGTGTTATCCAACCGTGACGGATGCATGTACATATATTTCGATGGGAATATTCAACGTCCTTTCTTCCTTGACTTATCCTCATTTCCTTGGGACATTCCCAAGTAACGATAATTATTATGCACATTGAGTTTACAGATAGATAGATACAGCAAATGGAAGTTTGTAAAATATATCTACAAAAGACCACCTGGAGTGGATTGAGATTGCCTCAATTATTAGCTATCGTAGCGACCAGAAAACTACCGCGCAGCTCCCCAATTAGGCGTGGGTAGCTAGTGGGCCTCCTCATGATCAGTCTAGTGTTAAGCTACAGTAGCGCTTCAATATCAGGTTTAATCAGTTCATTGTATCTCTGTGTACTGGCAGACTAAGTGTGTTAAGCAAAAAACTGCAAGGTCACAGGAAAACTATTTCTGTTGCCCATTACGAGTCGGTATGACGGTATTTTTGGCGCCAATCGTAACTTTCAGTTATTAACGAACTACGTATGGGAGATCGATGGCAGATTCATATCAAAATCACCGGCAAGTGCAATCCATAGAGTGGGGTGGCAAGGCCTATACATTTTTTAACGCAAAGATTTTTTTTCAATAACCTTGCTGAAGCCATCAAAGTGATGAACTTTATATATTTACCTGGGTATAATGGGCCAAACATGTGAGAGCTGGAATAAAGAAGGACAAAATATGATAATGTTTTTTTTTGCCGAAGCATTTGAACTCACCTGTACGATGAGCGGGCGTACGGCGTGTATGCCTTCGTCACTGACGTGCGACGGGAACGCATCCAGGTCCAGGTCGATGATGGCACATTTCGAGGAGTTGCAGTAGTTTGACACCTGCGACAGATATACCGATGACTGATCCTGATGTCTTCCTTCGACGAAATATTAATGAAAGCACAAACAGGGGCAATTGGGACATAGGTACAGTCGTGTGTCGCCTAGTGCTGAAAGCCGATGCTCGTTGACGGATGTTTCCACTCCAGTGAATTATTGCGAGAGTGAAAACTGTCTATTATCGTTATAACAAAATTGTTCTGCGGACATTTTCGATGCAGTCGCGAAGTAGATTTCTTCATCGAAGCAGCGGCGTGAGCTAATTAATGTGAAGCCTTTAGAAACCAAAGCTATTTCTAGTAATTCAAGCCTTTTACTCAGAAGTGTTACGTGCATAAATAATTTTAAGTATAGTAAGTAGTTAAGTATAATAGTCCTAGTGTCAGTGTGTTGGCCAGTTGGACTTGGCTGACTGACTAACAGACTGACACCTTGTCCATTTCGGTCTCACATGCCAAGCAACTTGTATAACTACTTAAATGGAGTGAAGTTATAGCAATAGTTCTTACTCACCACAGACAATGAATAGGGCTTTAATCCTAGATTGTAGAGCAACACCGTGTAGGGCAGCTTAGCGGCGGCGCGGATGAAGCTGACGGCCTGCGCGTGCGCGTCGCTACGTGCGTACGTCACGAGTGCGGGAATGGTGGTGTTATGCCACAACTCTTGGTGCCCATCCAGCCCGAGCAGCCGGGAGTACTGCTCCTCCTGCACCAGGTGATTCTCCTCCACATCGCGCAGGTTCTCCTGCTGGGACAACGACGCCTGTTGCGTGGTATAATCATATTTTAATTTCGTGAAAGTTTAGGCAATGATACAATATTATAGCTTGTAGTTATAGTTAGGTACAACTTACTTCAGGGAACTATAGACTATCTGTGGTATACTATGGCAGATTGTGTGCCTCCGGGGGTAATGTTTCAATAGATACTAGACAGGTTTCCTTGACAGGTTCATAATATATTGATGTTGGAGGACCTACTGTTACTATTGTTATTTATCTGAATACTGTATTAAAGATAAGATAATTTACTTAGCAAAACATGACATGACATGTGTATGATTTACAAAAACTTATGAGTAATTCATTAATTTAATTATTGGTTTTAATTAGGGGTACAAAAGTGGGCCTGTAACATACACTGCCGTGTCCTCCTATAACCAAAGGTGGTTTTAATAAAACTTTAAACACTTTCTAGATTAGAACTAGTCCATTATGGTTATAACTACAAAAACACATCTAAATGGATCCCCCATCGAAACTGATATAAAAAATCCCCACTATAATAAAAAAGCCAGCTAAGTGCGAGTCGAACTCGCACACAAAGCGTCGAGCAAAATATGCCGAAAAAAATACATTTCTACCATGAAAACACAAACAAACATTCTGACGAAAAGAAAGTGAGATTACCCTTAACCATGTACATGAAAAATGTTCTCCCATATCTCGATATAAACGTCACAATCAATTCACTGCAATTTGTAATAGCAAAATAATATTTTTTTATGTGAGATTACTACAAATTAACGACTTTTGGACTTGAGACCTTGCTTCTCCCTAAATTTCATAATTCTAGGTCAATGGACCTTAAAGTTTTCATTTGTTTACAAGTACATATCAAAATATCTAGCATGAATGGCCATATTTTTAATTATAATGACTTAGAAGCTTGATTTTTTTAGAGCTCCAACGCATTGTAGACCTACTACATACACATATTTGGTATTTATTTCAACTTGATATTGAATGTTTCCTGATAAAATCGGTCTTGACTGACATAAAATGAAGTGATCCTATATGGGTTCTGCTTATTCTTTTTGAGGAATAAGTTAATTTTTAAGTAGAATAAGTATTGTATTTGCTGTGCCAAACAGGGTCCACGATTGTGTCCAATGTTTTCACCTACCACCAAATCATGTACATTGTGGAATGCAATAAATAATTGAGTATTGAGGTATGGGCCCTAAAATAGTGATGATAGTGTGATACATTCATTTTATTATAATAGCTGCCATCTGACAATATAAATAATGATTGGTTTACATTATTCAATTCATCTGATTTACTGGTATTCATGTACTTATTGTCCTAGTGTGCTCTGTGGTCTGACACACACTACAATTGACCCTTATCAAAAGGGCTTTTTATCTGCCATTCTTCAACCCATAAGTGGTTTAAATCACAAGTGGTTTTGTAATGTGTTTTATAGTTCAAAAAGGAAATTCATGACAGTCATGAATTCTAATGATGGCATTAATGTAAGCCTAATATTTATAATACACATATACATTGATACATATAGCATGTAATGTATAAGGATATAACTGGGGGGGGTCTGGATGTTTGCTTTTGCGGTTGCACAACGACATGCTTTGCTTGCTTTGCTTGGTAGTAGATATGCAGACCTACCTTACTGCCTCCCTCAGAGGTGGTAAGGTGGCGAGGTTTTGAGGGTGAGCGCACCAGTCGTGTAGATCCTCAAGGCAAGTCCGTTGGTTCACCTTCTCGTGGTTGCCGCCCTGTTATTGGTCTAATTCCTTAAGAAGTAGACGCAACAAAAACCAACGGGCGTTCTTTCCACTCCCAACCGTGACCCTGGTGATTAAGAGGTTGCGGGCTCGTCGTCACTACAAGCAGCTGATGGCGAGTAGGAGTAGTAATCACCTGCGCTAGGACCTGCGCAGTTGAGCGCCGTAAGCAGGGATGAAGGAGTCCTGGGGGGTTGAGCCGATCGGCGCTGGTGGTTATGCGTCCGTGAGGCAACACGCCCTCTTTGGTCTGGATTTCAGGCGAAACGGTGGCCCTACTCATTAGCCAGGGGTAGGGAAATGGTCACAGTGTCCCGTCAGAGGGCCACAGGCGAGGTGCGTGAGGTCCGCTGGCGCCATCCTCGGGTGGCAGAAGCGGTGGGTGAAGGTCATGCTGACGGTGTAAGTGAGGGTTGATCAGCTCGTCGGGGGTAGGCCTTTCGACTCCCGATGCCGGCCCGATCGAGCACCCGATGTCGCACTGTAAACCAGCCTTGCGTTCCTATATCTCTCTGGTAGTCCTAACGATCAAGCTTCTTAACAGTGAGACGTTCCCAGTTGCGGGCTCCATGGTGGGTGGGAGCCAGAGAGACGAATAATACTGCTTTTTATACATGGACAATCCAAGGCCATCTCAAAAAACCGGAGTGAAGTCAGCGAAAGCCGACTCAGCTCCTAAGCGGGGTGCTAACAACACCCCGCTCGCCCCTGGAGGTCCTGCGGGTAATACTGCAGGCACCAGCGCGGGTGCCGGTCCGATTGTGGCGAAAGCTGCAGTTCGGACCAAAACAAAGTCCCAGCTTAAGCAAAGGACGTCAGCGCTGCCTGGGACCAGTACTGACCCTTTTAGAGCACAGGCGAGGACGGCGACGATTCATTCCACAGCCGGACCGAGCCTTAGCTCACAAACACCACCTCCTGCGGCTCTTCAAGCTGCAAATCAGCAGGCTGTTACCGAGCAATCGAGGACGCCTGGCACTGACGACGCGTTCTCACGCGGTTGGCAAGTGCAAAAACGCAAGGGCAAGGGTAAACATACTCAACAAGCCCATTGCCCTTGTACTGTCCACCCGGGCCGTCCTGCTCCTGCAGATCTGGCCAATAGGGGGGACGGGCGCAACGGTAAGGCACTCCGTCAGGCGTGCCGCCGTGCAAAACGGAAGGAGGGTAAAGCCGCTCGTCGTATACAGGCTACCGCTGCCGGGTCAAGCCACAAAACTAGCAGCAAGGTCGACTTCTCCGCGGGGAAACGGTCGCAGGCCGAGGCCGGTGAAAGCCGACCAGAGCCTGCTGGACCGTCAACCAGCGTCGAGAGGAGGCCAGCCACAAACACCAGACCAAGGAAACAATCCGATTGGAAGGATCAGGCTACGGCCAAGCGGGCTCTCAACGAGACCTTGTCGCCTCGTGGGGAGCAGAAGCGGCCGCGGCTTGACCATTCCAAACGGATTGAAGACAGGAAAAGCTACGCCCAAGCTGCCAGCGCCACCCTGAACGTCGCAATCACCAGCGAGAGCACAGGGGCCATCAGCAAGGACGTATCGGACCAGGTACTCGCTGCTATACAGAAGCAGATAATCTTAGAGGCCTGCTCCCCCAAGCAAGACACTCCCGGGCCGACGTTCAACGCCAAGCCGCTGTTCTCCGAGGGGGTCCTTAAACTGTGGTGCGGTAACGACCACACCTTAGCATGGCTAAGGAATACAGTCTCCGGCTTGGTTCTCCCGACTAGCACTCAGCTGGTCGTCAAGAATCAGTCGGACATCATAAAGCGAGCACGATGTGGAGTCGTGATCCCAGACGAGCAGGGGGTCTACGGAGAGGCGACCAATATAGGGCGCGCTCTCAGCTACCAGAACCCCTGGATCGACGTGAAGAGGTGGGTACTCCTCTTCGCTGACAAGCAGGAAGCAGCATGGTTCGTTGCGGTGGGCATCCCTGAGGACCAAATTCCGACCCTGATGAAGGCCGGACGCCGACTCTCAATTGGATTGGGGTCGGTGTACGTAAGATTCCAGGGTCCGAACGGCAGATTCGCCGATGTCCCTCAGGGGTGGAACGCCGCAGCGACGGCCATGACGGTGGAGGCCAAGCCCCCCGTTCCAGGTGACGCAGTAGACAAGGAAGCTACAGACACGACCAACCCGGGAACTGCGGCGGCCGAGCCGGCCTTAGCTGGGCCGGCCGCCTCCGGGGCCACCGTGGGGGCCGTCCCCTCGACGGGTGGGGAGCTGGAAGACATGATACTGTCTCCGGCCTCCGATCCGGGAGGGGACGGGTTCGACGAGGGCTTCGACCTGTTTGCCGGGTTGAGACTGGAGGGAGACGAGGAGGGTGCGACCAGCAATGGCGTCCCTTTCGTTGACCTGTAAGGTCGTGCAAGCAAACCTCCACCACAGCCAGACAGCGACGGCTCAGTTGCGCAAGTGGCTGGAGGTACAAGATGCGGCCGTTGCCCTGATCCAGGAGCCGTGGATTAGGGCTGGCCATATACAAGGACTCTCCAATCTCGGTGGTAAGATGTTAGTCACTACAGACCACGATCATCCTAGATCGTGTATCTATGTAATAGGTAACCTTAAAACACAGATCTTAGCAGATTTCTGTTGCAGAGATGTCTCTGCAGTTAGACTGTCTATACAGCGGGATGGCGTGGAGATGCCAGTAGTCTTTGCCTCGGCTTATATGCCTGAGGCAGAGACACCGCCACCCCATGACCTCGCCCGCCTCGTAAGTTACTGCGAGAGGAGCGGGATGGAGGTTGTTATTGGGGCTGACGCAAATGCCCATCACCCACTGTGGGGCATGGACACGCAAAATGATAGGGGTAAGACATTGGTTGAATTTTTATTTACAACAAACCTATCCCTATTAAACACAGGCTCCGAACCAACATTCGTAACCAGAAGAAGCCGCACGATCGAGGCATCGACGAGGGTGCAGCGGAAATCACCTCGGGCTGGCAGGTCTCCAAGGAGACCTCGTGCTCGGATCACAGGTGGATCCGCTTTGACATCCAGGTCTGTGCGACACCTATACCGCCACGACGCAACCCAAGGAATACGAACAGGGTTGCCTACACACGCACGCTTGCTATCAAGCTGGCGACACTAAGCAGTCCACCAAGGTACGTGGACACAACGCAGATAGATGCACAGGTCGAGCACATCACTGCATCAATGATAGACAGCTACCATACTGCCTGCCCAGTAACCACACTGCCCGTAACACCAGGTAAACAACCCTGGTGGGGCGCCGAACTGGAACGCAAGCGCGGTAAGGTAAGGAAGGCTCTGAACAGAGCCATGAACACATGGGCTGACGAGGACTGGGACGCATACTACGCGGCCAAGTCTAGCTACAAAAAATGCATCAGATTCAGAAGCACCGCAGGATGGCGTAAGTTCTGTGGCAATATTGAATCCTGCCAACAAGCAAACAGGGTAAGGAAAATACTGGCGCAACAGCACACACCTGGGCCAGCCACTCTCCGTAAACCTGACAATACCTTAACCACATCACCAGAGGAAACGAGACGCGTCCTAATAGAAACTCACTTCCCAGGAAGCGTCCTCACTCAGGAAATTGATTGGTCTGATACAATGCAAACACCGTCAGGAAATGACTGGCTATACGCAAACAAGATGATCACATTGGAGAAAATCCAATGGGCCATCGAAAACTTCCAACCCTTTAAGGCAGCCGGCCCCGATGGTGTTTTCCCCGCCCTACTGCAGTGGGGTGGTACCTCGGTTGCCGTAAGATTAGTGCCTCTGTTGCGGGCATGCCTGGCCTACAGACACATCCCGAAAGGTTGGAGGGAGGTGAAGGTTATATTCATTCCTAAGCCAGGCAAGAGTGACTACACAAACGCTAAATCCTACCGACCTATCAGCCTGACATCGTTTCTCCAAAAAACCTTGGAGAGACTATGCGATAGGGAGCTAAGAGACGGCGCTCTTAAAAACATACCACTACATGGTAACCAACATGCATACTGCTCAGGTAAGTCGACGGAGTCAGCTCTTCACCTGGTGATTAGCCGGATTGAAGAAGCTATTCACCAAAAGGCTACCTGCCTAGGCACATTTATAGACATCGAAGGCGCCTTCGATAAAACAAACTTCTCCAGTATTAGTACCGCCCTCTCCAAACATGGCGTGGATCAGGTATTAACAGATTGGATTACTAACATGTTAAGCAAACGAGTGGTTCGTCTGGAAGAGGATCAGAACATGGCCTTGATAGCCAGGGGTTGCCCCCAAGGAGGCGTTTTATCTCCCCTCCTCTGGAACCTGGTAATAAATGACCTCATCAAAATTCTAAATGACAACCACTACTACACGATAGGTTATGCGGACGACCTCGCAATCCTTGTGTCAGGGAAGGTGACAGGGACGATCTGCAACCTCACTCAACAGGCACTACGCATCGTTGAACGATGGTGTAGGGAATTTGACCTTTCGGTGAACCCCACTAAAACCGAAGTAGTCATGTTCACCAAGAAAAGAACACTAGGCCACTTTAGCCTACCAAAACTATTCAACACAGAACTCCAACTAGCGAACGAGGTCAAGTATCTTGGGGTCATCCTTGATAGTAAGCTAAACTGGAGTAATCATCTAGACAACAAACTAAACAGGGCCTGTATCACTTTTTGGCAGTGCAGGAAAATGATAGGCAAGAAGTGGGGCCTATCACCCAAAATCATACTTTGGCTATATAACACTGTTATCCGACCAATGATCGCATACAGTGCCGTGGTCTGGTGGCCCCGCACCAAACTAACTACAGCCTCAAGCAAACTTCAACGCATGCAGAGGCTAGCTTGCATGGCAATCACGGGCTGTATGAGGACTACTCCTACCGCAGCTCTTGAAGCAATGCTGGAAATCCCGCCCCTCCACCTGTTTATACAACAGGAAGCGACGATGGCGGCGGTACGCCTAAAAACACTAAATCTCTGGAGTAAAAGAGAAACACAACACTCCGCGTTACTTGAGGGACTCTACAAGGAGTTCCCCTTGACTAAAGCCATAAACGACCGGATTCCCAAGCAATTTATCTTCGATAAAAGATACAAAATCCAACTCCATGAGGATCACCGGTACGAGGGACAACGTCCAGCAGAGTTGCGTATTTTCACAGACGGATCCAAGACAGGTACCGGCTCTGGCGCTGGCATCTTTTCGGAGGACCTCAATATACATATAGCCACACCTCTAGGGGCCCACAATACGGTGTTCCAAGCAGAGTGTATGGGTATATCCCTAGCAGCCTCAGCTATCGCAGCCAGACAGGTTCAGGACCACACTGTCCGTATTCTATCGGACAGTATGTCGGTCCTGCAAGCACTAAAATGCTACACAACCAACTCTGGGCTTATATACGAATGTCATCACCGCTTAAATCAGGTGGGTATTCTAAACAACATAACCATTCAATGGATCAAAGGACACAGCGGTTCTCGTGGCAATGATGCTGCAGACGAACTCGCAAGAAGGGGATCTAGCATGGCAGTAATGGGACCGGAACCCATTGTACCACTCCCCTTTGGGTATATACGCACTCTGGTAAGGAAACGCACTAGGGTTCAACACAACAAAATTTGGTCAGACCATACAGACTGCAGGCTGTCCAGGGAGGTACTCCCTGCAATGGACGGCCGCTTTACAAAACAGGCCCTACAACTGACTAAGCAGCAGCTGCGCACAGTCACAGCCGCTGTCACAGGTCATGGGTCATTTAACAAGCACCTATTTACTATAGGAGTTACAGATAGCCCACTGTGCAGAGCTTGCATGGAGGTGGACGAGACGGCGGACCACGTGCTTCTCCACTGTCCAGAGGTTACTGCATACAGGGCTAAATACTTCGGTAACCCGGTTACTCTCCGAGAGATCGCCAGTAACGTCAGGGCGCTGCTGGCCTTTCTCGGGGAACTGGGGTGGATCGAATAAGGTATTGTCCCACCCTTTACGCAAAATACGCGCTACGTCGTGGAGTTGCGGAAATCGGCCCGTATAACAATACAATACAATACAAGGATATAACTGCTATAATTTGGGAGGTAACCCAGAATCGCAACCGATGGAAGAATGGAGGTAGACCTTTGCACATAAGTAATTTAGTATTTTTATTAATTATTTTTAAATATTTTATTTTATTTTTATTATTTATTGAAATATTTAAAAATATAATTCAATAAGTACATATAAGAAATAATGGAAAACAGTAATAATAATCTTATTGAAATATTCCCTCAATATTTTAGTAAAATAAATATTTTGAACACTAATTTTAAATGACAAGAATTGAGATTTAATGAAATCTAGTTTTAAAAAGGTTTTTTTCGTAATAAAAGCATTGTAGTGTGTCATATTCTAAATAAATATGACTGTAACTGAAACACAGTTTATTTAACTTACAGTACAAATCTTTGTTATAGTAGTGATAAGGTCACAGTATACTCTTTGTTTACATTACAATATCCACTTCAGGGGTTACTCATTGAACTCCTTTGTTTAGAGTACCTACCTAAATACATTCAATTATACTAAGGGACCAACTTGATTCCTACCGGATGGACAGGCCCGCAGTGGCAGAAGACAAATATATGTGGAAAGGGAAGGCCCTGGCCCAGCACTGGGATGCTATTGACTAAAGAGATAGATAAAACATAGTGAAACAGATATTTCATTAAGTAAAGATACTAAAATATAACTGATCAGGCAGCATTCAGCTATCAGAATGTTTCAGGAACTATTCCAATTTGACTATTTTTTTCATTCAGAACCCCAAAAAAATATTTTTCCTTAAAACATATATAATTCCTGAATGAGTACTTGAAAAATTGCTATTTAACAAACCTGAAAGTCTTTTATGTGCTGGTGTGTTTGCGTGACAATACTCTGGATGGATTGAGGCGGCTGCGAGTGGAATACTATCAAAAATATACTTATTGCAAACACCGACGTCGAAAACAGCAAAAAACTCTTAGTTTTCATTTTGTCCGCACATTATCACACACTGCATTCGACTCCAAACATTGTCTCCACCAACCTCACCCTTAACAAACGGTCTGAAGCTCCCGCTTATCCGGCTAAATCATTTTCGAAATTGTTCTCTCACAAAATAAAAGAAATCAATATCAATGACACGAGTCACCGCAAACCCACACGCGCCCGCGCTAAATTACAGGTACGCATATGCGAACTTTAACACAACGTAATGCCGCACACACGATAAATTATTTACGCGGTTGCCGCTATTTAATTATTTCATGTTGTCGTATATTTATATTCGTGTAAGCAATCGCTCTGACTCTGAACTGCTCTGAACGAAAAGCGTTCGATTGTCTTCCTAGTTCCTTGCCTTTGTTTGACAGCTGTCAATTCAATGGAGATCTAACTTAAGTGTTGTTTTTTATAAATTCTCCAATTATTGTAACTGGGTCCTGTTTCTTGTACTAGTTAGTCGATTTTGTCAAAAGACCCGTGTCCACCTCGTAAAATTAAAAAAAAAGTATTCGAATACGAGATTGTCAGCACGAAAGTTTTTCCCTTATTCACGGGACTAAGTTATTATTTATCCATACATATATAAACTCACGCTTTTTTCCCATGGAAGTATGTAAGACATACTCTTTCGTTTCGCTCACATTGAAACATCTGGTCATACATGTCATTATATTTGTTTTACATAATACCAAAAAACCTTTTATTTGCATATCAAACCATGATCTGGAAATAAAAACAGTAGTTATAGGAGGAGACAGCAGTGGTTTATAGTACTAGACCGGCAGCATTGCCACGGTAAATGATGATTCATTTTGATTCTTTGGCCAAAAAAAGGTCAGCACTCTGATCACGTGAAGAATCGATCAAACGCTTGGCGCTGTCTCAAAAATTTAATGGGCACACCAACTAAACGGCTCAAATATGTACTCCCAATGAACTAGCCATATTTTCACCGTTTGAAACTTTCTGAACCTGCAGCAGCCGCAACGGCAAAGCCCGCCGTACTAACAAGATGGGATGGTGCAAGGTTGTCGACTCATGTTGCATTCCACACCAGAGATCTACCCAACTTCAAAAGCATTATGATAAATCAATCTGGTCACTACCCATTGTCAAGTGCCCAGCCATAGGGCCATTACTCTAAAACACCTTGGCACCTTGGCAGGGGCAAGAGCATGACGAATGAAGTTATATACTGGTTTGACGAGCTGCCTAACTTGTTCACTTATTATAGGATAGGCCGTGATGCCCGAACAATCGACGGCAATGTGGAGCACCTGGACATGTAGCAAGCTGAAAGGTTGGGTCATCCAGCATGGTGCTAATGACAAATGAAGCCAAAGGCCCGAGTCCTACTCACCCACAGCCAACAGACGGGCTCACTCTACAGTATTGGCGAACGTATTATAAGAATACTCCATGCCAAAATGCAGAGCTGCTCATGCTACTCTCTCTGAGAATAAGCATTCACAGGCTGATCTATTTCTAGGGAAGTCACTTTTCAGGCGTTTATCGCATCGGTCAAGCTCGGCACCACTGAGAAGCTTTTTGGCCAATTTTGGTAGCCAACTTCTCAGTGATGTGGGCAAAAGACAGAACATCCAATACTGGCAATTTACCAAACGCCGAGGCCACCTAAATTGATGCTTAGAGTGGCTTGTAGTTACGCTCGGTCGTTTAAGGCCACATTGAAAATGTTGGTAGTGAATGGAATAGAATAGAATAATTCACTTGCGTTGAATGTAGGTATACAAGTCAGCTGTAAAAATTACATTGTTTACTTCAGGTTACATACTATCGTTTAGGATGCAAAAAATTGAAACTTTACAGAAAAAAATATAAGTTATCATGAAACACTAAGTGATTGTTACATTCTGTGAATAAACAAAGATAATTTATTATTTCTTGTGGTTGACGTTTCTATTTTTTTTTTATGTTTTAACAAAGTTATCGCGTCTTGATGTCGTCGTGATTTGATTATGGTCGCTTGAAACGAGAAGATGAATCTATGTTATTATCTAGAAAGATGTAGCTGTGGTGGCTCTAGAATAATTCTGGGGTAATTTAAATACGATCTGGCAGCCCCTCACGACCAAATGTCATCAAAGCACTTCGAACTGCGTTCCAGTACTTAGTTACATCTTATTTTTTGCTTAACAATTGTTTAACGTCTCTTTCCAACTAATTAAGTTTTGGTATGTGCAAAACTAAAAATATTTATGTATAATTGGTGCATCTAAATCGTTGTTTCTCTGAAACACCAAAAAAAAGGGTTCTTCGTTGTGAAGAATCCGGCATTATTTATGTAAATTGTCGTTATAATAGTTGTATTTCGTTGTTTAAATAGTCTAGTATTCCATTAAAATTACCGGGAATATGTCGAACATATCAAAAAGGAGAAGAGAGGGTTCGAGGACTAAGATCAAGGTACGGAAAGAGGTCATGTCGTGGCCTACTCATCAGTCATCATTCACAGAGCATTTCGGCGCCTACGAGGCATGATATCTGTTCGTGATATATAATAACGGCTCTCAAAATTTGGCACTATGTTTAAGGTTAAAACTAACTGACCATCTAAACAGTTTCGCATGACTTACCTAGTCAAACAATAAACTCATGTTTTACCTTTATTTTACTTTTTACCTCAGCTTATAGCTAACAGAGGGCAGGTCTTATGCAACTATGCAATATCGTACAATATACTAATTGGTCAGAATTTTTAATTTGCCATGTAATAAATGATCAAAATGTAACCTAAATAATAAAATCATGCTCTTTTATCATGAATGACGTCACTGACTGACCGCCAAGGTCATTATTTGTTTGTGTCTTGATAACAAAAATTTAAATAGATAACTAATTGTATTTATGTCAATATGCTATGGAGTGCACTAACTGATAAAGTTATTAAATTCTATGAGAGTATTTCAGGTTCTGTAATGAATGAAGATGTCATCTATGTAATGAGTAATCAAACCATTGTTTAGGGTTAACATTCCATTGCCGTAGCATAGCCTGTTGTTTCACCTAAGTAAATAATATTCTATGATGCATAAATTATAATAGACCATTGTAATTATTTTAATTGTGTTAGACTTTTATACTTTAATTAAGAATAACTATGTAATGATCATACTGTAGGAAAACAGAATGAATTATTACTTTATTTTCTGTTTTATGAAATGCATCAAGGGGAAAAAGCAGTGTCATATGTCAGGGGCGCATATTGTATCTTGAGCATCATGAACTCTAAATGCAGTGAGGCATTCAAGATTCCAAGGCAAACACACCTTGAGGAGAATACTTTTCACACCATCTGTGAGACAATAAAAACTAATAGTACTAGAATCCAGTGGCGGACTAACAGGGGGGCGGAAGAGGTGGCCCGCCCCAGGCCTCCGGTCTTGGGGGGCCCCCAAATGCCTCCGCATTCCCCTGATCAAATCCTAAACAAGACTTTGAAAATTTGCTAAGTACCTAACCTACATAATTTCATCAAGATCAAAACACTACAGCCATTTAGACTTTTTATGCAGTACTAATGTTCTTTTAATTTTGCTGAACCCATCCAATACGCTGGGGGAATTCCCATCTTTGAAGTGGGTATTTTGAGGTTAATTCCACTTGCCAGATATTAACGAAATAAACATAAACACTACATACAATAATGTTAACTGAATCAAAATTATTAAACTACATTTTTTTTAAAGCTGGGGGGCCTCATTCAGCTTTGTCACCCCAGGCCTCATTCAGCTTTGCCGCCACGGGCCTCTCGGGCTTAGTCCACCACTGCTAGAAATAATGCATTTATTAAATAAACTGTTTAAACTAATACCAAAAGGTAATGTGGTTCACACTAAGCCAGTTCTGCCATGAAGCAATTCTTAGTATTTGTAGCTTTTTTTCAATTTGCATTTTACTCTATTTTCAAACATTTTTTTGTGCGTTTCTTTATGGTTGTATCATATGTATGAATACCAATGATTGAACCCAATAAGAGGATAAAATGCTTTTACTGACTTTTTATTCTTGCAACAAATTTGGTTCCTAAGGTCTATTTGCATTTTTCCCAATATTCATAAACATAATTATACTTTTACTGTAATTTCCTATTACATTCTTACACAATGTCAGGTTTTAGTAACAGATGACTATACTGACTACACAACAAACAGTTACTAAAAACAAAACATTCACACTCATACAACAAAATCAAGAAATAATTACTCCCGAAAAATTTAGATTTTATGACTATTTTTGCTTGGGGGTGTTGATACGATTTTCTATTAGAGGTTCTAAATTCAAAAGACATTATTGACTAGAAGGTAGTAATGAAATATAAGTAATTTTGTATATATAAATATATATACAAAATTACTGCTTGAATGTGCCCAACACCAAAATGACTTACTTTATGTTACGGTTGCATGATATCTAATTTGACATTGTTGAACAGGTGGTGTGAAAGTATGTTAATCTTCTGGAGATATGTTAGCATAATTAAATGGAATTAAAATATATTATTTTGCACTTAGAGCATGGGTGACCACAAAGAGTTCCTGAAGCGTATCACGAAGACACTGTACTACGGGCAGCTGCCTACACTGCCCTGTTTGAGCCTGCCTGTCACCGGTATGAAATAAAATAGAAATCATACAACTGTATTATTAAAATAAATAATCTCTACCATGCAACTCAAGGTCCATTACACCAATTAAAAGGTGTTATGGATAACTCAAAACTCACTAATGAAGGGAATATGTACCCATCATCATCCATTATTTATTTAATTATTATTATTATAAGTTTTCTAAACTATACTGAAAAAAAAATCTACCAAAGAAATTTGAAAATAAAATTTATTTTTGTCACACTTCAGATGAAAATAAAACTGGGACAGGACTATGTCCTACCGGTACCGTTCGTATCGGGGCCGTTCGGCCACGGCCCATACAAAATGCTTCCCGTAAAAATGACTGATAATCAAAATGATTGACAATAGCCTGATGTTTGGCAGAGATCTCGTGCGAGCTGTGGTCGGTGTCGCAGCGCGGGCGCTCGCTGCGGCGCCTGCACGCGGACGCGGCGGCCGGCATCGCGCGCAGTGCGTGCGTGTCGCCGTGCGCGCTCGTGCTGGCCATCCTCTACCTCGAGCGACTCAACGCATGCAACCCCGACTACATCCACAACGCCGCGCCCGCTGATCTCTTCCTTGTTTCACTGGTGAGAAATACAATAAAGGACTTTTTATGAGGTTCATAAAAAGTAATGATAGATAATAGAATATGCTCTATGCATACCAATAGTTGTAACACTGCTGTATTATACACAAACAACAGCATTGATTTAATGGCCTTACAGCTGGTTAAAATGTCTACCACCGTCCTAATTAAAAATCTTCACCTTCTATAATTTCTGATCTAAAAATGATTGTGTTATTTTCAGATGGTGGGCAACAAGTTCTTGCAAGACGATGGAGAAGACGACGACGTGGTATGTTCGGAGTGGGCCGCCTCCGGGGGACTAGAGCTCAACCAGCTCAAGAAACTTGAAATTGAATTCCTCAACGCAATAGTAAGTAATCTGTGGTACTAGTCCGGAAGCTAAATATTTTCTTGATCACGATGACCTTTGGTTCAATGGTATGCCTATTGTTAACATTTTTTGTATGTTTTCTATCAACAGGATTGGAATGTGTTTGTGAGCGATAAAAAGTTCGAGGCCGGGCTGCTGTGGCTGGAGCGACAGGTGGCGCTAAAGCAGGCGCAGCTGCGGGGCTTCTTCACGTACGCCGACCTGGCGGCCGCGGCCGACGCCGGCCAGCTGGCCCGCGGCCTGGCCACCGCCACGGCCTACCTCGCCAGTCTCGTCACGCTGCTCACGTCCACGCTGCTGGTGTCGCAGGCCTGGCTGCCGGCACTGTCCGCGCTGCACTCCGCGGCACCGCGTGCTCCGCACTCTCCGCTCTCCTCATTCGACGCACTGGATACGAGTATTATAACGCACAGTTTGCAACCGGAACTGACCCCCTGCACAAATAATGCAACTATAGACCAGTCCACATTAGATATACTCACTGAAGAGACTGTCCCCGACAGCTTGAAGTGTTGCACGAAGTGGACCAAGTACCGGGACAGCACGGCCAACAAGCGGCACTGGTACGATGCGGTCGTGGTATACGATTGGAAGTCGCTGGAGCCGTGGTGGTCGACGACGTCGGTGCTCAACTGGCTATACCAGAGCTCGCTGGTGAGCCCCATGCAGCGCTGGCTGGACAAGCTGGGCGAGTACGCGGAGCTGGTGGCGCGGGACGTGAGCGCTGCGGAGCCGTGCGGGCCGGCGAGCTGGCGAGGCGCGCCGCCTAGCTGCGTGCGCCAGTGGCTGAACCTCAGCAAGCTAAGCGCGCTCGTGGGCTCCGTGTCGGACCGGTAGAGCGCACAGGAACAAGGCTGATAATATGGATTAATGAGTGATGCCAGGTTCACAGGGCAGTTTACAACACCTACAATATTATAATTATTAGGAACTATTCCAACCTTTGATATTAAGAGCAATCCGCGACCTTAGTTTACTATCTAGCTAAGATGGTTCTGCCATAAAACAACTTGTTTTCGTAAGTGTTGAGGTGTTAAAATAACTTGTTACTTTATTTTTATTTTTTCAGAAACCAGTAAAAGTATATTTATGTGATGATATGAATGCGTTGTAAAATGTCTCGTGAGCAACATATGTTTAAAATACTTCTTACGAATCAAGCTTCCATCCTTCTGTGACTACTGACTAACATCTAATGTGACTAAGAGATTCATGCACTTGGGTGCTCTATAGCTTGGATGATACAAATACTGGCTTAGAAAGTCCAATCTACATTTTAAAAACTTTTAATAAACACTGTTTGTAAATGTTAACAGTGAGCCCGTTGTGTTTGTTGCTCAGCGGAAATAATCACGTGCATTGTGAACCAGTGAATGTACACCGATCTACAGAAGTTTCAGTATCAATCAAATCCCATATGAGATGAGAATTATTATAAATTGTTGAAACCATAATTTTCCATGTAACAAACTTAAAAGTCAACACATGAACAATCTCTTTGAATAGTGGTGTACATCGGGAGCTTGCCCTCTCGTATACTTTACTTTTGTAAATCCGTGCACATTCGTGTACATATTAACTCTTGTTATATATTTTTTATAAAACTTATCCGCGACGTAATTAAATTGGCGCCGCGTTCTAACAGTATCGCTCTAGTGCTATCAATATTTCTATCTATTTTTGTATTTGATGTGGTGTATTAAAACTATGAGCAATATTTTATATGTTTTATTTTGTAAAAAAGGTATAATACAATATATTTTCTTAAAAATAATGAGTTCTAAGTCAATTACGTACTGGGGAATATATCAGGGTTTCCCATAGAACTTGCATTGGCTATACTTATCACAATTTGTCATGTATACAACACATTATTAGAAATAACAAACATTCATGAAAACTTCATAACATATGAGACAGCATACAAGAATAACATTATCAAAGCACCCTCGGGGCTTTCTCTTTACAATGAAGATTCCAATATTTTCCGATTTTTTTTTAAGATAAAAGGTTAATAAATTGTACGTCTACTATAAATTGATTTGATCGTGCGCATGGGCCCCGTAACAAACAGAAAATAAATGCAAAAAGGATCCGTTGGGGTAGACACTTAAGTACAGAACCTTAATTAAGACGCAGCATTAAAAAAAAAAACAATAAATATAATCATTTACGAAGCTGTAGTGTCTTCACATGCTGAGTACTGTATACAGCACACAGCACTCAGCACTGTATTCGTGGAACACTAAGGTTGGGAAACAGTTGCTAAATATTGTTCCCACATCAAATGTTGCTGAGAACAATGTAGTGCAACTTTAGTTTGTTCAACATAGCACCGAAACAGGCTCAATGGCAATAACGACCGGTTAGAGTAGTCTTATAGTCCCCGGCACGTAACTTGGCAAGAGTCGTTAGATGCGCACAAGTCGTTTTATAGGTCTCTTTGGTAGTCAAGCGGGACGCGGGGTATGAGGTAGCGTCAATCCGAGCGCGCGATTGGTGCAACAGTCGACTGTTGCCTCCCGAACTCCCGATTACACTTGCGTGCACGAAAGATGTACCCTTTGTTTTTGTTGTGTTTATGTTATAGAGTTAATGTTATTGTTTTTAAATTTAGTTTTTGTTACGAGTTGATATTATTGTTGCTGTTTTAAATTAAAAAATTAAGGCGAAAAAAGGTATGCCTTTTTTCGCATACTTTCCTCGTATGCATATTATTTATAACTCCCAATAAACTTTACGAATTCCACTCCCTTCTTCAACTTTCTTCTAATCAGATATTATTAAATATAAATGACGGCAATAACCATATAATAATGACGATCAATAAAAGTCACCACTTTTTTGTTCCACTAAGTGCACGATGCGCGAACTTACCCCCACTACGCCAAAACCTTGCCAACTTACGTGCCGGTGACTATAAAAGTGATGACCAAACCAGACCTAGAAAACTAAGACATTAGATATTCGCTTAATATTGTCCCACTGCAGAGCGAAGACCTGTTCTCATACAGAAAAGCTATGAGCATTTATTACGAAGCTAAAATAATTCATTTTTACACAAACGAAAAACATTTAAATTAAAACAACCTCTTCTTGTACTTCCAAGTAAATCCGGCAGTATTGTATATATGTATCGCTCTATAAAAAATAATGACTTAAAACATTGTATTAAATAGTTCATAAAATAATAATACAAATTTCTGGTACGGTATATTTTCGACAGAGAAAGCAAAAATATCAACACCGTATGCCTTATGTAAAAAGTGTTTGTTGATTTATTCATTCATGTTATTCCATTAATTCATTTATTATGTTTTATTTAACTTATGTTAACTATACAACCCTACAGTATTGACTACGTATTTGGCACTCTTCTTACACGTAAAATTGTGCGCATCCTTTGATATGTAGCAGCAATAATAAAATACGTTATTGCCTACCCTGGAATGTAATGGCTGGATCGTGTAAGTACACTTTTATTGCCTAACTATATTTTATCAAACTAATTATCTAATGTTCTTTTTAGCTAGATTTAAGGCAGTATTGTGCAAGTACCATTCACATATTACGTAAGTTAAGTTCAGTCAGATTCCACCTCTACAAAACTACTATAGACAAATCATCAAATAAGTTATCTATGTAAGTAACCTAATCTCACTCGTATTTAAATGCGATAATTAGAACCACCGGCTGGAGGAATACATTATGTATCTTGAGTAATAAACGCATCCAATGTTTAATCCACCTCTTAAAAGGTCACAAAATGTCGCCTGCCTTTGCTCAACTTCTTACGCAATACACGAACGGCCCGTATGTATCCCTAGTTCACGGCTCACAGAGGCCGGGGTGCAGGTAGAGCCGCTTGTTGAACCCCCACCGGTCCACAGAGGAGGTCTGCCGGTGGAACTTATCCTGCATGCGTTTGTCTACCAGCGTGAACAGCTTCTCAACGTGGCAGTCGTGCGCGCGCTCCGCGAACACCTCACACATGGCTTGGATGTACCAGGAGCCCAGCTTGCCGTCGCGGTGGGCTACGAGACCTAGACAACAAACAAACTAAATGCTTTCTATTTCTTGTGTGATTTAGCTGTTAGTAGCGAAGGAATTTGGGAACGGAATAAAATGCTCCCAGAGCGATTTCATGAGTATATGAGCATCGCATGCAGGGAAGGTTTTCATTCTTAGTTGTATGGATTGTGCGAGGAAGTGTTATGAATCTGATAGTCGAGATTTATGAATGATTGCGGTAATAGCGTACCCGGCAGCGTGGAGTGCGCGATGAGTATGTCGGAGAAGAGCGGCGTGTCCTGCGAAGTGCGCGCGCCGGCCGGGGCGCGGCGAGCGGCGTCCGGCGCCACGGGCTGGCCGTCGTGCTGCACGCCGCCCGCCCCCGCGCCCCCAGCGCCCCCCGCGCCCCCCGCGCCCACCGCGCCCTGCGGCATGGCCAGCCGCGGCGGCAGCGAGGGCTCCAGACGCCGCGTGTAGTCGTCGCTGCTGCCTCTGTTTGATTATACATCGCATGTTACATTATTATGATTTCAGCAACAATTGTTTATGAATAAATTGAATTGATGACCGAAGCCCTATAATGGAGAAAAATACATGAACAAAGTTTTAAAAA
The DNA here is from genome assembly GCA_905147745.2 of Phlogophora meticulosa. Taxonomy (NCBI): domain Eukaryota; kingdom Metazoa; phylum Arthropoda; class Insecta; order Lepidoptera; family Noctuidae; genus Phlogophora; species Phlogophora meticulosa. Next base: position 17,666,458 of record LR990527.1, on the reverse strand, counting down.
CATGAAATAAAACAAATTAAACCCTGGACACAAAATAGAACTTAAAAAGTTAATACCTAAATGAAATGTATTTAGGTGTTTAAATTGTAATATCCCAGCGTCGCCAGATCGGAGGATCGCTAATCACTATCCAGAATATTAATGAAAGTAACTGCTGTAGAAAAGATAGCTGCTGGTAACTTCCTCGTACATTGTAAGGGTGAACGCACAAAGCGATGCAGTTTTTAAAATCGCTTCGCAGTGTGAAAAAAAAATGGTAAAAGAAAAAAAACAACTAAGTATATATTATTTATTTACTTTTTTGTCGGGGGTTTTCAATTATTATTTTTTGTTTTTTAGATTATAACTGGACACACATTATATTTTACTATTACTTTAAATGTTTTTTTTTTTTTGTTTTTGTTTTTATAGTTAATTAACACGGCATAGCACCAATTACATTAATTAACATAGAAACAAAACAAAAACTATACAATGCAGACAATACAATCAAAAACAACTATTCTCTACTTACTAACATGGAACAGTAGACACCCTTGCATACTGTCTCTCACAGAACATCAGACATACGCGCTTAATTTTACTCCATTCGTCCGCAAACACATCACATTCCGGGTTGGCCGTCAGGAGAGTATTGAGCATCCTCAAGGTACGACACACTGGCGATTCAGCTCTGGCGACCGTTCTGCAAGGCAGTTGCGCGAACAGATTGTGTCGGCGGCTTTGGCGGTGACAGATGTATTTGTCCGGTACGAATAGTTGACAGAAGAGGTCATGGAGCTCAGGGCAGTCGATGCGACCCTTAAGGGTCTTACAAGCTACCGTGAGCTGGTCAAGACCTCTTCTTACCTCCAACGAGTTGAAACCCAAAGTCTCTAGGATATAGTTGGTGGGGTACATGTAAGGGTAGAAATTGTAGGTTCTTTTAAAAAGATACCGAAGAAAAGTTTTTTGCACTTTTTCGAGCATTAGTGTTTGAGCCGTAGTATAGGGATGCCAGACACAACTACTAGACTCCAGCTTACTGCGAACTAGGTAACAGTAGTTTAACAACATGCGGGTTGTGAAAATCACGAGCATTTCGCAAAACAAAACCTAGGCTTCTGAAAGACTCTTTAGCAAGGGTCGAAACGTGTTCTCTGAAAGTCAGAGAGCGGTCGAAGGTCACTCCTAGGTCTTTTATGTTGGTGACTCGGGTTATTTTATTACCACCTAAGCTGTAGACAAAGTGGATTGGTCGTAATCCTCGACCGAAAGTCATGACGAAGCATTTATTTGTGTTAAAGTACAGCTTGTTGAGAATGCTCCACTCGTAGATAGCGCCAATGTCCCTTTGCAGGAGTCTGCAATGTTCATCCGTTTTGATGTGAGCAACTAGTTTTAGGTCGTCTGCATATAGCAAGCATTTTGCAAACTTAACCTTATTAACAAGGTCATTGATCATAATAAGGAATAGAAGTGGCCCAAGCACGGATCCCTGACTCACACCAGAGCGAGTATTATAAGGCTTGGACTCGAAATAGCCATGTCTGACGAATTGTTTGCGATTTCGTAGGTAGTCTGAGAAAAAGTTAAGAAAACTAAAGGAGAATCCCATGGCCCCTAGCTTTGACAGGAGTATATCGTTATCGACTTTGTCGAACGCCTTGCGAAAATCAAAATAGAGGGCATCGACCTGCCCGCCAATGTCCAAACCGCGAGATAAATACTAAGTGTGGATAAGAAGATTCGTGTTTACGGAGCGACCTGGGCGGAAACCGTGTTGGGCATCTGAAAGTAGCACATTAATCTTTTTGTAAATATGTGCGTGGAGTATATGCTCAAAAGTCTTGGTAGGCAGGATAGCGATGGGTCTGTGTTCCTCCACAACTTTCTTGTCACTTGTTTTAGAGATGGGGATGACTCGCGAGATTTTCCACTGCTCTGGGTATACACCAGACTGGAGAGCCAGATTAAAAATATGACAGAGAGGAGCCGTAAGGATATCACGACAACCCTTCAGTATAAAGGCAGGAACATTATCAGGACCGATCGAACTACAGGATTTGAGCCTGGCTATGCCGTTATTTACATCCTGAAGAGTTAGGATAGGAATAGGTATATTCATGCTCTCATTACTCACTTTTAGACGCGACGGGTCCAACTTGGGTGTGTCAGACAGAAACACGCTAGCAAAGTAGCGGGCAAATGCCTCGGCCGCTTTAACACCAGAACTTGTCTCCCCATTGTGTATAACAATATGTAGGTTCAAAACCACCCTTTGATCTGAGGCTAGAAACATGTTGCCAGAATTGTCGCGGATTTATACTTAGATTCTTTTCGGTATCATTACAGAACAATCTGTAGGCTTCCTGAGTTCTGACCTTTAGGTCCGATCGCAGAGCACTAAACTCCGCATATATCAGACTACATCGTGAAATTATCCACTTATGATGGAGACTTTTTTTACGTTTGGTGTCTGTAATAATATCAGGAGAGAACCAGACAGGATATCGCCTATTGCCGGTGTTCGTTCTCTTCTTTTTTGGGATAGAAGAGTCAAATAAATTATACAGTATCTTGTAAAACTTACCCGCTGCGGAGCTTACATTACTTGAGTGAAGAACTTCTGGCCATGGAGCAGAACAGATTTGGTCCCTTAGAAGTGCGTAATCTCCTCTGGCAAAGTTCCAGTCACCGCTTCGATCCATGTTGCAGGAGTCTAATGTTTCATTAGCCTTAAGCGCTGCGATTGTTACCCCAATATATAACGGGGGGTGATACAAATCGATTGGAACCAGCTCCGTTCCTTCGACATGCTCGCAAGTTATATCGGTACCTACTCGGGCCAACACCACATCTAACTTACTCCCACGCATATTCATCACTTCATTCATGTCAGTCAGATCACAAAAGCTTAGAAAATAAGAGTAGTAATTATTGACATGTATAGATGCACTTTTCAAATTGAGGTCGCCTAAGATTAATATAGTTCCCTTCAAATTGTACACGATGCTCTCAACCTTCCAAAACCAAGTCATATAATCGTTGTCGGTCGCAGATGGCTTTATGTAGACAACACAAACCGATATATTACGCCCAAAAATCGTAACCGTGGCCCATAAGTCTTCTCCACCATCCGTCTCCAGCTCACGATGCCTCCTCATGGCTGCACCAAAGCGCGCTGCAAGTAGTAGTAGTGTTTATGCTGGGATGATGCAGTTTCACGGTACTGACCTGCACATCTGGAAGACGAAGACCTTAGGCACGCCGATGAGCGCGGGCATATTGCGGTTGTTGAAGTAGTCCATGATCTCGTACAGTGAGATGAGCTGGCCGTCCTTGCAGCGCACGTCCAGGTCGGAGGAATGCGCGCGCTCGTACGCGTGCGACGACACCACGATGAACACGCTCTCGATGTCCACCAGCACGTTGTTCAGAGACTTCAGGGTCTCAATGGTCTCCTGCAACGTCCAGGTTGCGGGAGTTAGCAAACGCAAAATAATTGAAACTGGACCCAGAACAAGCAGTTTTTGAATTAAGGTTCACTTCACAAGTTCGTAGTGTTTATGCTGGGATGAAGAACTGCAACTACCTCCAGGACGCACCCTTTAGAGAGTCATCGATATCTTTGTGACATTTTCATAATTGAGTGTTAGTGTGTACTAGATATTATTGAAACATTGTGCAATAATGTATGCATATCAGAAACTATTTCATACTTATTGCGTAATCGAAAAGACTGTTGTAGTCTGTTGTCAGTGTCGCGCAATTTATTTGTTCTTTCATATTATTACTGGCTAGAGTCTGGCTATCTCCACTACAAATATAATGAGAACGACTTAAAAAAGTTACTTTAAAATTAAATGTTTTAGCTAGCATATGAAGAACTTAACTTTATGCAATAGAAATAAGGTTCCTAATCAATGAAAAGGAGCTGTTGTACACTTACGTTTTTAGTAAGGTTGAGGTACCCGAGCCTCCGGAAGCCAAGCTCATAGAACAGGTACTTGAGGTTGTTGCTGTCCACGTCGCTTCCATTACGTTTTGTTTCGATGTCATATTTGAACTCCGAATATGTGAAGTCGAGCAGCACGCCGCGGTTGCGCCCGCGCGTCCGGTACAGTTTCAAGTCTGTAACAATGCAACTGTGGAGACTGACAAGTCAAGATTTGATTATTTAGTATTTATGGCACTCGTTAGAAGATGGCGTGTTTAGCCATAGCATAAGTAAATTGTCAAACGGTAAAAGGCCGTAACTATCACTTTTATAAAAAAAAACTAACCGTTACCCGCAACTTGGGCCGCCTTGAATTCCATGATTTTCATTTTTTTGCGAGGAAAACCCTATTCTTTTCCTGAAGTGAAAACGAAAGTCTCATCAAAATCCGGGCCAGCCGTTCCTCATATTAGCCGGAACGGAAAAATAGGTTTTCTAACTTGTGTGGATAAACATCACATGAATTTAGTTAAAAAACTGCTATATTACAAACAGAGACTTAATTATATTTATTTGTATGTATGTATAGATAATCGAGTGTAACTTATTTTGAAAGCATAGAAATACTCACAGATAAAGACAGTTGCCATAGGGTACATAATGCATGATGCTGCGTAATTATTTCACAAACCTTTAGAGTTATCGTCCTCCATGAACTGCTTGCTCTTGACGACGACAAACGGCGGCACCATCGTCTCATCACACTTTGCGTTTTCGTTCTCCGAGCCTTCCAGTGGTGGCAGTGGCGGCGGCGGCGACGTGCGCGTGCTGTCTGCAAGATGGTGGATGGCTATAGATTAAGGCCTGTATTGAACTTTATATTTTACAAATACAAAAATACAAAATACAAAAATATTTATTTATGCTTCAGATTTACAAAAAGGGTCATTTGTGTTTGGAGCCTCCTTTTAAGCAAATAATGCCTGTGTTAGGAGGTTCCGCTCTTCCATAATAAAGCATAGAACTTAACTAAAGAACATTTAACAGTGCTTCTTCTGCTTTAAAAGTAATTTAAGGTAAGTAATTTAATAATAAGTAAAAGCTTTTAAAAAGCATAGTGTGTGTATGTGTATTATGTGCAGTATGATGAATGTGGATGTGTGTGTGTGTGTGTGTATTTTACCGACTTAGTACTGAATTTCCCGTTGCTTACTTCTATTTGTGTCAACTTTGGGTCTGCTGAGACTGTGGAAAGCATCATTGTCTGCAGGACGAGGTTTTTGTTCTGAAAAATAAGAGCACTCTTAGTTACAAAAAGTTGTTATCGTCTACATATTTTTTAAAGAAAAATAAGAATAACCATTTTTGGTTATTATGTCATATAAGACAGACTAAGGCAGATTTTCTCAAGATAAGTCAGGAGTAATTTTACTTACAATAATTTGACTGTGGATAAAGATTGTTTATTTTCTGTGCAACTCTATAATGACTAGCAATTAAGATGCCAATTTGGTTGTTATTAAAGCATGTAACTATTAAAGATCAAATTAAAAGTAGCATACATGACACGGATAACCAAAAGAGGAAAGGCAAATCAACGTCACTAATAGTGGGTAAAATAATGTCACATCATTTTTTCAACCAAACTTACATATCGACGGTTAAAAGGTAATAGGGCGGGTATAAGCGACTTTTTGGTCGGAAATGAGTTATGAATGCCATCCTCCTTAAAATAAATTCGCTCTATCGAATCCGTTTACTCCCACGGCTCTACAATGACCTTTTTGTCACTTATGTCCAAGCAAAAACCTGCGTTTTCGAAGTGTCATTTCGGTGTAACCAACAGAATTTTAGGCCTTTTTTGAACTTAAGGCGCTTGTACCCCTGTACAAATAGCATCACTTTTGGTTTATAGTCGGTAATGTATTTTTACTTCTTACTGGCGTAGAGATTCCGGGTGCTTACGCCTCTTTACCATTAGCACCTGTTTTGAAAGCTGGAACTTATGTCTCTTTACCTTTGTCGTCATAAACATTAAGCGTCGGTTATACCTTACTACCAATTACAAGTTTACAATACAGTTGTCGCTTATATGCAATTACTTAAATGTAATTTGATATTGAACTGTCGGTTATACCTTACTACCATGTACAAGCTAACAATACATTTGTCGCTTATACACAATTACTAAAATCAAATTTGATATTGAAATGTCTGTTATACCTTATTACCATTTACTATTTTAATATAACTTTGCCGCTTACGCCGTATTACTTTACAATGGTGGTTTTGGTGCAACAGTCGACAGTTGTCTCCCGAACTCGCGATTACACTTGCGTGCACGAAAATTGTACCCTTTGTTTTTGTTGTGTTTATGTTAAAGAGTTATTGTTATTGTTTTTAAATTTAGTTTTTGTTACGAGTTGATATTATTGTTGTTGTTTTAAATTAAAAAAATAACATAAAATATAACGAAGCTTGATGAATGTGGGAATATAAGACGACTTCTTCTTTATTGTGACTGTTGTCCCGGTCAAAATCGGAACAAAATTGTTCTTGCAATGCTGAACGAGACTGCCACGTTGCAAAACTCTTGAATCTATTCAAATATTTTTTTACTTAGCGGTCCATACCTACATGACAGTGGATTCAGCTCATGCGACTATTGAAAACAATGTTACAAATACCACTATCTGGGCTCCTTTCCAATGGTATACGGTATTTCAAACGGCAAGACAAAATCCAAAGCCCTTTGATGTTGAGCAGTTAACTCACAAGGATTTTAAGAGATGGGACCTACTCGCAGACAAGTATTTCATGGGAAATCTTGTGGGTAAAATCAGTAAAATACGTGTCGCCACTTTCAAAAAGAACCGTACGTCAGCAACAGTTAAATTCTCTATGGATCCGGAGACAATTGTGTCCCATATTGAAGTCGCGTCCAAAACAAAGTTTCTTGACTTACCGGACTGCTATTCTGCACCCCTGCCAATTTGAAACTTTGCTCAGACCAAGTTATACCTCAACAATTTCAGGCAGAGTACTAAGCTTTAACTTTCAACAAAAAGGTGAAAGATACTTTGCCCGATACTGACATCGAAGATAATGTTGATCAATAGTAATATCTGTAACACAAGGTATTTATTGGTGATGATTGTCCATTTTTTGCGTCCGAGACCTACTAAAATTAATTATACAGGAGATACCTAATTAAGACTGATTAAGTAATTATTAATTTGATTTTAATATTGATCTCGATTAGCTGTTAAGTTTGTTGTTATGCAGTCGATTTGTTTGAAGTGCTGAGCTTTTACGATAAGGTTTTATAGTCTAAAATACACATATTAAGACACATTATATTTATTATTGTTAGCAAAAAAACTTTCATCATATTTAGCCACTATGATGAAAGTTTTTAAACTAAAACACCTGGATGCAGTGTTATGCGCAGTGACTATTCATTCATTCACCATGTTGGTGAATGAATGAATAGTCACTGCGCACGCAATAAGTACATTACTTATTTAGCCACTATGATGAAAGTTGTTTTGCTAACAATAATAATTATAATGTGTCTTAACAAAATACAATAATCAGTCACAAAGTGTGGTAGGTGCCACATCAAAATGGTAGGCAGGTTAAAGGAACTATTATTACTATGGGGTAAAGGAACTATTATCAGATACATAGTGGTATTTTAGGCTTTAAGCCTTATCGTAAAAGCTCAATAAAAGCGCATAACACTGCATGGTGTTTTAGTTGTAAGTCAAAATAAATATTTTGAGAAACTTAATTATTGTTGCCTTGAAGGCTGTTGTTTTGTCAATGATTCTAAGTATGTAGTGCTATGTTGTACTGAGTTTGAAAAAACAAAGGTGCAAACTTTCGTGCACGCAAGTGTAATCGGGAGTTCGGGAGGCAACAGTCGACTGTTGCACCAATCACGCGCTCGGATTGACGCTACCTCATACCCCGCGTCCCGCTTGACTACCAAAGAGACCTAAAAAACGACCTGTGCGCATCTAACGACTCTTGCCAAGTTACGTGCCGGGGACTATACCTTTTGGCATGAGGATATCAAATGTAGCTAAGTCTTCTATACTCTTCGTTTTTTTTGTGTAGATGTAACTTATGCCTAATTACCCAATAAGGAAAATAAGATCAATTGATCTAAGCCACATAAAACCACATAAACCAACGTCAAATCAAATAAATAAAAGTGCTAATTAATGCCTTAATTTTTTTTTATTCTAGAGCTGTTTCCAGTTTCACAATATGACAATAAATAAAAAAGTTATGTCCATTTTTCTACAATTTCAAACTTTACAACTGCTCTCCTGAACAATTCGGTTTTTGTTGCTTATTTATATTATATTACCTTTTACCCCCTATTACCTTTTAACCGTCAATATCAAGTTTGTACCTATCCTACAACTAACAATTACTTTAACTACAACTTACTAGGGATGGGGTTGAAATTCCGTGGCGATTGAAATGAGAAGGGGCTATCAGGGTCTAAATCCCGCACTAGGTCCCAGTAGCCCAACTCGCCAAGTGCGTCAACAAGATGGCCAAATGCATAAGGTCCACGAAGCATGACATTCCTGTAGAGCTTACGTTTACGGTCCCTCTCTACCTCAGCAAGATTCTGTGAATAAGTGAATGTTTTTGGTGTGCTTTACTCACAAAATAATAAAGTTAAGTTGCAACATTTTAAAACAACAAACCACAACCAATGTCAATAAATAAACCATCAACAACCTCGTTGATGGTTTATTTGTTGACATTCAACTAGTAGCAAGTAAAAACCAGTGTGAATATATAACATTATGTAGAAAATACATGAATATAGTAATTTAGTTGAGTAGAATTTGAAGGTAAACATCAATGATGAATTCATAAAGTCTTTTAATAGATGGTAAACAGTTAACACATTGACAAAATGACAACAGTTGATTTAACTAGTTTATTGACTCACTGCCCATCGCTAAACCACACCCGTATTGCACAACTAAAAAATGAACCGTTACCGTACATGTTCAAATATGTTGCACCATGTACATTTGGTGATACCTATACACAATAATATGTGTAAGAAAGAAACGTTACAAATCATTAATATTCATCTGTATCCAATCATTATTTTGAAGTTGCTACTGGTCGGAGAGGATCATAATATATTATAATATAGTAAGCACATCAGGCGTAAATAAAATTAAAGTATCTACTGGTTTTTACAGTACGGGTTACGTACTGTAAAAACCAGTAGATACTTTAAAAAAATCGTTTTGAGTCTGAGGTTCGTGGAAACATTAAATTGACGATGACTCATTGCTTGGGTCAGTTATTTAAAATCGTAGGACACATCAATACGTTCACTTACCTTATACTGTTCGATCATTTGCTCGGAGAATACGCCTTTTTCATACAGGGCTGTTACCACTGAGTCGAGGTCCGTTCGCTCCACCAGCGAAGTAAAGTTACTTCGAATTGCATCTTTGTGCTCTTGCTGCATGGTAACTGAGTTTTATTACGACACAAATATCAGTTAATTTTAATGTTTCTTTATACGTTACTTACAAATTATATGATGTTAATAGAAACTCCAACACAGTAAAAATAATAATAGAAAAACTTTTCTCGAGTTCTCCACTTGTATGTCTCTTTGCAACCAACAAACACTTGCACCACAGATTATGATCAGATTACAGACTGATTGAAATAATATGACAAACAATAAGTGCAGTGCATTAACCATAGACCTACCTCAATTGCCATTGACTATATGTCGTACTGTACACTACTGCCGTAACAGAGTGCAGTGCTGTTTGCTGTATAATTTTATGAATATTTGTCAATACATTGGGTTCGGCATGGGGAAAAGTACACAACTCTATCATCAGACAGGCAGCGCTGCTAGCGATTGACTAATAACTACTAATAAACCATACCCAATATAAAAACTGAAGATCAAACTGTCAGATAAACAATTAAAAAATCTAATAAGAAAGTAAATAAATAAATAAATATTGCTGGACAATCCACACAGCATCATCTAGCCCCAAGCTAAGCAGAGCTTGTGTTATGGGTACTAGATGACTGATATACTTAATACAATACATTACATAGATAGATATATTTTTATTATATATAGCAAATACCCGGAACACCCGGAACAAATATTTGTAGATCGTACAAACATTTGTCCCAAGGCGGGAATCGAACCCGCAACCTCTTGCGTCGCAGGCGGACCTTCACCCGCCGCGCCACATCGGTCGTCAACGTAAAAGCCACTTGGAAAATGATGAAACGGGCAAATCGATAAAACTAGTAAATCAACTTGAGATTATTGTAGACGGTAAATTAGTTAGTTAAAAAACTCATTGAAGGCCTGAGCTACGTCAGCCGCTTTGGCTGACGTAGCTCAGGCCTTCAATGAGTTTTTTGCCAACATACCCATAAGCACGACTCGCTCCTTAAGTTAGTCCCCGTCTAAAGCTAAGCAGTTGCTAAGACATTTTAATTTGAATAGCCTCCTCCTTACCGAACAGTATGGCTTTACCAAAGGTCGTTCGACTACTGATGCGGGTGTCGCTTTGTTGAAACACGTATTTAATGCATGGGAGAACTCGCAAAATGCAATAAGGGTTTTCTGTGCTCTGTCAAAAGCCTTTGATTGCGTACTTCATGACACACTTAAGCGTAAACTAGTTCACTAAGGTGTCCAAAACGAAGCTCTTAACGTAATAGATCATGTTTACTTAATAGACTTCAATGTGTAGATGTAAATGGTGTGAAATCTTCCGGGCTACCAGTTCTATTAGATGTACCTCAAGGGTCAATACTGGGTCCATTCTTATTTTTGGTCTATAGTAACGACTTACCATTCTATTTAAATGGCATCTGTGATGTTGTATTGTTTGCAGATGATACCTATCTTATATTTAAAGTAGAAAGGAATAGACAAGATTTTATAATGTAAACTGTTTAACACTTTCAATGGTCACGGATTGGTTTACGACAAATAACCTAATTCTTAATGTGAAGGGATGTGGTGAAGGGTGGGCATTTTGGGGGACTGTCTTATGTTAACGTTTTGACGTTCAGAAAGTGCTGATTCTCAGTCTAATTTAAATAAATGAATTTTGATTTTGATTTCTTAATGCCAAGAAAACGAAATATATAAAGTTCGCCTTACCTAATGTTAGAAATCTTGGACCGAATATAATAATTTTTTAGTAATGAGGTGCTAGATACGGTAGACTCTGCAGTCTTTATGGGCATAACAGTAGATGACAAACTACAGTGGGGCCCACATATATCTACCCTAGCAGGGAGACTCAGCTCTGCTGCCTAGGCTGTCAGGAAACTTAGACATTATACGTTGACACAGCTCGGTTAGTCTATTATAGTTATTTTCACAGCGTTATGTCTTACGGTGTGCTATTATGGGCAAAGCTGCAGGCATTCAAAATATATTTGTGCTACAAAAACGAGCTGTTCGCGCAATATACCAACTAGGGTCCAGAGTCTCCTTAAGAGATCTATTTAAAGAGATTGGTATTCTGACAGTGGCTTCTCAATTCATTTTTGTCAACATAATATAAATTAGGCAAAATATACATAATTATGTACACTAAAAACAGTGATATCCACAATTTTAATACCAGAAATAAGCACAAACTATATGCTCCTTTCCACCGGCTTCATAAGGTCCAGAGCTCATTTGTGGGGCTCGGTATCTGCTTTTATAATATGCTACCACATTCTTTTCTGGATTTACCATTTAACGCGTTTAAAGCTAAAGCTATAGAACAAAGGTTTGATTTACCTTTGTTCTAAAGCATATTAGTTATTATTACAAGAATAGTAATTGGTCGCTTTGGTAAACGCAGGACAATGTTCTTTTACTTTTTTATTTTGCCTACTGACATGTCTGTTTCTTTTACTGTCCCTTTTTATGTTATTGACATAATCTTTTTGTAGCGACATCTATCTCGCCACATACGAACTAAATCGTGTCCTACATCGCGATATTAAAGTTATCCACGCGACTTAGTATATATAAACGAGCCCGGCAACAATCGTCGGGCAAACAATCAGATCCAGCCTGTCCCTTGCTGTCCTCTTCAGCGATGTCCTAAGCCGAGGTTCGTACCCCGCAGGGTGTGCCCTTAGAGATAGTCGCTTAGCTTATAAGTTTGTATGCCTGGCTGGATGCCTTAATTTTAATTAAGCCCCCCACAGGAAAGTTCGGTTGAGCAGTAAATATCCCTGAAGGATAAACTGCGAGATGCCCATTCCAAAAAAAAAAAAAAAATCGTCGGGCAGTTGCCCAGCAGACATACCACCGGTATGTCTGCTGGTCGGAGGATCCTCCCTTTTCTATGGTGGATGACGAACTCTACACCCTGTTCCTCATACCCCCAAAGTTTCATTACACTGTGTGAATAAGTTGTATTGCATTATGTGGTGAGCTAGCGACCAGGTCAGGTCAGGGTGTAGGTCATGATGGCCCAGTAGTTTCGGCCTCGCCTCTTGTGCACGAGGTTGTGGGTTCAAACCTGGGCAAGTACCAATGTGAGTTTTTCAATTCATATGTAGTTTCTAATTTTATCTTGGACATCACTGACATCGGTGAAGGAAAACATCGTGAGGAAACTTGGACTATAATTAATATAAATCTGAAATCGCTAACCCGTCTTGAGCAAGCGTGGTGATTAATGCTCATGCCTTCTCTGTATGAGAAGAAGCCTTTGCCCTGCAGTGGGACAGTAATAGGCTGGTACTTTACGACCAGTGCAACTTATTTTATTTAATCTGAGCAACCGACAGCCAGTTTTTTGCGGTAGCGTTGGGGGTCGGGTTACCCCCTTCCCTCAAATATGGCGAGGGGGGTAATGGCTGACTCGTGAACGGGTGCTGCCTGTGGTGACTGGACGTCTTGCTGGCCATGATTTTTTGTTATTGAAATATCAATTAAATGTTTACGTTCTTAACTTCAATGGTCCCAGATTATGATATGTGACTTAGTCATGTAATCCAGCATTACACAATACACATGTCAGCGGGCAAGCCCTTGGACTGCCTTGGAGGCTTTTTATTTATTCAGTTTAGCAGGCTTTGCTTGAGTTAATTGTCGATTTTGTTATATATTAGTTTTTATTTATTTACATCGAAGTGATCCGTTATAAGGGTTCCGTTTTTTCCTTTTAAGGTACGGAACCCTTAAAATGAAATCATTGAATATTATGAGTCTGTGGGAGGGTAAAAGGGTAGAGAAGTATTCTGTGGACATTAACGTCAAAGCTTTGCGTCAAGTGTCAAACAAATACGTCATTTCCATTTTTGTTATCCGTAGAATCAGTCTAAAACTTAGTTTATTTCACGTTCGGTTTAGTGACGGTCACAAAGCAAACTTTTTCCAAAATGAAGCTTATATTATTAGCTATTTGTGTTATCTTAGCTTCAACCTCGGCTTACGAGAATTCCGACATTAAATCGGCTAGAATTGAGGTTAGCTATACAACACCCACTTACCGATTTCTATCTGCCCAGAATTAAGAAGCTAATTATGTTAAATGCTTGTTTTAGACTTGCAGAGGATGTTCGTTGAATCGCCTCCCGCAAGTAAAGAAATTTGTGATGGAAGATGCACCTTTTTACCCTGGCGTGACGGTGACTTTCATTTCGGGGGCGCCTCCAGAAGTGGTATTCCTAGGTGAAAACGACGAAGAGCTGGAACGTCTGCCGCTATCGCAGCTGACCCGCGAGGAGTGCAACGAACTCGTACAGGAAAGAGGTTTCGCTAAGAAAAATAAAGATAAAGAACTGTAATTAAGTTCTTTGTGATGTACCTAATTAATTATAAGACATTACTTTTTGCTTTATGTAAAGCATTTATGTAACATTTTACGGATACGTACCTAAGAGAACAAATTTCCATTAGTATTAGTATACCAGTTTTGTATAAACTTATCATTTATTTCTGACAATAATTATTCATCATGCTGTAGGTTGTTAATAGTGTGAAATTTTTATAACACACGTTTATCATAGGATGAAATAAGTCAAACGCCCAAATAATAAGTTTTGTTTATTCAGTTTCATACATTCATGTTCTGTTACACATTACTGAGATATTTTACACAATGACATGTTTGGATAATAAATCCTGTTTTGACTGTAGATATGGAATGGTGTTATTGATTAGGTACTCTATTCAAACATTCATGATAAAAAACAGATGTGTCTCATTTGTTATCAGTTTATATTGTACTTTTACCAGAGTAAAGCAGTTCAATGTCATTTTTAAAGTAAAATATTTTAACAGACATAGTACAGTGTTTTATTTTCCGGGATTTAGACAGTTTTTCTTTAGATTTAGTTAATACACCAATTATTGCTATTGATATGAAAAGAACTAGTGATGATATTTTTTTAATTGATTGCAGTACCCTGAGAGGCATGCATGTACTGTACAATTTTCTTGCATAGTATCTATCCTAAACATTAATAATTGCATTTTAAAATTAATACTTCCAGTGTAGTAAAATAATTAATAAAACATTCAATTTTTACAAAAATGAACAGCACATGGAAATGGCCGACAGATATTTACAAGGATGAAGAGAACAGAGAGTGTGTATAACAAGTACTAGGTAGTATCAGCCAGTGGGGCGGACCCCGCTCAGGTGAGCAGCGTGCAGTCCAGGTCCTCGTCGCGGCCGTCGGCCAGGTTGCGGCGCAGCACGCGCGCCACCACGTCGGCCAGCGCCTCGCGCGCACCCTCCTCCAGCAACGCCATGCATTGCTGTGCACACAATACATAGTAGTATTATATATGGTCAAACCAAAAAGGGGCAGATGAAAGACTTAGTCTATATGTTATACTATATGAAGCTGAAGACATGCTGCGCTGATCCCAAAAAAATGTTATGCAAACAATAAAAGTTAAATTGTTAGCCTGATTTAAAGTGTTGTTTTTATGAAATTCACTATTTCAATAAAATAATATTTAACGGATGCAGCTGAATACCAGTATTTTACATGGACCACCTGCCTATCCTCCACAATGCAGTTACTGGGCAACACAATACCCCTTGGTAAGACTGGTTGTTAGTCTTTCGGGTTCTGACTACCCATAACATCTGTCAAAGATCTACAAATGACAGCATGGAGGTGTCTTGTATAATATGTTACGAACGGGGTGACCCTTCTTAACATCCACTGACTGACCTCTGCAAGCGTAGCTTAACCTTCGATCAATCCGTGCGGCTGTGTATATTTAGCTCCTCGAGGTAAATAAAATTAACTATGTTTCCTGTTATTATTTCACATCTTATTCTGTAGGTGAATAATCTTATCAAGCCACAAAGAAGCTATTAAAATCGCACGTTATCTATGTAGATCATTTGATAAAATTTGCTGATAACAATCTCTCTGTAAATCGATATTTCTTTGAAATGCGGTTTGATATGTATGTTCTGGGTAACGTTACGTTATCGTGATATTTGTATGTTTTGATGCCTGATTATTCGCACGTCCATCCGGTGAGCGATGAATGCGCAACCTAAACAACTATTCATGGAATTAATGCAAAATGCAGCAATGCAAATGGTTATTCTAATAATCGTTAAGGCTCAGCTCACACCGAGACGCAACGCGACGCTGCGCGCACATTTAAATAGATCAACTTAAAATATAACTTAATTTACTACACGAAAAGAAAAACATTTCACTGTAAAAAATCTGACGACACAATTTGACGACACGGTTGGCGCAGTGGCTGAGCGATTGCGTGTCGCGGGTTCGATCCCCGCACGGAACAAATATTTGTATGGCCTATAGGTAGTTGTTCCGGGTCTGGCTGTTTGTGTATGTGAGTTTAAATGTTTGTAAACGCACCCACGATACAGGAGAAATTCCTAGTGTGGAGCAACCTTTTTTAAAGAAAAAAAAAAAAAAATCAGAATACGTTGCACCACGGACCACTTCGCCTCGAGATGCCTCGCTATCGGCGCGTCGAGGTATGAACTGATCCTAAGGCTTCATTTGCAACGAAAGAGAATAATAATACAAATTGAAACGTAATAGTTACCAAGTGGAACTGTTCGTCCTGCGGTAGCCTGAGCACGGCTCGCAGCGCGATCTCGGCGTTGGCGCGCACGTAGGTGTTCTTCTCCTTGGTGCCGTTGACGAGCGCCGGCAGCAGCGCGTGCAGCAGCTCGGCCGCCGGCCCGCTGGGCGACAGCGGCGCTTCGCGGCCCAGCATGATAGCCGCGCGTGCCATTAGCTGCTTCACCTCGTTGCTCGTGTGGTTCATACTCTGAGTGATTATTGAGTTCGAGTCAAATCGTAAGACAGTCACAAACGGTGGATTATTTTCTAAAACATTAGGAACATAGTGATGGTCTATAAAAGGCGAGTATGTTCGGAGAAAAAATACTCTTGGCTGAATTTACAGGAAGTAAAATAAGCGTTCTATAAATAAAAACCACAGTATTACTCACTCTAACAAACTGTGACAGTATAGTAGGCGGTATTGGTCGTCCTTCCTTCAGGAGGTACCGCATCAGGTAGCCCATGGCCCGGATGCCGTTGCACGCGACAGGGATCTTATCACTAGCGAGCAGCGCCAGCAGCGCCTTGTCCACCTTGTCTTCGTCCTTGTACACCACGGCCGGAGTCTCCTTGAGAGCCACGAAGAGCGCGGTGGAGCGGCCGTGCGCCAGCAGCCAGTCGGCGTCCGCCTGGCTGCTGCTGAGGCCCAGGATGTGGTGCTGCAGCGCGGCGTCGCGGTGCGTGTCGGGCAGGCAGTGCAGCATGGCGCCCAGGCAGCCGGCCGCCTGCGAGCGCGGCGGGTCGTCCGGGTGCGCCAGCAGGCCGGCGCCGGTCAGCGTGGGCAGGATGACGAGCGCGGTGCTGGCCGTCATCTTGTCGCCGCCCGCCGTGATGACGCCGCGCAGAGCTTGCAGCATGGTCTCCTTGATGAGAGGGTCCTCGATGTTCTTCATGGTATTATGCATCTCCAGGAACAGCGGGTCCGCGCGTGAGTGGATGACTACTAGTTGGGAGAGCGCGAGGGACGCCTTGATGCGCACGGGCCGGTTCGGGTCGTTTAGTGCTTTGAGGAACGTCGTCTGTAGTTGTGGAAGGAACTGCTTCAGCATGACACCGACCTAGAAACAAGGTGAGTTTAATTAATTTTTTGGCCAAGTGTGATCGCGATGATACATAGTTATGTACTTAAGAAGGAGTGAATTGCCTTCAATTATTTTTCTTCCGAGTATCAAAGCAACAACGATCTTAAATGACAGGATACATAAAAGTTACCTTTGTTAACAAAGTTGCTAAAGTCTCCAGCACGGCCGCTTTAACGCTGGAGTTGAACCGGTCACCCAGGATCCTGATAAGCGGCCCGGTGATGTGCACCACGGAGGGCTGGATGGCAGCCGGCGACGTCAGCTTGATGATCTCGCCCAGCATCAACGCCGCGTTCTCCTTGTCCTCCGGGAGGCCGTTAAGGATCGACTCACGGAATAGGGGCAGGATTGGGGCTAGGCCCTGGGGGCAAGGAATTCGTTATAATATAGTCGAAAAAAAGAGCTCTCGTAGTGTACTCGTGCGTAAATATCATCTTCCATACATTTCTATTTGCCGTCATCTCAAGGGTCACCTCTTTTCTTGCCATATCATCTTTCACACAATCCATCCATCTTTTCTTTGGTCTTCCTCTTGTCATGTAACCCTGCACATTCATACTCAAAACTTTCCTCACATCATGGTGCTCATTCCTTTGCATCACATGCCCATACCATGACAACCGATTTCCACACAACTTCTCGGTTACAGGCGCCACTTTCAGACTTCCTCTTACATACTCCACACATATAACACCACACATTCCCCTCAGCATTCTCATCATTACCTAAATTGTTCGTTATATCAGTAATGTAATGATTTTCCTTATTATTTAATAATTTTACTAATGTTCTTATTGGCACTGCCATTACTTGTTAAATGTTGCATGCTAAAACTTGGGCAGAATGTACCCAGATCACTATAAGAAGACTGGGTATTAGTGATACTTAAACACGTGATTGTACTCATGATAACAAACAGCTTTCCCAAAGAAACATTATTTTCATACTCATTCACGTTTATCACAATAAATAACATGAAAGCCGCATGAAATTCGCGCGCGCGGAATTTCCAGGAATGTTTTGTTTGTTATCATGAGTACAATCATGTGTTTAAGTATCGGTCACTAATGACCAGTCACCCTATATGTTATAATAACTTTTATTGCACAGTACCTACATTCTGTGAGAATAAATGATTTGATTTGAAATTCACTAATCTATATCGATTCTCACCTTCGGCAAACAGAATCCAGGCAGCAGCTCATCGGGCTTCAAATCCGTCGTGGCATACCGAACAGCCTGCCTCACGTCGGACACGTGCGCGATCTGGCGCTCGGGATCCAGCGACTTGGCCAGCGCGCCCAGCGCCTCCCAGGCCATGAGCAGCACGTCGCGGTCGCTGTCGCCGAACAGCAGGATGAGCCCGCGGATGAGCTGCGGCACGTGCGGCGCCAGGTCGGCGCGCGTGTGCGTCACGAACGCGCACAGCAGCGACGCGGCCGCGCGGTGCTTGTCGCCTTCCGTGGAGCGGATCGTTTCGAGGAGGGTGTCGATTATGCTGAGGAAGATAGGGTTCATTTATCGGACGGTTAGATGTTAATGCGCCGACGTAAAGACGCGAATACAATTGTGCGGAAGAAAGTCGAGGCTATTTGAAGTTCAAGGCATCCAGCAGGTTGCATAGTGCGGCTCGCACCTGCGCACCCCGGGCGGGTCCACGACGGGCAGCAGCGCGTCGCGGCAGTGGTCCAGCTCGCGCGCCTCGCCCGGCCGCCCGCGCGCCGCCTGCAGCGCCTGCAGCAGCGCCGGCAGCACGCGCGGCAGGTGGCGGGCCAGCGCGCCGCCCGCGGCCGCCGCCAGCGCCGACAGCGCGCGCGTGTCGGCCGCGCCGCCCGCGCCGCCCGTCAGCACCGGCACCAGGTACGGCAGCACGGCGCGGGACTTGATGGCCAGTATCTGTGGGGACGTTACCAATCTATACATATAAATAAAATTGGAGTGTCTGTCTGTAATATTGAAATAACCGTTTTTTCTTACTTGCATTTGAATATATATACGGTACATACACCAAAATAACATTTTTTAAAATTTTTGTCTGTCTGTCTGTCTGTCTGTCTGTTTGTAATCGCTAATCTCTGAAATGGCTTGACCGATTTTGACGGGACTTTTATTGGCAGGTAGCTGATGTAATAAGGAGTAACATAGGCTACTTTTATTTTACAAAAATTCATTTATTTAAATTTTGTAAATTTTTGATTTATTTGGTTAAATATTTTTTTGATTGGTTCAGTCTTTTTTTTGAAAATGCTGCTTTGTTAAGTTCCGACATCCACGCGAACGAAGTCGCGGGCACAGCTAGTATATCAATATATTTGAGCTACTAAAACGAGCTGTTCGTGCTATATACCACCTAGGTTCCAGAGTCTCCTTAAGAGATCTATTTAAAGAGTAACATACATATTATACATTAGGCAAATTATAAATATGTACACTAAGCACAAATTATATGTTTCTTTCCACCGGCTTCATAAGGTCCAGAGCTCATTTGTGGGGCTCGGTATCCGCTTTTATAACATGCTACCACATTCTTTGCTGGATTTGCCTTTTAACGCGTCTAAAACTAAAGTTAAATCAAATCTTTGTTCTAAAGCATATTATACGATCAACGACTATTTAGAGAACAAGAATAGTTGGTCACTTTGTTGAACGCAGGACAATGTTAATGTTCTTTTACTTTATTATTTTGCCTACTGACATGTTTAATAATCCTTTATTTTTGTGTCTGTTTCTTTTACTGTGGGCGTTTTGGGGGACTGTCTTTTGTAAACGTTTTTGACGTTCTGAAAGTGCTGATACTCTGCCTAATTTGATTAAATGAATTTTGATTTTGATGTAATTTTGACGGACTCGACACTTATCACACGCGTTTTATTGGAATTTCACACTCCTAATTTGAGCAATTTTATAAGTTCGAGAAATAACATCGATTTTCACAAAATTATAGGTAAAACAATTATAAATTTAATTGAGTCAGAATTCATATTCAACAAGTTAGCGTTGTTTGGAGTCACAAACTATTCCACACGATTTTATTCAAGATCGGATTCACCAAATTCTTTTCTTCCTAAGTACCAAAATAAACTCAATGAACTAAATAAGCTTCTGGAGCACAAATACTCTCGCCACATACCTGTTTAAGTCCATCGAGCGTGGCGTCAGCGATCTCGGGGTCGGGGTCTTTCAGGCCCTCCAACATCTGCGGCAGGATGTCGTCCAGCGCCTTGTTGCCGATGGTGGCGTGCAGGCTGTCGAACGTGCGAGCGGCCGCCATGCGCACCTCAGGCAGCGGGTCGCACAGCGCCGTGCGGACTGTTGGCACCTGGGGGATATTACGATTATACTTGTATTAGATTTTAATAAACCAGATTAAATACTTATAAATTGAAAATCATCCTAGTATAGCAAGTATACTAAACCAATCAAAAGTTCATTAAAAGATTAATTCAAGATGACTGAAATACTTTTACTAGAACTTGTTCAGACGCATCACAACTGTGTGTCCTGAGCAAAAAAAAGTCTCATTTAGTATAGTTTCTGAAAGGTTTATTTGAATAACAGCCGATCAAATCACTTTCTGTGATTTGGACACTGTCCCCATAGTTTAGTCTAGATTAGCCTTTCAGAAAGTTGTTATAAGCCAAGTGTAGTTACCAGTCCATCTGCGAAGCTGAGTACTGCGTCCCGGGAGGTGGAGGCGAGGATCTCCCCCAGGCCGATGCACACGCCCTGGCGCTGGTCCGCGCGGTCCGAGCGCAGGCCGCGCTCCAGGATGGGCACGATCTCTGGCAGCACGCGCTCACCCAGCTGTGCGGTAACGATTATAATCGTGTTAGTACGGAACAAAGATGCAGCAGACTGAACGCGTCAGATATACAGGTGTTGTATGTAGATGTTCGCGTTACCTTGCGCACGAGGTCCCCGAGGGTCCTGGCGGCGACCTGGCGCTTGTCGTAGCTGGTGGACGCCAGGCAACCCAGCAGCAGCCCGAACAGCGTCGGCAAGATCTCGCGAAGGGTCTTCGGAGTGTTGGTCACTACCACCTATGGAGTACATAGCGTTTGCAATAAAACATTTTGAGTTACGAAAAAGGGACCAGTTACTGTATTGGCTGAAATCTAACAACTGTGGAGAAATCAAGCAAAGAGAATGGAACTACCCATTTTTCCTATCGAGTCTACAACACGCATGATGCTATTCGAGTTGTAGGCTCGATAGAAGCCAGTACGTGTACGTGACTGACAGGCGACTTGACTCATGCCACAGAAAATTTTCTCTTTTATCTCTATTTAGTTTACAACCAATAAATCAATTTAGAAACTGCTCGTGCAGTTTGCAGTTGTGTCTGTGCGAGTATCGATCAATACTCAAGAAGCTAGCGCTTCTGATCAAAAGCGAATTAATTCCTACCTTCCACACGTGCAGCGCGGCCTGGCGCACCATCAGCGCCACGTCACTCCTGCCCATGTACAACCCAGCGAGCACCCTGTTCCTCCTCTCGGGCCCAAGCGCGTTGATGATCGCCTTGTGCGAGTGCTCAGTACCGAAGTTATCGTCTTCTGAAGCCGTTTCCGTGCTCATCTTACCGGACACGCCGGAAATACGGTAGAGCAGGTCACCCAGTAGCTGTACTGAGCTGTATCTGATACGCCAGTTGTCATCGAACAGTCCTCTTTCTAGTTCTGGCAGGAGGAGGGTTATAGCTGATTCGGCATAGAGGTTCACAATCCTCTGTCCGGCTTTTAGGGCTGTTTCTCTGACGTATTCGTTCTCGTCAGCCAGAGCTTTCAGGATGGGGTTGATGATCTGCCCGATGTAGGGCAGGAACTCATCCGTGAAGGCACCGGGCATGTAAATGAACATCATGATGTAGCCGTCCTTCACGTGCGGGGCGATGTCCGTGCGCTCGGCCGTCGCGATTATGTCTGGAGTGAAAGGAGGTTGTGAGCGAGTGATTGTGAGATATATGATATTATCATTGTAAAAGAATACATATAGAGACTAAATATAGAAGCATTTCTACGAATATTCCTAGGCTTTATTTGTTTTACGGTCATAGCATTTTTTGTGAAAATCAATTAAGTCATTGCTGGTGAATAGTCCAATTCAATGTCATCAATAGTACCCACCAGGCATGATCTTATGCAGCTTGTGCACGCCCAGGCCGGCTACGACCTCGGACAGACCCTGCGCGGCACCGGAGCGGTCCACGGAGCTGGACTCGGACGTCAGCGTGTGCATGAGCCACGGCAGCAGCTCCTCGAAACTGCTCTCGCCCATGCCCTTCACCATGGCGCCCAGAGCGCGGGATGATACCGATCGCACCTACAAACACATGCCAGGAACATACAATGAAAACAGTCCAAAATTAAAGTGATTTTTTATGGAAAAACTGAGAAAAAAATGAACTATAACCATTAAAAAATAATATATTTTTTAATTAGCACCAAGCTGATCAGATACTCTTGGGAACACGGAATAAGTTACTCACACATTGAATTGTTACACTACTAAACATTCCATAAACAGATAAAATTTGACGTCACTGAGGTCTGTCGACTGCACAGTGTATACTTATTCCATCACAAAATAATAAAAGAGTTCAAAAAACCTCAGGCACAGGATCAAGCAGCGAACTCTTCAGCCCCGGTATAATATTGGGCAGATACGGCATGAGATCCTTTTGATCGGTCAGCGAGTACATGTTGCCGATAATCTGCGCGGCCATCTTGCGCGTCTCGGTGCTGCGGTCCAGGAACGCGCGCTGCACCACCGGCATGATCAGCGCCAGCGACGGCGCGTCTATGAAGTGCACGAACTTCGTGTCCAGTAGTGTTTGGAGGCACGCTGATGTCTTGTTGGACGGGTCCTGGAGGGCTTCCAGTAGGACGGGTACGATTGCTGGACGAAAAGAAGGAATATTTATTAATTTTGATAAATAAAGGTGATTGATCAATGGTCTGACACAGGTTTTGTGCATTAACATTCTGTGTTGCAAAGCTCTAAAATAATATCAAGTTTCAATTAGATGTTACTAGTTGAAAATTTACGCTATATCTTAAAACACAAATTATTGAATAAATAATTTCTAACGGAATTTTTACATTAAAACATTTTCATACAGAGTTCTATCATTGGATATACAATTTCATTACCATACACACAGCCCCTGTGGCCTAATGGATAAGGCATCGGCCTCCTAAGCCGGGGATTGTGGGTTCGAGTCCCACCAGGGGTACAATCTTTTTTTGGTTCCTATACCAACTCTACTCTTTTTTTTACTTATTCTACTATTTTTAATAATATTATTTTAAAGTATTACAATTATTATTATTATGCAATTGTTCTCCGCGTTATCGTATCCCAGGGAACTTCTTCATGTTCCCAGATAAAAAATATCATAGGAAATTCTAGGTCATATATTATGTGGTCTACCTGTGTCAAATTTTGCAGACGTGACAGCGTATCAGACAAAGAAGCTTTCGTAATTTTGTACTAAATATACCTTGAATCTCAGGGTTTCTGATAACCGATCCGATAACGCCTAACGCCTCAGCGCCGGCCTCCTGCACCCTCATGTGGGAGTCACTCAGCACCTCTATGAGCTTGGGCACGATGGACGGCAGGCAGGACGACAGTTGCTTCGGGGCGCAGTAAGCCATCGCGCCCAGGAGTTCGATGGAACCTGTTTGTAGAAAAGTTACACGACTATAATATATGCGCGGTAATCGGAGATAATTTGCGTCAGTAGTGATACAATACATCCTTGAAGTCTATGATGAAAATATTTTATACTTTTCATCATAAAAAAAACACATATAACTATTTCCGATGTTCAGTTGTTTTCTACAATAATATCAACAGTACTAACCAGCCTTAGTCCTCCAATTATCATCCTGCAAGGCCTGCAGCAGCGAGGGCAGCACCAGCTTGACGCCGTGCGCGCTGAGCTTGCTCATGATGAGCTTGGCGGTGTCGTCAGCGGCCGCGCGCACGTACTGCGACGTGTCGCCGAAACACAGCAGCAGGTGCGGCAGCACGTGCACTATGTACGGCTCGAACAGGCGGCCCAGCTTGTAGCAGAGCATCTCGAAACCGAAGAGGGCGCCTGGAAGTGAAGGTTTGTGTTAACGATATGAACTGTACGATGTGCCCCTTACTGGTTATTAGGTTACCGTTAGGTACCGGTCGAACACTACATTTCGTAATGGCTTTTATAGTTTCATTTTTTTTTGACGACCGATGTGGCGCGGCGGGCGAAGGTCCGCCTGCGACGCAAGAGGTTGCGGGTTCGATTCCCGCCTTGGGACAAATGTTTGTACGATCTACAAATATTTGTTCCGGGTGATCTGGGTATTTCCTATGTATAATAAAAATATCTATCTATGTAATGTATTGTATTAAGTATATCAGTCATCTAGTACCCATAACACAAGCTCTGCTTAACTTGGGGCTAGATGATGCTGTGTAGATTGTCCAGCAATATTTATTTTTTATTATTTATTTATTATTTCATATTTTTCTTCGTGTCTTAACACGAAGCGACATAATACGATCCCGAGGAATGAGGCCGCTTTTCTTTGGATCTGTATTTGATGTCTCGATATGAAACTTCATAAAAGGTATAAAAAAATTCTAGGCACACATACCGAGGGTACCTTATTAATCTGTTATTCATAATTCCTTCTCAGTGGAGTGGCGGTAGTGGAACTTTGTGCGCCCTCTTAATGGGCGCGGGGGGAATGTTAAAGATCATAGGGAAAAGTACGACGTCCACGATTACGAAATCGCAGGCGATGTTCTAATGCAACATAAAGTTATAAATATCCAACAAGGTTTGAATGCTCACAGTATATTGTATTCTAAGTTTTGGTCACCAAACATTGGCTGTAGACGATGTTGGCGCCCTTTATTGTATGCGACTTGATTGTATTATATTAAACTAAGGGATACTTTAAATTATTCCGCTCAGAGCTCGCTGAGTTTTGTATCAGTTATCCAGAATAGTTTCAGTCCTGAATAAGCGGAACTCGTACATCACAAGCTATGTCATAAGCTATGTGAAAACCTTACCTTCACGATATTTGAAATTCTTCTTCTCCTGTATAGCCTCAGTGAGTTTGCCCATAACGTCTAACTGCTTCAGTGACAAGATGCCGAGACCTTTGATTATGCCGGCAATACCGTATGCTGCACCCTGAAGGTTGAAAAACATACAAAAATGAGTGTTATTTAAGTCACTAAGGACCATCCGGGCGAATATAAGTTGGCTACCTGATATTTTATAATGTTATGTCAAATTCAACCTAATATTGAGTGTTAAGGTATAGTTTCATTCTACTTTTATCTCTATTTGTAAATACACTCACTTTCCTGTCTCCATACTTCTCGGCGGTGAGTAGTTGTTTCATGAGCTTGTTCATGATGGCTGGGATCTCGTCTTCCAGGGCAGGAGAACTCACCAGATGGGGCAGGCAGTTGCTTACTGCTTCTTGTACCTGGAAACAGAAATATATTTGAAAACCAGAAAAACCTAGTTGTCAATGACTTTTGTTGTTAGTAGCCTACTCGACATTATGGTATTGTGTTTAACTGTTGCCATATTTTGTGGAAGTTTTATGGATATCATTCATTTGATAATCAATCCCTCTACCTACCAAGCATGTAGGGTGACAATTTATTTTTTATCTTAGTATGATGGTCACTGGTTATTGTCTATTTTAGTGTCACCATAGAATTGATAATTACTTGCTATATATACTTACTATATACTTTGGCATCTTAAGTTGACTAAAATGGTGGAATAATGGGTTCCTGACTGACCTGCTGGCTCGGCGTGGACAGCGCAGCCACGAGGCGCAGAGTGATGGGCTTGATGCGCGCGTCCTTGGGCTCCAGGTGCCGCGCCAGGGACCCCACCAGCAGCACCACGGACTGCCGCACCGAGTCGTAGCCGCCAGACTTCGGGGCCCTGTCCAGGAAGTTTTCGAACACTGGTAACTGGCTGCTTAGGGTTTCCTGAAATTACACCATTTGAAATTTGTGATTTTATACAGGTCATTATGTAATTCACACTTTTTTTAAATGAACTTCACTAACGATGAATTCTGTCTAGACCGGCGAATGGAACAATCTGATCACTGATCGGCTCGACGTGATATGGTTATGCCTTCTAACCCGTATCATAGTACGTAGCCGGTAATCGAATGAAGGTAAAAAGTAAAAAAGCAGCGTCACCTTCCCGTGCAGGTCCACGATGGCCATGGCCGCGTTGAGCATCTCGGCGCGCACGGCGTCGTGGCGGTCGGCCAGCGCGCGCTCCACAAAGAAGCGCATGGCGGGCGGCACGGCGCCGGGCGGCAGGCGCGCCGCCAGCGCCCGCAGCGCCAGCGCCGCGCCGCGCCGCGCGCCCCACGAGTCCACGGCCGCCGCCACCACGTGGCCGAACTGGTCCAGGCGCGCCGGGATCATCTGCGCACACAACACGTTAGCCCTGGCCGCGCTGCCAGCCCCGCGCCCCCCTGCGCCCCCCTGCGCTATACTCACGGGCAACTTTTCCGAGTATATAGCCTGCAGCCTCTCCAACACATATTCGGCTGCGTTAGCATCGGTACTGCGCTCTACGAGATGCGCGAGCGCATCCGACGCGGCGCGCTGGACCGGTTCCGAGGGATGCTGAACCTCCTCCAGGAGCAGTTCCACTAGATCGGGCTCGCGGCTCCACTGCTGGGCTAGGGGCAGTTGAGACCAGAGCTCTTCGGCTAACTTCCTATGCAAAGAAAATGTAATAATGAAAGCTTGACAGAAGAACGAGCAATAAATCCAAACGAAATGCTAAGTTAGAAAGATCTCTCACTTGTTATCCTCGGAGATGTCGAATTTAGCGACGAGCAGTCTCTTGGTGAGCGTGAGAGCATACTCCGGGTCTTCGAGCAACGGCGGTAAGCATTCCACCACGCAGAGTAACGCGCGGAGAGCGGCGTCGCGTACAACCTACGAATTAAAACATTTAACATGATAAGTTTTGAACAGGTTCAAAGTTATTTAGTACTTTAGACGCCAAAATTTTACTTATTTTCGACTTTATTGTATGTCCACAAAGTTACTTTTCGGCGCCGAATACCGCGCTACGCTCCGCTTATTCAATTCTACGTCATAAGCATCATTCAGATCACTAGCCAATGCTGAGTCTACTATAGGCAAAATATAATAGATTTCTGACTAACACAATTATTTAATCAGCTATGGATGCCTTCAAATTACATCAATGTTATAATGTTATGCTAAATTAGAGGCTAATTACCTACATAATTTTGCTATTTAAATCAACAAGGGGGATTCATACCTCCATGGGATTTTGCAGGCCAGCTAGCAGGCACGTGACGTCATCGAGCGAGAGAGTGGTGCGGGCGACGCACTGTGCGGTCTCCAGTAGAGATACTGTGCAGGCGGCCTGCACGCGTCCGCTTGTGCTGCCTGGGGAAATAATCACCGTGAATACCATGACAAGTGTGTCATTGTTTTATCTGATGGTCCAAAAGTTTCTAAAACTCAACGGAGAAAACTATGATATCGAAAGCTAGGAATACTGTTGGATCACTTTTCCCAGCTCAAACACTAACCATGAAGTTAGGCGATTTGAGGACTGTCCTATGTGACTTTTGGCACTTTAGAAGAGCAGATATTTTTTTATAATTTGAATACATTAATAATGGATTTTGAGAAGTGAATTGCTACTTACTGATGAGATCGATGAGCAGGCGGAACATGTGGTCGATGGGGAAGAGCGCGGGGTGCATCATGTCGCAGTCCACCCGCAGCGCGGCGTGCGTCTCTATGACGGACAGGCCGTTCAACATGGTCTGCTCGTCGCCGCGCAACGCTGAGCCCGATAGACCTGCAGCGACAACCTTGTTACACTAACCGGTTTACATGGAAGCTCAGGAATCAAATCGTTTGATTTTCATGGCTAATACCCACTGTGTAGTTGCTTGTAAGTTTGTGCTGGCCAATTAAAGTTAAAAAAAAATGTTTAAAAAATTGAATGAAACATCCATGCATTTCAGCTGGTTAATAATTGCTATCCACTACTCATGCGCCTGGTATCTTGAGAAGCATGAGCAGCGAAAAGCAATGATTGTAAATGAAAACAAGGCACTTCTACAGCTGCAATCTTATAAATATTTGAATACAGTACTTAGTGACTTTCAAATACTGTATATTTTGGTGAACCTTCAAAAATAAAATCAAGTGTGCTTACCCAGCTTCAACAACGGGAATGCATAGCAGAATCCGGGCGCCGTGAAGTGGTTGACTTTGTGCGTTGTATCCTCCTCATCCTCGCTAGAAGCCTTGCTGGAGGTGATCATGTACATGAGGTTGATCGTGCGCGCGGTTGCCGAGTCAAGCTCATGGTCCTCCCAGCTCGGCTCCAAGTCGCATTGTGGTTTGTGGAGGCTGAAGAACAGAAAGTTATTTAGTTGGGAGTTATCTTGAGCGCGATGATATCTCATCCTGCTACTAGCTGGGTTAGAATCTTAACTCACCAACCCATTTAATCTGCGCAATTAAATGTAAAAGGTTGGATGGTTAGTATGTAATACGATACGATAAGTTGCCTTCAAATAATTGATAATCTTAGAAGACTAAAGGAATGATAATGAATAATTATGATAATACAGTTACCGCAGTGTGAGCCTGGCCAGGATGTCTCCCAAAGCCAAGTGGTCGGGCAGCAGCGCGAAGCGCAGGTGGGCGTAGGCGGCGGCCAGGCGCGGGGCGGCCAGCGGGCTGCGCAGCGCGGCCAGCAGCGCGCCCAGCACGCGGCGCGCGCGGCGGCACAGCGCGGGGCCCGAGCCGCGCTGCACGGCCTGCAGCAGGCGCACCGCTACCACTACGCGCGAGTTCAGCTGGAACACACCGGTGGTTAGGTTACTTACCTTCAGACAATGCATCTTACATGCAAGATAACTGAAAAACCGGCAGGTGAAATGCGCAGCCTTTGATGAACCATTTGAATTTTGAACTTTCATAAGAAAATGGACCGCGCCGTCTCTCCGCCACCATACATTGTGAAATTTTAAGTTTGCTACAACATCCCACTGTATTTATATGATTACAGTGAATAAATAATTATATAAACTCACCGCACTCAGTCTTTGCCGTACTGCGCTTTCCTTTGCCAGTTGAGCTTTGATTGCCTCCTTCTGCTTGGCTGACAAGGGCACCTAAAATAAAAATAAGCTTAGAGGTCAAGTCAGCATTTGCAGAGGTGTTCTTATTTTATAATTTTAAAATATCTTCCCAGAAAGTTTAGAAAACTTAATAAGGTTTTTCAATGAGATAGAATTGTCAAAGAGCACATAATTTCGACTTTTATCAATTCTTATGTCAGTTATTTAAACAGCTGTTATTTTGTTCAATCATAAGAGGTTGATCATTCTTGCACAGTCACATTAGAAACCTAGTTCTTACATTCATCCAAGCCTTTACCTTTGTGCCAGTTATTGCATTTGGATATTTGTACAGAGTAAGATAAAGTTCCTAATACATTATGCACAACTTAGCTATCACATCAGTTTATATAATAAGGAATTTACTCAAATACGAGACCTAATTTAAAAAATGGCTCGATGGTAAGGCCTCTAAACCTGGGTAAGACCATTTCTCTTTGTTTTTTTTTCTATATGTATGGAGATAAACCATGTTCTGTAACAAAGGGTAGAGAGTCTAACTGGAGCAAGCCATCAGAAATCGCGTGTAGACATCCCACTGACCGTCTTGACTTTGCCCTCTCGCTTGTTCTTCTCCTCCAGCTCGCGCCGCAGCTGCAGCTCCTCCAGCTGCTCCTTGTAGCTGTACGCTTTGCTCTCGCGCTTCAGATTCATCTCCTTGTTCTCCTCATTGCTAAACAAAATAAAAAGGTACATATAGAATATTTTTAGTAAATATAGAATAATATATAATAGACTGCGGTACACATAGCCGTTCCTATGGTTTCTTTGCGCATCAAAGTTAGGAAAATAAGCATGTCAACATATTTTCATGATCTATGAAGCTTACACTGCTTGGCAGTCTTCACAAAATGAAGGACAACGCCACTTAAGAACATTAAATATGAACGAAACATATAACGCGAGGGCTGGTTCGAGTCTCAGTAGAAAACATTATGTGGAAAGACTTGGGAGAGGCTTTTTTGCCCAATAGTGGCGTAGTAAGGGCTAATAAAAAAGAAACAATGGATAGGTAAAGTAGTACTAGGTTAAGTGAAAGGAGGTAATATTGACTCACCCGGGCACCGAACTCTTATCATACATCACCCCCTCAGGCGTGAGGTAGGTGAAGTACTCGTCGCGCGTGACGCGCAGCAGCTCGGGGTCCTGCAGGCTGTCCAGCGCGCACTGCACCGCGCTGCCCGCTAACACTTCCGGGTTTGTGGCTACCAGAGTTGCTACCACATTCGAGAATGTCTGTGAGAAAATGGTGCGTTAAAATCGAAACCCCGATAAACCTGAGATTGATTAATAATAAAACTCCTAAGTTTACTAAATTAGCTGTTTTTCAGCATAATTAAATTTCAACCGAAATTGTTAACTATTAAGATTTTTTCTAGTTACAATAATATTGCCATAACAAGCTTCAGTAAAAGCAAAAACAAGAAAAAAAAACGCAATACTTAAAACTAACAATTTATATACTTGATCCGATGACGTCCATATTTCATAACATTAGGATTAACGATAGACTATTTGCTAAATATGAAAGAGGATTTATATTAAAATTTTCTTCAACCTACCTCACTAGGCGAATACCCCACGATGTACTTGTTCTTGAGGTTGTTGGAGTAGAGCCCCACTAGCTTCTTGGGGTCGTGTCGCTGGTATCCCAGCAGCTTGACCCATGCGCGACTGTTCACGGCGGCCGCGAGAGGGTGGTGGCAGCTGGGTAAAATCGCTATGGCTAGTTCTTGAGAGTCCTTCTCTGGGTAACCTAAGAATAGAACGAGGTATGGAGTCATGTTGGTTTAGTTTTAATTTAGTTATTTTATATAGTAGGTAGGCTGGCTGCCTATCGCTCTGCACTTGATATATGGACAACGCAATTAAACAACTACGTCATTATTTGGATTTATAGTAATTATTCTTGATATGAAAAAGATGTCAAATATGAATTGGCATAGGTATTTCATCTTGGGACATCTTCTACACACATAAACCTAATTTTACTGTCATAAACGTAAGGATAGATTAAAACTCACCTCTAAATGAACACAGCGCATGAACACAATCCAGGATCATCTTGCCAGTCAATTCACCACCTGCCTTCTCATCGGTCGGTGACTTCTCCTTGCCACTGAACACTTTGCTTTCCTCCAGGACCTCATTCAACTTTAATGCCAAATGCCTTGCTAACATGACTCTATCTTCTTTGGCCAGTAGAGCCTTAACTTCCTCTATAGCGGTGGTACGGACGGCCTTGATTGGTGAAAGGAGCACTATTATGAATGCTCTGTAAACTGGCGAGTTTTGTTCGCTGGCAACACTTGGGTAGTTTTCCAACACTGTCCTGCATAGCAACACCACCTGTATTAGGACTATAAAGGGGTAAATGCTATAGTGACGCTCAACTTTAATAATTTACATAGTATGTACAGTTTGGATAGGATAGGTTGAAAATGGTAAAGCAAATTAAACATTTTTAAAACATTGTTAAAATAATCATGGATTTTAACAAATAAGCCTTGCGGGTCCTTATAAAAGAACCACTATATTGTGCTGATTAGAGAAACATAAAATGCCTCATGTAGCCAATGGACCCTTGCAAGGTATATTTAAAGTTGTGCAAAGAATGAATGCAAACCTGTGTTAATGATTATATTTGACCCATGCGTCGGTTTTATGATAAGCACAGTGTAACTGAAAATTGAAATAACACACCCCCTTTTCTGTTTTAATCTACAAGAAGTAGATAGTTACCGTCATCGCTAGCGGCGGTGAGCACTCTGTCGTGTAGCAGCACGTGCTTGTCCGCATGCACCAGAGCTGCCCACACGGCCGCCCTGCTGGGCAGCTCGCGCGGTGCGTCCAGCAGCGCCAGGCCCAGCAGGGCGCAGATACCCTCGCCCACTACCAGGTGCTGCAGAAAATTAAACAATACATATACAACGTACAAAGACACAAACTATAAGAAATTGACAAATGTTTTCAAACAAGTTATAATCTGGAGTTTTAACTGGACTGCGTTTTGCTTTCTTGGAAAAGGTTCTAGTTAGCGTGAAACCGCATAGTTAACTGAACGAATACGGTACCAATGACACTGACAGCGCTTTGACGTCGCAGCAGTAAGGATGGTTTTTGTAGGTTAGTGCTAATTTTATCAAGATTAGTGCATTACACCACTATCAGTTAATATTGACCTGCAACGGTTGCTGCGTCGCCTTCTCGACAGCTTTAATAAGCACGGGCTGCAGCGCGGCGGCGTGCGCGGCCGTGGAGCCGCAGCTGCGCATGCAGGTGCTCAGCATGCTGACGTACGACGTGCGCACGTTCTGCGTTGTGCTCTTGCCTGATAGATTTTTCTGTAAAAAAAGTTTTTTTTAATACTTTACATTTTAGAAAATGTGCACATTATATTTAATTGTAGGACTTTACTTGGGACAATTGTAAGCGGGAGTTTTGTGCACATCACATATTTATTTCGCTCCATCAGGATCGTAGCAATTTAAAATGTTTTTATTATTTTCAATACTATGCTCACAACAAGAATTTTTTTTCGCGACACTCCTTTGTCTATGCAGTTTTTCTTTGGAATACTCTGAATGTGACGACGACAATTAGTCTGTAGTCTGAGGACACGTAACTAGCGGCAGGCGACCAATGGCGGCAGCAACGAATACAAAAGTATAAGTAGTATTTTGATGAGACGCGAACGAAATAGTGGAAGTATACGAGCGTACGAAACTAAAGTGTGTTTTTGCCGCTCATACCAGAATATTTTCGTAGTGTATGTGACCGCCTATTTTATGCGCATGTCAGAGTGCGCCGGATTGCGCCACCTTGTTTTTTATGTAGTTGTAGTTCGTAGTTTCATGCCCACAGACTTAGTCTAACTAACTCCAATCCTCCCTCCTAACTCCAAACCTTGGGATTATTATAAGATTCGCTACTTGTATTACCTTAAATATATCCAGTATTTTCTCAGGCAATGGTGCATCCAACCCGGTGGTCCATTTCTGTAGCGTGTCTAATGCAACGCAGAGGGTCCTCTCATGAGATTCGCTGTCTAATACACGGGACAGCTGAGTAGCCACCTCGTTGAATAGAGCCAGGCGGTCCGCGCCGCGCACTGGGAGGGCGCGTAGTGTGCTTACACCCTGGGGAACAAGGTAGTGGTTCAATGGTGATAGTTATAATATATTTAGAAATCATGAGCATCATTATCTGTGTCTGCGAATGATATGGGGCCCACCAGGTACCAGGTAGGTTATCCAAACATATTAGAGGTTGCGCAGTAAGCCCTTTTCCATCATACATCTTTCTTAGCCGTCTTCACTTCCCTCCAACAAGTTTTAATCAATCTATCCATCATTTACTCTTAAGACTTTTCTCAACTCATGTTCCTATATTTATGTTACCCAGCATTAGAAATAGCTATTACGATAGTATTTTCTGCACTTACGAGGAGTACCGCGATCTTGTCTTCACTGGAGGTTAACTTGCCACTCGCTCCGTTGTACTCAGCGAATGCGTGCGTTAACAGTGCACGAGCCGCCGTCACCTGTGAGCAACGCGCCGCTAGCCGTTCTAACGCACGTAGAGCTTCGCCCCGTACCCATTCATCTTTGGAGTGTAGGTTCACTGAAAAAAATAAACTGACTGAAATATGATCATTGATATAACAGATGATTAAGTATCTAGTACTTTCATAAGTAATAGTTTTTGAATGATTCAAATACAAAAAATCATATGCTTGATGCTAAATGTTAAGTAGTTGATATTGCTTGCTAGCTAGTTGCTTTTAAAATTGGTTAATGACTAAACATGAACCATACGAAGCTTTTTGAGCCTGCCATATCCCCATATAGCAGGCTCGAAAAGCTGGTAACTGTTGGCAAGACCGAAGGCAAGAGGGCACGAGGCCGGTTGCCAACATGGTGGTATGACCAAATGAGAGAAGCTCTGTCCTGAAACAAATTTCAGCAGGCGGTGATAGCAACTTTGGACCAGAGTCGATGGAGGTTGTCTGCTCAAAGGGGTGACCATGATCCTCAGAACAATCACAACAGATCCACATGAAGCAAGTTCTTACCTATCAAACTTTTTCCGATATCAACAGCTAATCCGTCCAATTCCACATTTAGACTGGCAAAGACTTCCCCTACAGCTTGCACAATAGTCTCAGGACTCCGCAGCATGGCTTTGTGCAGGGCTGGTAGTAATGCATCGCGGACCTCCCCGGGGCCGAGCTGACGCAGCAGGTCGTGACAACCCTTGATGTAGTTTGCGTTCGGACGAGCTTTGACACTGATTACGCTTTTGGTGAAGCTTTCAAGCATTTTTGTCTATGGTAAAAAAAATAATAGTTTAAAAAATTATTTATATTTAATTTGATTTACCCTACATGAGACCATGTGTTACTAATATTAGACTTGAAGTTTTACTAACACAAATTGTATTTATCTATGGCCTTGCCCACACCCACACAACAATGCTAGCCTTGTGGTGCAGATATAGCTCTTTATCTTTATACCTAGGTATAGAGAGAAGTGGAAGCTCTTCGTGGAGGCCTATGACCTATGGTCTAGAAGTAAAATAATCACTGCAGATTTTTATTTATTCAGCTATCGTTAATTATTTATTTAACAACTTATATTTTATAAGTATAATGGAAATATACTGCAATAAAGTTATAATTATGATTAAACACAATTTTTCGATATTCAAAGTCGAAGATTTAAAGCTACTGTTTGTTGTTGTTTGAAGAGAGGTTAACTAACTTTAGTATTACATACCTTGTGTTGATCGATACTGCCACCATCCCCTATCTGCTGGAGGTGACGGCAGAGAATAGAGAATGTAATGCAGATATGCGGACCCGAATCCGGTGGGACCGCAAGCAGTATTTCTAACCACTTGGATAATTTCTCTTTTCCAATTGATACCCAGGATGTGTGTAGCTGGAAAGATAATTAGGATGTTGTATACTGTATGAAAAAGAAACCTTAGAAGCACCAATAAGTGTGGTCTATGCGACAACCTGGCCTGTACAGACCATTTTGAGTCAAGATGCTTAAATATATTTAAACACTAGACAATGGCCAGTTTTCCCTATGCCTCAAAATACTTTAAAGTTCTTCTTAGAGGCTTTAGAATAGCAAGCTTACTTACCATAGAAAAAGCTTTGTCATTCTTCCTATGGTCCCCATATGCAATGACGGCAGCAAGCAAGTTGGCTTGGGATAGCACAAGCGCATTGTAGTCCACACTATTCTCTTCAGTAGACTTGATGGTGCCATCAACTAATACCGTGGACCAACGGAGAGCATACAGCCCACTTTGGCATGTACTTTTTCTGCAGAATGAAATGTATCATATTATTCATTAAATTGATAAGAAATAAATATAAAATGAAATGTTTCCAAGCTTTTTGCTTCATTTAGCTACAAGTTGTGTGATCATCTCTTATTTAAACCTCTTTAAGGTGGATGGATTTTTAAAAATCCTTCCTTAGTTTTATTTAAAAAGATCTTCTGCAATAATAAAAACTAATGTCAGTTTAGGCTGTCCATTTTGTCAATGAATCTAAGATTTTTATTGAGTTGATTTTCTCATCAAAATTATTTTCCTTATATTAATTGTATGTAATTTTTTGACTACTCACGATGAAGTAGTGTTCCTTAGCTGTTCTGACAATTCCAGCAGAACAGGCAACAGGCCTTTCAGAGTCCATTCTCTGTGCGTGGCAGCGAGGAAGGCGACCAGGCTCTTTATGTAAGACTGGGAGGTGGAGTCCCGATACCGGTGTAGCGTGAGCACCAGCAGTCGACACACAAATCGCACTGCTGGCTCTGTAATACCTGGTTACAAACAACAACATAATATTTGTGTAAAGAGCTGCTCAAGATGCATATATGAATACAATAAAATACAGCTAAAATACTTTTTTTACCTTTCATAGGACTTATTTGTGAAATAATAATCCATTTCAAACAAATTATTACAATTTGGTGCCGGAGGTAGGTATTAGGAGTATGCCACCACAGTTGTGGTGAAGTCCTCTGTTATCTGATTAAACTTCTGAGTTTATTCTAGCTAAAGTTCTATTGTTTACACTAAACCAATTATAAATTTAAAAAACTTTTAGTCTTTTTGCCTTGCCATGCATGAACTCAGGGGGGCTTATGGCTAAGTTATAACAGCCATATGGGTTGATCTTCAGGGTTAGCAACACTTGCCAATGTCGGTTATGGATGGATGAAATCCAGACCCCTGTTGTTTATTTATTTATTTGGGAGAAACAAACATTTATAGATAGTCAGAAGCCTGAAAGTCTGATAACTAGTCTGACTTTACCAAGGGTCGCTGTGTTACTGGATTGTGGAGGTCAGATGGGCATATACTCTATGTAGAATATTTAAGTATTCAACGGCATCCAGCTAGACTGGAAACCAACCACAATTGGGCAAAGGCTAGGCATAACATGACGTCATTAACTAAAATTTCTTCATGTTTAATCACTAATCTGATTTCAGACAGCGAAAAAGAATTTTGTACTATTGTAAAATAACACAAATAAGCATAAAGCTTGAAATTATGCCACTCTAGAAGGATTTATAACGAATTAGTAGAAATGGCCTATAACTTAGATACTTTGATTGATACTGCAGGGTTGGACACATGCATCTTCGTTGCAAGAGCACCCACATGGTGGGTTGATGGATGTGGCACTTCTTCCAATTTATGGTTCTACTAGGACATGCCCTTTTCCTCACAATGCTGATGAAATCAGTTTAACTCAACATTTAGTAGCAGTCCCGAGATCAGTGGAAGGAGAATAGGGATGCCTTTACCCCAGCAGCACATAATACACTGGTAATCATATCTAAAGCATGTTTATACTGTAGTTAAACATGGCTTGTTTCACAAAACAGTAAACCAAAATCTTTTCTTGTTCATTTTTAAATCTTCGTGTTTTTAGTAAACATTTACTTTTCTAGACCTAACTTTATTTACTGGAATCAAATTAATATCCTCTTATATTCATTTTTAACATTAACACAAATATCTCTCGATAAAATAGATAACTATTGCACCATCATAACACAATATACTTTTGTACAACAGCTCCTAATTATATGAAATAGTGAATGAATAAACCACAAGACCTGTTGCATTTCATCTCCAACTACATATATTTCTATTATCAATCAAATTTAATCGCCAAAGTATCTGGATATGCATAAAAATGTTATTATTACAATAATGTCCAGCAAACTGATTTAACTAACTGCTACCAGAGTGCTCTGCACACAGGTATTGATGAATTGAGTTCCCAGAATGTATATATAGATGCAGTCTATGTTGCACACAGCGTCCTCTGATTGGTACATTCAAAACTCAATCAAGTGAGCGCACAATACTGAGTTACATCCAGGGGCCTTTGGATCAATACAGCTGGGGAAACAACCTACAAATACTTTGCAGATATATTGGACAGTCACACTAGTATTACATTATTAAAGTAAATTATTAATAAGAATGCCCTATTATTGTTACTTACCCGGTGTGGACAATACATTCCGAATTTCTTCTACAACCTCACGTCTTCCTTTCAAACTTGCGGTCTGGATTTTAAATGGTATATCCTTTAATTTTTTTAATACCTGCCGAGAGAATAATCAGTGATGAACGCAGTCACATATTGACAGTAATAAGATATTTTACGGTAGTAAATTTACCTCGGAATCTGCCATTTTTCACACACATTTATTGAGAAAATTCTATTGAAAAAAGCACACACGTCTCCTCGCTAAACGAACCACAGATTAAAAAGAATGTACAGAATTGTTGCACGAAATCAGCTGTCAAAATTTAAAAGTTGCCAGCTAAAAAGCACAAAGAACTTCAATTTTTGGTATTCCGTACCCAAAGGGTGTACATGGAACCCTAGAGCCTCTGGCCCTCCGTCCGGCGGCCAAAACCTATCTCATGCGGCTATAAAAAGCATAATGTGCCGTCGTAAAGGTTATGACCGTTAAGCCCTCTAAATATCCTACGCCCTAATTGTACGCGGATTACAGTGTTACAGTGGGCCCATTCTTCAACCTACAAATAGTGTTACGGAAACACTCTACACTTTCATTTGTAGCAAGCTACAGCCAAAATCGTAGGAAATATCAAATCTGCTCCACCAAATTCTCCAGAAAGTCTCTTACCCAACGTCATTACATTATTATTCCTTTATTTCTTTTCATACATGTAAATTACATTTTTAAATATTTCAATACAAAAATAAAACATTTAAAAATCTAAAAAATAGTAGCCCAGCGGCATTGGGAACAGTGTCCAAGCTACCGGAGGTTTGGGCTCTTAAAAAAGGAACCTCCTAACGATACGCGCCATGTCCAGGAGTACCGCTTTCTGGATCAAGCCCTTGATCCAGCTGCTTAACGAGAGCCTCCTTAGGTGTTGGTCGAGGCTCTTGGCTATTATACCATTGGCCGTCACAACTATCGGCACAATGACTGTTGTATTCACATCCCACATTTCGACCACCTCGCGGGCCAGATCAAGATACTTTATCTGTTTCTCTTTCTCAGCCTTCACGAGGTTCTCGTCATGTGGGACAGTTACACTAACAATCATTGTGCGACGCTCTAATCGATCTATCACCACTATGTCAGGCTTTAGCAACGATAGTCCTGTCAGTGATGATAGATCGATCCCAATATAATATTTATTGTAATTAATCATTAATTTATTATTAGCAGTCACACACCAGGTTCAAATGTAAGAAAACGGTTCAGGAATGGCTGCAAAAACTTAACTACGATGATACTGATCATTGACTTAAGATCACCACCTAATCACTCATTCTAACTCATACACGATCCCCCATTTTTTTTTTAATTTATTTAACTGATATTGTTACATTTACTCATCCTCATACACAGGATGTTTCCTCCATTTGCCTGTTACTAGTTTATGGTATTGTTCTAATTTTTATTTTTTGTACAAAGTTCTTGTTGCGACAGTTAAATGGCACTACCGCCCCTGCCATCGCTCGCAGGAATCAGCGTACCTTTGTGCGTCTACGTTGGAACACCGATACACTCATAACACAAGTTAACTTTGAGTACCAGAGTTCAAAATACGCTAGTTTTCTATTTTATATATAACAGAGACTCTGTTAGAGCATAATAACTTTTTACTAGTGATATTGTATAATTATCTTATCCATGATAAAGAATTTAATTTTTTTTTATTATAAGTACCACAGAGCATGTAACCATACACAGTGCTAATTAGTCTGTGCCACACATGAACTGTCAAATAAATTGTCAAAACAGAGGTCGTTGTTTCGGAATTTATTGCTAAAACTTCTATAGAAATGGACGAAAGACGGGAAGAATTATTAAAATTGAAAAAATTCACCGCAGAAATTGATAGTAAACTAACGATGATCTTGGAAACTCTTCAATGGGATAAAAAACAATTGTTACAGGTCTAGTAAAATGTTGACCATGTTATTTTTCTTCATTTATTTTCTCTCTGTATTTTCTTCAAAATGTTCACTGATAGTATCTCCAACATTTGATGGTATCATAGTACCTACGTGATATTCACAGAATTGTGGTGTCTCTTCCACAAAAGCCATTAATAAAGAGTTGAAGTTGAACATGTAACTTTTGTGTATTTCCTCGTCCTCATCAGCTGTATGAGATGTGTAAACTCTTTTTCACCAACACTCTTCCAAACCTACTCTTTGTGTCATGTAAGTTTGCCAGTCTGAAGTAGGTTGGCAAATGGCAGCTTAGTTACTACTAAGCTGCTTTCGGCTGATCACTGATCGGCTAAAATAACTTCCGTGACGCAAACTTTATCAACACATAGCACTAGGCGACATCTAAATGGTTGCCGCTTATATGTTGGATTTTCAACTCTCGGGACTGAGTCGAGTTTTAAATACCCAACAGAGCGCTTTAATTATGGCACTTATTTATGCGTTGGTAGTGTTGATCTAAATGAGTTTACACCTCAGGGTAGTGTAAGCCAGAGTTACCTTGAACTTATTTGCTGAATGGTTTATCCATGTCTAATCTTAGTTGTAATTTCAGAAACCTGCACTGGTAACATGCAGATATGATTCAAACCACAAAGTCCCACCTGATAAGATTGAGGAACATGAGAAACAATGCTTTCTGAGACAAAATGGTTACTCCAAAGAGGACCAGCTACTGCCCGATCCACTTGATTCGGAATCAAACACACTTGTTAAACTCAGTAAATACTTTTTTATTACATAATTGGAAAGGTTTTCTGTTAATATTTATGAATTTAACCATAAAATAAATCATTTGTCAACAGAGAAACAAGATATTGAGAAAATAATTGCTAATGCTTCAAGATCAGATCCGTCATTTAAAAAAGGTATGGTAGATAACATTGGTGATGTTGAAACTAACTTTAGATTCTTTTAAGCTCTTTGAATGAAGACTAAATTGTTTATCTGATTCAAGGACCCTGTTCCTTCAGTGTACTAATCATTAATAATTCTTTTATGTACCTTTTCAGTTCATAGGAATATAGTTCAACAGTCTGAACCACCTCACTTCCTTTGTATTGTATCCTTTATTATTGTAGATTTATAGATATTATGTAAGTGACAATTCTATGTCATTTCATAGATGATATCCTGTAAGTTATTCTATTTGTACAGGATTATTACATGTACTGTGGGCAGGGATAGGCGCTTACCAATGGGTATGTTTTGATGACCCCATCCCAACATGAGTCAAGATATATGTAAAGTTTTAGTACCTATAGCATAACTGTCATTAAGATTCCTTATCAGTTTAAAGTGATAGATATATCTATGTGAAATATTCCATGTTTATGTGATCAAAACCTAATTCATGAATTTATATATAAGTTAGTATATAACCAACAAGTTTCCTCAACCAAGGCGTGAGTTGTCGCGAGGCAGAGCCGTTGTCACTGGAGCGTCTTCAGATCTCATACTCTGCCGACGAACGCCGCGCGATACATGACGCCGTGGTCAGCGCCGTGCCCTCCTGCCATGACCTGACTGACTTGGCGTTACTCAGGTCAGTATTTATTTCGGACTAGCTGTGCCCAGCGGTTTCAGACGCTCCTAAGAGTCGTAGCGTGATGTTGAATAGCCTATAACCATCTTCAAGAATAGGGGTGCTGACAAAATATTTTTAGTCCTTCAAACAGATTATGAAAAAAATATTGGACAAGGATTCTTTATTTTTTTAACGTAATCTAAAGAATACGTCGATACCTTGAGTAAAAATGAGTCATGACGTCAAGCGTATATAGATTTTATACTTACTTGTGACGTAGCCAGAACCAACTCATTTTTGCAAAAAAATATCAGACAACTTTTTTTTTTTTTTTGCAAAAATATTAATATAAATTCCAAAGATAGAGTTTATTTGAACATGCTATATTAAGCATGTTCAAATAAACTCTTTTGCTTTATTTATTAGTATAGAGGTTTTGATATTTAGGTACAGATGATTAATGTTCAATAATTCTGTATGGTCACCACTTCTCAAATTCATCACATTTTGCAGTGGTGACGGTGAAAAGAGCTCCAATATTATCCTTTCGCGGCAGCAGATCCTTTTGGAGCTGCGCAACATGCGCCGGCGCCGCGCCAGGTATCGCGTCGCTACTAAATCGCGCAACTACTCCGATATTCTGCGCGACGTCATCAGGACTCAGGTACTAGTCTCTGTCTCTGACTAACTCGGTGATTTGCTATTACTACAGGTTTAAGCTGATCAATATGATGTAAAGTCAGGCCATCAATGAGGCTATCATAAACAAAACAGGTTTTTGTCTTTTTATCTTCGTATAATATGTACGTAGTACTCGTAATAATATGTAAGTATGCACGTCCTCTGTTGCAAATAAACATGTTTCTTTTTATTCAATGTCTGCAATGCTTTACTTTAAACAATTTATAATTTCTGTCACTATTTACTGTACCTCGTATATTTGAACAACTGTTACACTTTGTCATTCACGGTCCGATAAGTTTCATTATAATATAAAACCTGCAACTATATGGTATGAACATAAGAACAATGTTACTATTAATTCAAATTATTTCAACAGATGGAACACTACAATGAAGGTAAAAGCGACATCGAACCAAAAGAAACGGTGGATAGGGACAATAACCAAAAAGATAAACATGATGACTGGGGACATTCTAAACCAGCATGCAAAGATGACAGAAGTAGATATAATAGAAAGGTTTTACCTAAGCCAATAGAAATAAAAATTGAAAGAGAAGATTCTGCTGAAAGAAATAGACATTATAGTAGAGAAAGATCCGATAGAGCATTTAGATATAAAATGGGAAGCAGGGATCAAAGAGATGGAGATGATGACAGACGCGGACGCGATGACAGCTCTAGAGAAAGGAGACATGATGACAACGTAGAAAAAAGACTACAGTATGGTGAGCATTCTAGAAAGAGGAGGCACGATAACGACACCAGGGAAAGACGAAACTATTATCAAGAAACCGAACATAAAAGAAGAGATAACGATCGAGACAAAGAATATAGGAATGAAAAAAGATCAAAAAGAAGTCATAGGGATAAAGACTATGATCCTGAGTGTCAGGTAAAAATAGAACCGGAATCAGATGAGGATGGGCAATACCATAGAGCAACATCTAGGGAAAGGAGACACGATGAAAAAAGAGATAAAGCCCACAAACATAAAGACAACAAAGAAAGACGTAGAGACAGAGAGAGGTTTACATCTAGAGAAAAAGGTAGAGACAGAGAGAGGTTTACATCTAGAGAAAAAGGTAGAGATAATAGAAATGAAGAGGGACCTAGTGAAAGAACACGCACTAGGCGAGAAAGAGAAGACAGCGTTACAAGAGATGAAACAAATACTTATGGGAATAAGAAAGCAAAAGATAGGCACAGTAAGAGTAACGGTAGAAGAAGTGATAGGTCTTATAGAGATAATAGAAACAATGATGGTCATAGCTCAGAAATCAAACAAGAAAAGTATGATAGGTACTATGACGGACCTTCAGAAGAAATTTACGATCCTAATAAGAAAATTAAAGTGGAGAAATAAACAATACATTTTAATTATATGACGTATTCTTTCCTCCTGATTTCCTCCAATTTGAACCACCCCTGCAATCATTTAATCTCTGTTTTCCGTTCACTGTTGAACATAGCACATCACTAAAATGATTGATAAAACCTTCGCGAGAAAGTGCCTTTTAGATCTGCCTTTAACCAATTATGGAGACTAATCGAGCGTAGCATCAATTTGTATTGTACCTACGTATATAAGAGCATATTATCCGTATAGATTTGAACATATAAATAAACAGTAACGCGAATCCTAACTCTCACACTGTCGGCTTCCATTTTTTTCTTTTAGTCTATTAACCTAATCA
The DNA here is from genome assembly GCA_905147745.2 of Phlogophora meticulosa. Taxonomy (NCBI): domain Eukaryota; kingdom Metazoa; phylum Arthropoda; class Insecta; order Lepidoptera; family Noctuidae; genus Phlogophora; species Phlogophora meticulosa. Next base: position 17,622,652 of record LR990527.1, on the reverse strand, counting down.
CACAGCTTATCAACGGTCAACGTCAATGCTTTCAACAAACATACGCCATGAACTACATTTCAGAAAAATATGGAAGTTTATTAACCCTGTAAATATTCTTCATACCTATTACAACTAAAAATTAGCGGCGTACTGTCTTGTCTGGGTGAGATCTTGTCTCGTCGAGTGCAGCGGACCGGGGATTAGCGAAATAATAACATGAAGAGTACGCCACGGGTTGTGGAGCACGCTACATAAACTGTAGGTAGGTGATTGTAGGTATTATAGCCACCTATTAATGTATGAAACATGTAGATTCAAACTGTGAGTAACGATCATTGTATGAGTCACTATTAGGTATAAGTCATCATCCGTAAGACGTGGATATACACAGGGAAGTATGAATCCTGAGTATCTAACTAAACGATACTAGCATTATCATGAATGTGCAATGTGTCTTCAGGGCGTCTAGGACTCTAACTTCCTACACGCATTAATACGTTCCCGTGGCATACTTGCCGAACTCCACGCAGCCGAAGCCGCAGACAAAAGCTAGTTATATGTAGAACAAGTGTTTCTTGCAGTGATGTAGTCTTACTTGCCGGGCATGCTAGAGCATTACACTCTCATGAGTTTTTGTTACACAATCACACAACCAAGGAATTTACGACAAAAATATAGTAAAAACAACGCCCGCACATACTCGTATGAATGGACGGGAAAGTTAATCGATCATGCAGATATTTGTGATTTCTGATCATTTGCGATCAATATGTATCGGTTCTTCGCATCTCGCAACGATTACAAAAAGCTGATTCGATTACCGACACCTGAGTGGCGGAAACACTTTGTCTCAATTAAGCGATCATCGCTTAGTACCTACCTACCTACATTTATTTACTTTTGGGAAACTTTTTAAACTCTTCTGCAATCTGGCTCTGTCTTCTGCAGTATTATCAGTATTACCGAGAAAATGATTAAATCCCACGATACCATCAGCTTAAACGAGGACTGGCGTATTAAGGTGGTCAGCAGTGGTCAGAGAGCCTAGTGAGAAGAGCAAATGGCCCCACCCTTACTTAGGCCAAATTTTTTCTTCGGATAATATCATGGTTGCCATCGTATGTTCGAGTAGTCTGACCTAGGGCCAAGGGTGTCGCCGATGGCCAATTGCTATGGAGAATGAGAAAAGTATGAATTGTAGGTAAAGTTGAGGTAGTTAAGTACGAGCCTTACATCTACAGCGATTGTAATAATAACGGTGCAGAACCCAACGTGTAAAGCTTCACGAGTTCTTAACTGTACAATAAATAAAACTTATAAGTTTGAGTTTGAATTTGAATATAAAGTGTATTTCTTTTTTGTATTAATCTTGTAAGTTTCCATGAATAATTTTTGTGCACACTCATCATGGCCAGACCATTGAGGCAAGGTTTTTAGTCTCCTGATTCTGCTCGACCATCGCTCTTCAAAGACTAAGGACTTTGGTTGCTTCCCATTTGGCAACTTTCTTAGAATCTCTGAAGGCCCGGGGGGGGGGGGGGGGGGGTGTCACCTGCCTCTCCCTGCCTCCATTTCGACACGCATTTTTTATTCATGACCGTACTACCTTTACAGTGTAGTCCGATTTTGATAATTTCCTTCTCACTCAAACTTGGGCCCATTGAAATTTGATAACAGACCACCCCTAAGTGTAGAAAATAGAGGATGATTGATTTTCACCTACAGATTTTTTGTAAATAGTGATGAGCAGCTGACATTTGACTAATGTAGTTATTTTTTTGAAGTCGGTTGTTTTAAATCGAAATGCAAGGTACTATATTTAGAAATGTATGCGAATTCTACAGCTTCAATACATATTTAATCTTCAAACAGAACATGTATACCTGCCTAATTAAAAAGCAAAATACGATATAGGTACATAAAAATTCATAAAACTACCTACGCTTGACCGCTCGAAATAAACATGAAACAATGAGTCAGACTTTTATACAAGACTTCTCCACAGCTCTCCGCGTGCGGCGTGCGCTATGTAATTCTGGTAACAATCGGTAAGATGATGATATAGCACAGAAGGTATCAAGAAATAACCTTTTATCAGTTATTAGAAAAGAGAAGGTGCAATTATAGGCAGAGGTCTATGTTCAGCATCGGAACAAGTTGCAGATAAAAACAAAAACAAAATTTGGAAAATCCAAAAGTGCACGCCTCATAATCTCATTTTTCACTTCATTTTTTTTTTAGTTTTTTTATTAATTGTAATTAAACGACAACGAATCACCCAGAGATTTTCAATAGCAAACAGCGCGCTGCGATTATGAAGCTTTTAAAAAAAATACTTCGATACATTAATTTTTACGATCGCGAGAGTGCCAGATCCATGCGGACATCCCGACGTCCTCGAACATTTTTGTATTTTTTTTTTCTACTTTAACATTTTTTTTTTTAATATCAAATATGTTTAAAATAATGTTTTTTCTTGATATATGTATGATAATATTATCCTATAAGTGCATTGTGAGAAAATTACAGTCATTTTTAGTTTCGAAATCTCGGGAGTAGAGCATCACCTCAACGCTTCGCTTATGAGGCTTGCAATAAAACACATGGTGTCTATGTAGTCTGTGGTACCTACTCTTTCGTGACCTATATCTAGGTGTCTTCTGTTAATCCCAACTACGTAGGGTCGTAACTACGCTAGGAATTGTTTCTACTCTTTAAATGGAAGCGGCAGTATTTTACTTCATTGCCTCCAGTACGCATCTTTTTTCGCGACCAGTTTTTTGCCGGCAGAGATTTTTCTCCACCCGATTATTTTGTGAGACTGATAAAAAGTAAAATACCAGTATTTCCAAGTAGCCGTATGTTTACCGATGGAATGGGTGCGCGTACGCAATGGGAGTGTGACGGGCGGCCGCGATGCTCACGCGTCGCTGTCACGGACGATATCGTGTTACTCGCAGAATTCATTAGCTACATCTAAGTAGGAATCTGCATTAATATTTATACCTATGTGATCTGGAAGCAAAAGAAATAAAAGTCTCTCAAGTTATTATAAAGATAACATTTATTTAATCTGTGGAATGATAACGTGGTTTTGTAAAAAGTCGAGGATGTCCACACGTCCGTCACCCAGCGTGATACCAGGAACCTGCTTCAGGTTGACTAGAAGAAAAGCTTGGGCTTGATTTTAAGAGAAGCCGACTTTGGTATAAAACCTGGAATATGTAAGACAGAGGCGGGTAAGTTCTACCTTTCTTATTTTTTGAGTTATTGTGTGGGACTCACAGGGCTGGGCAAAATACATGCTTTGTTTTAATTGAAATACAAATTACAAAATACTATCTTGCAAGTACATATTTAAAATACGAAATACAAAAAGGCTTTAGCTAATTTATTTGAAATATAAAATACAAAATAAATTATTTTAGCTATTCTCAATTGAAAATCAAAATACATATTACAAAATACTATTTATAAATAAAAGGTAATCCAACTCAGCATGAGCTAAAAAGCAGAGTAGAAGAAGATTAATCAGTAAAACCAGGGTTTCCTTTCATGAGCACTAGATTTTTAAATAAATATTGCTGGACAATCCACACAGCATCATCTAGCCCCAAGCTAAGCAGAGCTTGTGTTATGGGTACTAGATGACTGATATACTTAATACAATACATTACATAGATAGATATTTTTTTATTATACATAGCAAATACCCAGAACAAGGCGAAGGCGAAGGTCCGCCTGCAACGCAAGAGGTTGCGGGTTCGATCTACAAATATTTGTTCCGGGTGAACAAATATTTGTAGATCGTACAAACATTTGTCCCAAGGCGGGAATCGAACCCGCAACCTCTTGCGTTGCAGGCGGACCTTCGCCCACCGCGCCACATCGGTCGTCCAAAATGTACCTACTGTCAGACAAACAGCCTCTTGTAGGAGGAGAATGAATAAAACCTGCTATTTTTTTCCATATTCTTTTATTGTACATATTTTTTTACATACTTTAACAAAACATAAAATAAAAAATAACAAGAAAAAGATTTTTGATAAAATATGTACCTATATAATAGTGCTCCGCCCGCAGCAAGGTGGTAAGACCCAAGCTAATAACCTGCCAAATTATTATTAATGAGATCGCTAAATGAAGGTTAAATGTATTTATGTTAAAATGTATTTTGAAGCCATAAGTATTTGAAATACTAACTACAAAATACCTCGGCGTCATGTTTTTGAAATACGAATTAAAAATTACATTTTATGCAAGTAATTGTAATACAAATACCAAATTATCAAAGCATTGTCCACAGCAATGATTTAGATTTGATAAAAGCTCCATAGGCTCCCGAAACTAGGATAAACCTTGAACTTGACGTGATACGGTAAATCCTATCCTATGAAAATCTGTTCTAAATATATACAGAGTCCGAATGTTTATATTTTTTTCTCGTTTTATTTTTAATACGGACTGTCAGTATAATTGTTGTAATAACTACATAAACGGTTCGCCATTTAGCTAATAGGCGCAGTAAATCGTTCATGTGCGGGGCGGATCGATATACCTACGATAAGAGTCAATTAAAAGTGAACGTCTTCATTAGCCCAGTTATGAGCCAATCAGTAGGTACGTAGGTATTACTGCAGGCCTGCAGACACAATGATAGAAATCAGTGTACCATTCGATGCAAAGGATTTAGAAATCTTCGTGTCAATTCAACAAACAGACAGACCGCGGTATAAGTGATCAGCTAATTAACTATTTATCGGTATTTTATATTATTCGGCTTTGATGTTTTCAGAGTTCAGTGCGGCTGACAGTGAGGAGTGGCGTTTGTTTATTGTATAAAAGATTTTTAGGAAACAGTTCTGGGAGAAACATGGCATTTGAAGCATGTTGCATTCTGTTGAGTTTCCCTACGACGGAAAAAAGCTTACTTACTTACCTTTTGTATCTCCCTAAGAGCTGATTTATCAGTCTTCAGATAACTTTTATCTGAGGAATAAATGTTCTAGTTTTTAGTTAGCTTTTGTATACAAATATGGCAACCCGCCATATTTATTCTTTGAAAAGGAGTTATCAGAAAATTGGCCTTAACTCTGCTATCTTGGAAAGCAGTTAAGTTCATTTCTTCATATCACACTATTTCTAGTTATTTCAAATTCAAACAAAAGCTAAATTTAAACGACTATCTTCAGCTGTCCTAAGTACGGAACCAACGTCATTTTCCTTGTAGTATTCTGCTTCCAACCGGTTAAAAGGAAATAATTAAACTCAATATAACTTAAGTCGGAAGCGCCGAGCCTACTCAGCAGACTTTTTTTACACAAATTACCGTTTTACGGCAATATATAATTAGATGTAGGGAAGCATATCATTTCCTGAAAAAGTGTCACTTATACTAAAGTATAGTAGGTACCTATAATTCTTCGGGATTGTTAATAATTTACGTTTCGTATACTATGTATAACATATATTTCTGTTGTCAGCTGGAGGTCAACTGCGTTCCAATTCCTTCCAGCTGTATCTGATAATAGTGGAAGTAGTTTCACTAGACGTGGAAATAGGTCAGACCGATGAGGAAATTCAATTTCCTCGCTTAGTCTAGAAATAACTTTCTCCTCGGAACTCCCTACAGGTTTTGTGCTTAAATATCTTCAATAATATTATAATAAGCTCCTATTCTATTGAAATAGCTGATGTATCTTGTTATTCCCGAGTTCCATGAGTCACGCCGTGACAATGATTTGTGGTGTAATTTCACGCGGCCTGAGCACTAAGCGTTACTTATTATATCTTTAGATACAATGTACTGGGACTATTCTGTAAACTTGATTCATGAAACCTATTATTGCCTTTAATGTAAGTAATTACTGGCGGTCTGAACTCAATCATTTTACGTGTTAGCTATGTTTATTAGATCTTAATCGTGAATCAGAAAATGAATTATATCTATTTGTTTTATAACCTTGGTCTACTAAGGTCTGAAGGTTGATGAATAAACTTGTTACATGGGTATTATCTATTTTTAAAATATCTCCTGGATTCTGGTGAGTGCAGGATGAGGCACTCATATGGTGCAGGAAGAGGAGTCCGTCTTTGTCCTTTCCTTGAAAAGCGTAGATTTCAATATTCGCTAGATGCACGTACCTACCTGCAATAAGTGTTCCTAGTGTGTGTATTAACAATTACAGTCAAAGCACACGCTTGAGATAACTCTTGCATTGTTATTTGATGCAATTGATTGGTATGCAATTTTATTTTCCAAATGCCGATGGTGCAGGGACCCAAGACAGGCGAGGGAGGGCGAAGAGTGGCGGCGCGCGAAGAAACACGCGGCGCACGCGCATCCGACCGACACGCGGGACTGGCCCTGCAGGGTCACATTGTAGGTTAGGAGATAGGGTGCACAAAGGGAAACCATGAAAATAAATACGACATCAATTTTAAAGTTTAAATAAAGTCCGTTAGGTCTGGCGCATTCAATAATGTGTACCCATCACAGTTTTAAGTGAGACATCAGGTCTGCTCCAATTTATTTATCTTACAAACCGTGACTATACCTACTATCTTCACTATAAAACAATCACAATAGCCATTGTGGTCAAGGATCATTATTTTTTTTTAATTTAAAGGTAGTTTAAATAAAGCAATACAAAATCCGGAAAGAAATGTGTTTTCTATTGTAATGTGAGGTCCCTATCTCTCCGAGAATGATGGCGCGAGATGCCCCCATGGCCCCAGCGGCCCCTGCGGCCCGTGCAGCCCGCGGCCGCCAGTCGCGCCGCGTCCGTGCGCCGCAGCTTACGCCTCTTTCGTTTTGACACTCACAGGCCGTAGTTCGTAGTACATCGCAGTAGTTCGGCGGCTCCGAAACTCGTGTTGACTGACATTGTTTGTGTTTTGTGTGTGACAATGTGTGTGTTTGTGTTTACCTCTCGTTGAACACGGATTTGGTTGCCTTTTGTTTTTTTTGGTGAGTTTTTTTTGCTATTAGTAGTTAGATTATTTATTTAATAATTTTTATACTCGTACTGGTTTTGATTGTGTTGAATTTTATTTTTAAATAATTATTTTAATAGCTGTAAAAATATATATTAAGTATGTTTTTTTAATGTATTTGTGCTAAGGTTCAGCTTTCAAATCAAAGAACACATACATTTTGGGTCTGCTGCCCTGCTTACACTGTTTCGTCTGCGTAAGAACATACAGATAAACTTTTGATTCCTTTTCATAATGAATCTTTCTTACGGCTTTAACAATTATGGCTACCTACTGACTATAGCAATTTATTATTAAAAGCAGTTAAAGCAATCTTCCGTCCTAACGAACTGACATAGTCGAGGAGTTTCGTCGATATTAATTGAGTAACGGTCGTCGGAACGATCGACATTAATATTATACAAAAGTCGTTTATTATACGTTATACTGAGAGATGTTTTATGTATACGCCTTTTTGTGGCAGCAGAGTTTGAAGTGAAGGTATATGATACTGCGTTATTCTTGAACCGTGATGAGATTGTGGAGGGTGTTAGGACGCAATTTTGGCCCTGGAAAACCTCCACAAGTAGTGGGCCACTTCCAGTTTCTAGTTCTCCAAAGTGAGGTGATAGAAGTATAAATGATATATTATATTTACGTGTGTAAAAGGGTTTAAAAAACAATTTTAGACGTAGTAAAATAAAATAATAATAATTAGAACTAGATGAGGTCGATGCTTTGCTATCTGACTACTCAGAGAAGAAACAACGAAACAAACTCAGAGGTCGCAGTCTCTTTGAAAGTCCAGACGTTATTTTGATTAAATCATGTGAGGACCATGCAGATTAGTGTCAGAGACGGTCCGCTGAGAATGCATTTGTGCCATGATAACTCATCATCTGCCTAGCCTTTTCCCAACTATGTTGGGGTCGGCTACCAGTCTAACCGGATGCAGCTGAATACCAGTATTTTACATGGAGCGACTGCCTATCTGACCTCCACAACCCAGTAACTGGGCAACACGATACCCCTTGGTAAGACTGGTTGTCAGACTTTCAGGTTTCTGACTACCCGTAACGACGCCACGACCGTGGCGTGGCCGTGGCGACGAAGTGTGCCATGATAACTATGTTTAGAAAAACAGACTGTTGTTAATTTTTATCCATTGCAATCACAGTTCGGCTGTTAAATTGTTACCAGAATACCCTAATACTTTTACCATCTGGAATCACACCACCGCATTTCGCAAACCCACCTCTAGGGCCCTTTTAAGCTACTCTAGTTTCTTTTGGTAATGAAGAACATAGTTACTAACAGTTTACACAACCGCTGCACAGGATAGGGTTTCATGTCTCACGACCTCTCGACCGCCAGCTCCGCCTTCGCCATAGGTAATGTTGGTATACTGTTCCAACAACATTGTAACGGGGGATCCGTCTTAGTACCTCACTAAATTATAAATGTGTTAAGGTTTACAAATTCCAGTACTGTTTAAAAATAATGTCGTGAAAATATGTCAATTTGCACGACACATAATTTGAGAAGCTATGATGCATATAGCATATGTATGTATATGATGTTTTTGTAATATAATATTAATAAATTATAATAATTTAGTTTTTATTCTGTCAGAATTGGTTCAAAACGAATTTTGTTCAGCATAAAAAGTAGAACATCAGAACAGTTTGCAAAAAAAAAAACGACGAGTTGCACTCCGGGAGTGCCGGCAGAAGTGAAAACTCGAATATTAGCGTTGTGCAGTTTTGATATTTTGGAATGGTTAGGGAATAATTTTGCACGAATTGCTTTAATTATCAGTATAAAAGTAGTATCATTTATGTGGTAGAATACAATATTTATTTATTGCGCTATTGTACACAAACATGACAATTTATATTACATTAAAAAGTTTATCTCTCAGAAAAATATAAAATAAGAAAAAAATAAAGAAGATAGAAAGAGAGGGAGATAATTCCTCTCCTACGCCGCGCCGGCTGTCTACTCTCCATCCGTCTTACGAATTTTCGATCAGGTCACGTGTCCTGACGCGAGTAACAATTAACATTTTTTACCCAATGCAAAAAAAGTGTACAACGCCGCTAAAGATGTTTTCACTTAAAAAATGCATACTGGCCACATTAAAAGTCATACCACCAATTGAAAGTGTATAGAGGATGTCGCGTTGTGTAATCAAGTTACAGTTTTTTCATGCTATGATACCTGAAAGTGCGATAAATTAGATAACATCTACAATCACCATTATCTCAATTATTCAGTTATTAAGAAGGAGCTAACATTATCACAATTATCATCAATATGAAATTCGATCGTTTGTAGTAAGCTACGCTACCAGCCCTGCTGAATAGAGAATCTTTCAAAAGCTTAACTCAAGTTTAAGCCGAATTAATAGGAGAATGCCGACTGCCAGTTAAATTAGAACGAAACTTAATACTATCTACTACTGTAATCACTAAATAGTTAACCGTTAATCCATCTATCTCTGTCAACCACACTCTTACCATAACCGGAAAATTTTATGTTTTCTTTACTAAAAGTGTTTATTGGGCAGTGTGGGACCGGCACTAAATCTCACACTTTGAAGTACAAATATGCATCAACACCTTCATTTTGGTGATGATGGTAAGAATAAATAGGTATCAAGTACCTAATTGAGTATGCTCGTAAATGGCCTGTTAGAATGTTGACACAACTCATCTGACGTGTGAACAGCTTCCGATTTTGAAATATGGTCGATATGGCGCCACATGGAATTATTTGTATCTATGTGTAAGGGGTGGAAGGGACATCAACGCTCAACCGTATAACATGACTTCAGTACATAATTCTGGAACTCCAAGCGAAAAATTGAAATTTTCGTCTGTCAAATTTTTTGGTATTATTAGGTTGTGCGTTTGTGTCCATTTCACTCTGTAGTATGTGAAGATCTCGGTTAGAAAACTGCAAAAGCGTGTTGGCCGTACAGGGACACATAAGTATACCTACTTGTTTACTAACATGTGCGGACATATATGTATGCTTTATCTTTCATCAAACTTAAATCGCTACCAGCTGACAAGCCCGCTCTTTTAAAATGTTCTCCTTTCAACGACAGACACGCGAGGAATAAACACAATATACACTTGTGCCAACAAAGCATATGTACCGGTAGAATTTTGAATGTTATCCTCTCAGTTATAATATAAGATTCGATCTCAGGTCGAACTGACAACAGACGGACGCGAAGTTAATTACTACTATTAATTAATAATGCCTCATTTGTTTTTAGTCTGCCTTGTGACATAGTTATTTGACGAGTTCTTAATAACTGTGAAGTTTTGCAATGAAAGTATGAAATCAGTGAACGTGATTTTTAAAAGGAAAAGGAAAACTGAAACAGTGAGAAACTCCCGATCTTTATGAAATATGGTTTACTTATGAATCTATCTGTTAGGTAAGGAAGAGATACGTGCTTTAAAACTTCGCTCAAGCAAATATAAAAACACAGAATATCGTTAAGATGCGTGCGCACGTTGTAATGAATGACAGGTCATGTGGTCATGTGGTCATACACCATAAACTGGTTTCTCCCAGTTATTTTAGTTGGTACATTGTTATGCTAATAAACCCGCTAGGAGAGATTAATGTGGATAATAAATGCATCGGCGTTATTTCATAAATGACATGTTTCTGCAACTTATGTGTGTGTGGCGGAGGAATATTTATTAGATGTATGTTGTGATGAAACACGTGACGGTAGCTCCATCTATGTTTCTTTTGATTTACGGTTACGGGCTCAGCTCCCAGTCAATTCCTTATTGAGGCCGTGCAACTAGGAACGATGTAGTGTTTTTATCCCGTTCAACATAACATCACGCTTATATTCTCCAAGGGGGGAGGACTGTTACAACACACCCACACTGCTGACATATCCAGTTCAGCCTATCTTAGTTGATAAGTATAGGTTCTATATAATTATTTCTACCGTACATTGTATTATGGTAACTTCTTGCGGCACTAAGAATACTTCAACCATCCAAGGAATGCAGCTAATGCAAATAAAACTCCATTTTAATATATAATTGCTAATTATCTTGTTCACGCATCGTCTGTAGAAAACGTCCATAATTGTGCAGATGGAGATAAGCAGACGTATTCAAATGAGAGCGAGGGAAAGTGCGCGCGCGCAGACTCACTGAACATTATGCTGACGGCGCTTTAATTAGATTGTTGCGGTCGGGTATCTTGAAAATACTGTAATGTTCAGGTGACAGCAAACGGAAGAGTTCAGCTGACTGAAAATAATGATGAGAAGTTGTTTTTAGTGTACGTCAAGAGTGTCCGAAGACAGTATTAAACTCAAAACAAACATGTTTATTGTTTGCCTGAATTACATTCTTAATTCTATTGTTGACTAAAGAGGTTCAAACCCAAGAAATAAAACAAAATGTTTTAGAAGAAGCCATCTAAAATATTTTGTTTTGTTTATCACACGCTTAGACGAATTAATCGATAATTGTTTTTGATAAATGATCAATAATGGGTATTTGTTTCGGTAAATTGGTTTTCACAAACACTTTTACACGACAAAACACTTTCTCGACAAGTGCCTCTTATAGAGCCGGCTCTTATTTGAAGGCTTCGAGGCAGTGTCGCTATTTCAAAATAAAAAGGAACGGCACATGAATCCGTGAGACAACGATCCACAAATGTAATGTATATAGAACTTTATTTGTGTAAAAAAAACTTCGCGCGTCTGCGGCGTCGGCATCGTTTGAAATGCGTGAGCATTAGTCATTACCGTCACTCAAGACTTGCAGCCCAAGCCGAAACAGTCAGTCAGTCACATCAAAATGCAAATGTACCATTAAAGCACGTGTGCTCTGCTAAGGGTGTCTTAAAAGTTACATAGAGCGATATGGAATATGTAAATAGCATTTTCATTTTACTTAAAGTATATATTTTGAGCTGAGGTATCAAGACAAAATAACTTATTTTTGTCTAGTTTGAAAGTAAAGACACGTATTAGACGTAACGTACATAATTTAATGAAATTACTTTTGGTAGACGGATAGTGCACAAAAAAGATTAAGTTATTACTGTCCTTGTTTAAAACCAGAAATGAAACGTGACTACAACCAGTCTGTTATTATCAAATTACTGTAATTTAAGTTTTTGTAAACAAAGGAAGAGACGAATAAAAATTATTTCAATCTTTTTTGGCCATGGTCGCTGCATAGCTCTGGCAACACGTATTTTTTTTGTTCGTTATAATAAGATGGTAACAAATATTTGAACAAATAATGTTTGAACAAACGATGGCGTGTCATTGCACAAAGCCGAGGCGGCGAGTGCACTTAAGTGCTTAATTTAAGTGCAAATAGGGTCATTTATCTTATTTTCCTTCAATATACGAGTATGGTATATATCCAAACAGAGACTTGTTTTTTGTAGTGTCTTCAAAGTGGAAAAGTAAAGTAATCTGAATGAAACAGAATGAAAAAATGTAACTTTTCTAAAACTGAAACCGTGTCTCTGCGTGTGGCCGGTAACTTATCTTACTACAAATTGTTCATTTTGTATGCCTGTGTTCTAAAGAATGCTAAACCTAAGCAACATGTATGCTATGTATATTATACTCGTATGTGCTACGAGCGCTGGGTGTGTGACCGAGCCCAGTACTTAGAAGTTAATGTGGGGAATTGATCCAGCTTGCATAATTAAACGTTAGATTGCACCAAGATAAAGGTTGCATCTAAACTAATGAGTTCTGTACGCGTGGGCCGCCCTCGCTTTGTTTCTTAACGTAGATGTACCATCATTGTATTTACTTCATATTTAAGGTAACAAACATATAGTCAAGGCACGGTATTCTTGTATTCAATATATTCTTCTAACTACGTATTGGAACTGCGGTGTATGGAACAAGCTCGTATTAATTAAAACTCATTAGGTATTTCTTAATATCGTTAATAATATTCATAAACTAATTATAAATAGCATCCACTATAACGGATATTACTAAAATTATAGTAATAGTTTATCGAAAGCTCATACAATAAAATATTGACTAAATAATTTGAGCATATTGCGAACAAAACAAGACTTACAAAACTTCTGACCAGTGGTGGAGGGTGACTCTTTAATTTAAATAGACAAGCCAGACAATGACAGGCCAGATTGTACTGTTGGTTTACTCCCAAAGAACGGCCTGCTGAAAACTTTGAGCATCAGAGCTTAAAAAAAAAAGAAAAAAGAAAAATGTTTAAATAGTTAGTTTAAGCTTACTTTAACAATTTTTTGAGGTTTTACTAAACTTAATTCTCTGCTAGTTTGGCGACACACACTTGCTCGTTATGCAGGGGTCATAAATAGACACGTAAACGAAAACCTGATGCATATATTCGACTCAGTAAGTACATACATGTAACTTCTATAGTGTGTCGAACTAATGCAGTTATTTACCTGAACTCGGTACACAAACTATACATTACGCCCATATGCAAGCTTTTATACTGAATTTCTACGATTTTGAATACATACCCGGGTCCATTTACATATAACTTACAACGCAACATATTTTTTTAAATAATGAACTTTAATACTTTTAATGTTATAGCATAATATGTCTTTATCCATTTTCTATGAGAAAATGGCGTAATCTAACAAGAAAAATTTGATTACATAAAGCTTTTATCTTTAATCTCCTAAAAAAAACAATAGCAATTTTTTGCGACTTTGATTAATAGTCGCGTGACAAAGTTGCATGTGTGCGCCCTTCCTTACCTTAAAGGAGTTGTCTATGGGAATAGCAGAGAGCGCGGTAAACCTGATCGATGTCATTAGGCTAATTATACGTAACATGTAATCTTGTTCGTCATCAGAATCAATATAAAACTATTACAAAAAAGATTTATAGAGAGAACAGGTTTGAAGAACTAGTGATGGAGACCGTACTGAGGAGTGCATAAGTGTGACAAGTGATGGGATTTTTGGGAGATTTGAGAGTTGGCTAGGAAAATGGCGAAATGTGGGTGTGTACTATAGTACACACCCACATTTCGCCATTTTGGTACAGGTCTACTTATAAGTAGACCTGTACCTACCCCTTCAGGGAATATAGGCGTATTATATTTGAAATATAAAAAAGCGATAAATTACGATGTGAAAAACCAGTGCGTTTGAACTGTGAAATATTTTCCTAACAAACAGTTGGGAGATAAAAACCTCGATAAGATTGGTTGTTTAGTATATCGTAGTCCACACGCCACATTCCTTATTTTTTACGTGGCAATATTATGGGAATAGCATTTGTTCTATTGTGTGATTGCGATCAAATCGTTTGTTCGCTCGAACAATCCGTTGCTAATTACAACGAGATCGAAATGTTATGTTTTTAATAGCTTTCTACAGTTCAACGCGATGGTAATTGATTTTTGAAGTTCTTGCTTTAGCTGCTTGGTTTCATCGCAATTGCATACAAAGAATATCGCAGAAATCTTAATACAAAAGCATTTTATTCTTTTAATTATCACAATTATTCTCCTAAGATTGTAAATATAGACATGATTCAGCTCAACTCACAATTTAAATTGCTACACGATTACTGAAAAATGCAATGACTACTCAAATCTGTGTGATTCTTATCTCAATATACAAGTATCATTCGATCGATCAGTCTAAGATACACAGATGTTTGTGTTGAAGTTTTGGTGTTTCTTCCCAGGCTAAGAAACTGCGATCTCATTTAGTTTTAAATTGTGTATTTTTTCTTCTTGTTTCTTTAAAAGTGTTCGTGTAAACCAATTTATAGAAATGATACATAATTAAAATCCTGGGAGAAACAGACGGACCTATTTTAGAACTGTATACAATTGACTATTGGTGTAAGGGTTATGTGCTAATAATCAACACAATAGTTGCGTAAACATTGAAACATTGAGAATGCAGTGGCGGCGCGTTGAAGTCTTTTGTTCTAAAGAACGCCATCGTGCGTATGAGCCTGAGTTTCGTGAATGTGAGATAATCTTGTGAATTAATGTATCATTAATTTTACGAAAACACAACAATGGTATTATTATTTCTTTGCCAACTTATTTAGTAAGTTATTAAAAATCCACCAATTTAATAATGCTGCCCTTGATCTAAAAAACTTTCAATAAATCGTGTTAACTTATTACCGTAAATATATCTTTACAAATTCTAAAATTTTAATATCAGAACCCTAAAATAAGGGTAAGAATGGGAACAAAACCATCCCTGTAGGGTTGCCCTCGGGCCCTCGACAACGCCCCTTTTAACGGATGCTCAGAAACCGTTGATCATATCAAAGAATTACCTACTATTGTTTTTTATCATGTTTTACAAATTACCTACTGAGTTCCAAACCTGAACCCTATGTAAACGTGTTAAAGTTTAATTTGGTTTGATAAGAGTTTGTTTAAAGAATGTTCGTAATGATTTGGTTGGAGGTTTAGCCTCAGGGTGTGCAGGATCGAGTTACAGAAAGTAATTTGAGCGTATTAGTATGTAATGACAATGAGCTGTACAGCGTTGAGTTACGAAGCACTTGGTAATGGGAATAAGCTCACACGGAAGAACGTGCCACGTATGTATATGTATGTTATTTGTTTTAAAAGATTTTACATAGAACAAGTGAAATAAACAATTGAAAGTTTCTTAAATAACTATTTAAGAAACTTTCAATTGTTTTGACCATGTGTCTACTTCTAAAGTCTCTGTTCTTTTAAAAACAGCAAACACTAAGCGCAACAAAGTAACTGGCTTAATTAACAACAGATGGTATCTAAGAATATTCAAATTGGCAACCAACTGCTAACTCTCACAAGAAGATATTCAGGGAATCGTCTCTGACGCAACCTTACCACTCAATAAATAGATCCAGAAGGTAAACAGTTTTTGCGTGATATAAAGTGGATATGTATAACGGATAATGGATATGCACATGTTCTTTGCTTAACTGATAATTTCAATAACGTATCTCAATCCCGATCTAGAGATCGATCTTTGTGTGTAACCAATCAATGGCGGAGTTTGAAATCTGTAACCTTGAGAGGGCGAATCAGGAGCAGTTTTAGATCGTGGATCGGATACGTTATTGATATTGGCACTTAATCAGCACCGCCAACAGACTGTCACCCAACATGGCTGGATGGCTCTTCGAACAGGAATAGCTCAAAAACCTGTCAAATCATTACATGTTGTATTTTTTATGTATGGCGAAATACGCCACGTTCATACAGGTTCTATGTCAGGCTCTCTGATATTTTTGAGTGATCCTCCTAGAACCTGTTCTCTGATCTATTGACCCGGAAAGTTATGCCTCTTCAGTAAATAAAAATGTATCCAGTAATGGGAACCGGTTGCTCTCCGAATTTTGGACAAAGGGCCCAAGATTTCCAGCTTTTTCGATCCAAGGCTGATGCGGATCGCTTATCGTTTGTTTTTACCAGCTCATCCAGCCAGTTCTACGGGGATGTCTCTATTAGCTGATTTCAATACCCCACGTAGCATATTAGGAGTGAGCCTTCTTTACATAACCATGCTGTGGTCCTCCTACGGTGGTTAAAGGAACAATGGCACTGTTAATGGGCGAGCTCGGTAGCTGCGCCGGCGCACCGAACAATGCCCGTGACGCTGCCCAGGGTTGACAACAACCAAAAAAAAGAAGAAAGAGTGTTTTTTCTGTGCATTGTTCGGAAGCGGATTATACTTAGTGAGCTCTTACTTTAAGCTTTTGAAGCCGCGCGCTATTCAATGGTAATTTTAATGGAGCTTGGTTAATGGGAGAAGGTAACGTATGTGTCAGCGGTTTTCCTCCTAAGTGTTTCTTGTGCGGAAATAATGCTAGAAGTACTAGATAACCTCACAAGAACCTGGAACACGGATTATTAAACCAATTTGCCACAGTATTGTTGCTTGAGAAGACTCTATTGTCCGTGAACCTATACTCTCGTTTTTTTAAGAACCAGATTGTCTAGAATAGGTTAAGTGTACTTAAATCTTATAAGGGTGATTTTAGTTCAGTAAAAAATACTGGTTTTGAAATTGGAATTGGGATTGAATTGAAATTGGGACTAGCCACAATCATCACATGGCTCTGGATCCTAGTAAAGGACCTTTTCCAACACCCCTCCTATGTTTATTAATTAGCTCGGTACCTCTATAGCCAGGAGTTACACCAGCGTCGGTAACCCACGAGTGCGCGGCAACAATAGAGCGGTCCTGCGCACGCGCCGCTTGCACAAGATCCGATTACTTTCGATCCATTTCCTCAACTCTGTCCGATTGTTTGTTTGTTTGCACAACGGGTGCACTGGAGCAATACCATAGACACTCAATGGGTAATACGACAACAATGGAGCTTTCTTTCAATCACTGAATTGTGTTTGAATTTGTGCCGGAAATAAGAGCTGTTTGGGTTCCTTTGTGTCATTACGTCATTGGTACTTAATGTTAGGTCGTCAATATCATCATCATCATTCAGACAAAAGTCGTCCACTTTTTGACATAGACTCCCCCAAAGATTAATTAATTTATTTTATTTCTCTCTCCTTACAACTATCTTTACAGGCCTATCCTAATGCGACACAACGATTCCACAACGATCGATCCTGCGCTGCCCTCATCCATCGGCTACCTGTAAATATCACCAGATCGTCGATCCTCCTTATGGCGGGCCTTCCTACACTGAGCTTCAGTGTGGGTAGTACAACTCTAGTACGTAGTTGCCACACGAGAGCCCTTTCACACCAACAGCCATGTGCCTGCCGGTTCTGCGAGCAATGTGCCTGCCCATCGCCACTTAAGTTAGGGAATGCAATGTAATTTCAGTGATGGTTTTAGATATAGTCAGAAGTAACAAAATAGCTTGATGCTCAGTTCATCATAATAACCTATTCTCAACTAAGAACAGTGCTACATAAAATAAAGTAGCTAATAATACAATGATTGATTCGTCGAGTTGGTTGTTAAAGTATCAACACTCCACAACCCCACTACACTCTACGAAGCTCTACTATTATAACGACGAAATAATCGCAAATCATTGTCTACCATCGAGCACCGTGCGCCGTGCACAGCCGGGAGGAGGCCGGGGGGCGACAGACAATGCGACCGTAACGCACCTCCGTGCGACAATCGCAGCAGATTGACGTTTACTACCGTTATAAACGTAACAAACGCATTGTGAAGATGCAGTTGTTTATTGTGGTGCAACGTATAAGAGATGGCGACATCGAGACGAGAAAACAGAACATTTTTGGAGGTGTTTTGTGTAAGGCAACTACAGGGATCGTGTTGAGCACGAAGATGGGCACTAAACAAAATCAAGCTTTAAAACGCTATAAGGGTATATACACAAGCATTCTCACGACTATGGGTAAGCTCGGACATAAGCACACTGCTCGAGCTGGTTTTATTCAATTACTGTTCAGAAAATCATTTATATATTTGCAAAACATGGGTAAAAATATACACATTGATGTTATTTCATATTAGTAATACCGTTCTCCATGTTTAACCGTTGTTTAAATTTCACATGGGTATGCAAAATAATGAAAGGTTATTTAAATAGTATTGAAATAAATCACAAAATAAAATAAAATATGTCAGCCTTGTCAGCCAAAGTTATGAAGTTATAATAACAATATTTATAAGGCACACTAAACTAAAATAAATAAGAATTCTAAAAATTGAATAACAAACAAATATAACCTGTTTATAAACTTAATGGAATCTGTAGTAGAATTTAAAATAAAAGGACTGTCCCGTATGCTGTTTCATACTTTATAAAGTTCGATCAGTGCATTATGAATTTTATTAGTGAAAACTGCTCGAGCATTAATAAATGGAGTGAGCGTAAATAACATACTATGTAATAACATACAGCTACGCAGACGACATGGTGCTGCTGGGCCCGACTGCTGGGGCAATCAGGGAATTGCTCAAAGTTTGTGAGACTTATGCTGCCTCACATGGACTTATTTATAAGGTCACCAAGAGTGAATATATGATATTTAAGGCCGCTAGTAGATGTCCAGACTCTGTACCAGAGATTCTAAAGCTGAATGGACTCCATTTAAACAGAGTCTCCAATTTCAAGTACCTACCTACGAGGTAACATGCTGGCCCGTAGATTTGCTCGGTGCTCTGACCTAGTAAAAATTACTCTTTTTAAGGCCTACTGTCAGAGTTTTTACACGAGCAATCTATGGGTCAACTACACCAAGAGATCGCTGGATGTCCTGCGCGTTCAATATAATAATGCTTTTAGGATGTTGTTGCTACTGCCTCGTTTCTGTAGCGCTTCAGAAATGTTTGCTGAGACTCACACAGATGGCTTTCATGCCATAATGCGCAAAAAAACAGCTTCCTTGCTGTGCAGAGTGCGGAGTAGTCGCAACTATATCCTGAGAGCTGTGGCGGAGAGCTATACTCCAAATATCAGGCATTTTGTGCGGAGGTTGATTAGGTAGGACTTTCTGCCTGGTCGTCCTTTGTTTTAATAATATTATTTTCGTACCAATGTTACTAACACTAGAACATAAGCTGTGTGCAATACTAACAAAATATGGATCTTTGTTGTCTGAATTAAATGTTTTTTTTTTTAATTTAATATTTTTATTTTTATTTGTAGTTTTATCTCCTTATGGCGACCCTTTCTCGCATAGTAGCTCGCGGGAGATTTTGACAATTCTTTTACATCCGATTCCATTTCCATTTACATTTATTGATACTACGATATCAATCTAACCCGCTTCGCTTACACTTTACACCCCAATCTAACTTCATTCGGCGTTCGCTCGAACCAAGCATTGATTGAAGTATACACATGTTATTGAGAGCACCCTGTTATTGCGCACACGCATGCTTGATCATTCCGAATGCTATGACAATACAACTCGCTCGCTTTTGATCGTCATGTCAAACGCATGACGTTGAGTTATGACGAGTTTACGATTATTGCGTCTAAGCTTTGAATGTTAGGGACGCAAGCGGTGATTTGGGGGAATTCGCGATTCAAATGTTAGGGGAATATGCGAATATTATCAGTGAGTGAATTATTCGAGGGTAGTGTAGTGTGCTCCTGTTTTGAGAATACAAACATTGTGTGTGAGGGCTTGGTCATGTTGACTCTTGAATTGATAATGTACGATATGTGAGGGTCTGCTTAGCAAAGCTTGCGTGTGGCTCTGGGACTATGAGTCTTAAATGCTTTCAATTTACAGTTTGTTTTTTCTTGCATTAAACCATCCACAACAAGGCCAATACGAAATTAAAATATCCAGTAATAATTAAGTTCACCGTGGTTTTGGTCCTATCAACTTCCGATCAATTCGCCTGCGACGCAAGAGGTTGCGGGTTCGATTCCCGCCTTGGGACAAATGTTTGTACGATCTACAAATATTTGTTCCGGGTGTTCTGGGTATTTGCTATATATAATAAAAAATATCTATCTATGTAATGTATTGTATTAAGTATATCAGTCATCTAGTACCCATAACACAAGCTCTGCTTAGCTTGGTGCTAGGTGATGTTGTGTGGATTGTCCAGCAATATTTATTTATTTATTTATTTTAATTGTCAAAAGCAATACAGAAATATTGCCTTTGACTCTCACTCACACAATATTGCTTTTGACTCTCACTCACATAATCAGCTTAAGTATAGAACTATGCACAGATTCAATTCTATCTAATCTAAAACAGTTTTACAATAGGCATTGTTTAACGTAAGAATATTCATATTCACATCGTAAAATAAACCAAATCCTATTTAAATACACTTCTGTGTCTGACATAAATAAATGACGTTACTCCAATAAAAAATAGCATTTCCCCAGCGATTGCGTTAGGAATGTTTAATTCAGAACAGGTTTAGTACAAAGCCGGTCGCGGGCCCCCGGACCCGGGCCCCGGCCCCGGCCCACAATGCCGTATACTCATTTATATCACTCACGCCGAACAAATAGGGTAAGCACAATGCAGAGCTATTTTAAAACAACCCTTTATCATACAAACTTTTTCTATAATATTCAAAGTAGGGTCAGTAACCCGATATTTTGATGCCAGCAATTTATTTGCAACAAATCTTTTTTTCGGAAAACAAATTATGTGTGCTCTTTTTTGTCTATGAAATATTACCTACTCGTAGAGGTGTGAACGTTTCGGCCGTGTTTTTTAACGTTTTCTGTTACATATTTATGTTGGCAATATTTATCGATATGAAACTGTCTGGGCGATTATTCCCACGCTCGCGGTCACGATTCGCAATTACCCTTTGCTACGCTAGGAGGGGCTCGAAATTATGGAGAAAACAATAAAAACACTATCGAGAAACACTTTACTAGGCTTACTTTACTGTTATGTTATTTTACTCATTGTACAAGCTAACCTCTTACAGAATTACATTATCTTTGAGGTACGTGAGATTCAATATTATTCGCATGTTCTTTGAGGGGGAGGAGTTTTTTAGATGCGTTTCGTCATTTTTGGTAGAGGCAAAACTTATAGCTTCATGTCGCTGACATGTTTATGGGACACTAATGTGACGCCGAAACAAAATAAAACACAGTTATTCCAAAGTTATAAGATTTCACTTCATTCGGCAGTCCCCATGACAGCCAAAATTTTACTTTCTTTAGACACGCTACTGAACATTGAAATTTTGTGAAAGAATTTATTCGAAATAAATGATCCTCAGTTTATTAGAAGGAAACTCTTTACTCTAGTTAGCTTAAGTTAAAAGGTCAGTAACGTCTTCACAAACCGTTTCAATGAACTAAGGATAAGATCAGTCGTCATAATATGATGTCGTGTGGAGTGCAAATGTCTTTGAGACGGAAACGAGCGGCGTTAATCCCGGGATATCTACCTCAGCTCGGTGCCGGCGCGGGCGCAGGCGGGCGATGGCTACGACCCAGCGGGTACATAAGTGTATAATCTATGGCAACGACTGTCCGCGGATTAACTGGTACTCATTTTATAGCTACGAGATGTCTGTGGGCTTGAAAAGTACTTGAAAGCAAATTAATAAATGTTAATAATCTTGTTTCTTTTTATTGCATATTAATCGTATTAGTTTATTAATGCGTTGCTGAACCCGAGGTACTTAATTGTAAGTAAGGAAAAAAGAAAAGGGTTTATTCTCCACAGATAACCTGCAAAGATATTATTACATAAAAACCTAAAAAAAGGGAAATTGTCATAATCGTGTTAGCAAATATTATGCTTATAATATTATGTTAGTGAGACTAAAACACAAACTAAATGTGTAACATTGCAAATTGTCGGCAGTTTCACAGTAAGATGCACCGCTCAGCATGATGTTGTGCCATGAGAGGCCCCATAGCATAGCGCTGATTTTTAGTGATTAAGAGTCATGATGGCCCAGTAGTTTAGGACTCGCCTCTTGTGCACGAGGTTGTGGGTTCAAACCTGGGCAAGTACCAATGTGAGTTTTTCAATTCATATGTACTTTCTAAGTTTATCTTGGACATCACTGACATCGGTGAAGGAAAACATCGTGAGGAAACCTGGACTTATATAATTAATATAAGTCTGAAATCGCCAACCCGTCTTGAGCAAGCGTGGTGATTAATGCTCGTGCCTTCTCTGTATGAGAAGAGGCCTTTGCCCTGCAGTGGGACAGTAATAGGCTGGTACATACATACATACAAGTACTTACAACATGAAAGTATGAAACGGAAAAGAGTACTTACCTGAACACATGTACATTATTATCACAAAAACTATCTGCGACTTATCTTCATCATCACTTAGAACATGTATATATTTGGACTGTTTTAAAAGTACCGTATTTAAATGATTAGGTTGCAGTCTCCACGGTAGTAAAACTGACTGTTAATGATTAATAAAAGCTTCATGAAACATCCACAGACATGAAAGATATAACGTTAGTTTTTCAATGTACTCATTAAAACATCTACCTACGCAATTAAATTAGTCTTTTCCTAATGACTTGAGGTAGTAAAATGTTTGAAAATAAATTTTGACAGCACTATTAATTTCACCAAACTGTACTGATGATCACCATAAGAAATATTATGATTATTAAATACATTAAGGCTGATTACAAACGATCCTACAGAATAACGCGACCGACATGTTAGCGGTCGTTCAGTTGATCCTATGGGAGTCATTTTCTGACCGAAGTAATAAGGAAATGTTTGCGTACTTAACTAAATTAGGTACACAGTGTTGCCTCAAATACCCTTGATATAAAGCACAAAATAATAAACTGCAAAGCGAGACTATGTGCAAAGTTAAGTACGTTGTGTCTCTAACAAAAATCCCAAGAAACGCGAATTCCTGAAGGCACTGTTTCGGCACATTTCTTATAAGGTTTCAAATAGAATAAAGAACTAATGCAGTGGCTCCGGTTGTCCAACTGCATGCAAATTACTCACACTGATTCCTATTTAAATTTTGGGATCCGATAATGATAACGCATTAGAATAAATATCTGCATTTTTCGAAACTGATCATGGGCAGTAAGCCTGCAGATAGCCTAACAGCACGACGTGAGTGCGGTGTGCCCGCGCAGCCTCCCGCGCTCATTAGCGTGTGTGACGTCGTCCAATCCTAATGTCGCGCCACTGCAGCGCCGCACCGCTGCACAGCTGATTCATACGTTGAGTTGAGCGCTTTAACTTTTTACCGCGCTTGTTCCGCTCGCCAACTAACGATGAAGATAATCAGCTAAGTAGCTCCTATTATAGGTTTCACTAAGAAAATAGAAAAAGTTGGTACTTACTACTCATAATTGGTACTAGAAAATTGTCGAGCCGTATACAGCTGTTAATTAAGTACAAACATTTAAGTGATGCATAAAAAATATTGACACAGCTGATATAACATTTTATTGCAAAGGAAATGACAATTATGAGTGAGATTTATCGACCGTTTAAGGACGACAAGTTCTTGTGGCCATTTTGAATCGCTCTTTGGTGATAGATACTGCTATAAATTGTGTTAACCATTCTCGAAATATCACTCAATGTATTTTATTAATGGAATCGAATCCATCTGAGGGTCTAGACAAAGTGTCATTATATTATAACGAAAAAATGATAAAAGAGAAAAACAAATTAAAAGAAAATAAATAAAGAAAAATAATAGATAAAAGTTAACAATGTACAGAGGCCAGCACATCAAGCTACCCCAATGTGTCAAATTTCTGTGATAGTTTTTTAAC
Source organism: Phlogophora meticulosa (assembly GCA_905147745.2). Lineage (NCBI taxonomy): Eukaryota > Metazoa > Arthropoda > Insecta > Lepidoptera > Noctuidae > Phlogophora > Phlogophora meticulosa. The sequence continues at coordinate 17,598,460 of LR990527.1, read as the reverse complement.
TTTATTGCAAAAGAAATAAAGTTCATATTCAATTGGGAAAAATTTACAGTTTGGGGTAGTGACGTAAGATAAATCGTAAGTCGTCGTCGACGTATGGAACACTTTGAAACCGATTGTCTCTTGTCTTATCCCTCTGCGGGCCGAGCACGGCTACTGTGACATTTCTTGAGTCAAAATGTTTATCACAGTTTGGGCGATAAAACCGTAGCACACCACCGTCATTCTTCTTCGTCATTTCTTATCACAAACATCTTATACGGCCGTGCTCGTCCCGCTGGTATCGCTAACCAGGTGACCCAAAGTGGTCAGATTATCTCGTTCAGCCAGTAGAGCGGATGATGGCGGCAGGTGGAGGAAAGTGGTGGAACGTTCCGAATCGAAAGTTTGCCCACATTCCGCAGGTAAAGCGAACCATTTGACAGTTTAGTGTTACTGTATTAGTGACGAGCACTCACCCGGAAATCTAGATGAAATGAAAGTCCATTAATGTTCCAATAGTTTTTGTCATAATTGGAAATTAACTGTTTCTGGCAACTTTTCTTATTGTTCAGTATTGGGACAGTTTAGTGACTACATCACTCATATTAGCTCTGAGCACAACGTTGTTTTATTGGAAAAGTTGCTTCAGAGAGTTAAATAATTAATTATCTTGTATAACTGTCATGGAATAATGAAATGAATGCCGCCTTTTCAAATTCATACAATTCAAATATTTTATTTCAAACAACAAAACCCATATTTTACTTATCAGTAAACTTTCTTAACTAGTTATAGTATCAAATGTCAATTATTACAGAATTTTGATTAGGACATCATATGCCGTTGAGATAATATCATAGTACAGCGAACACACACATACACACTCACAATTACCTATTGATTAACACATGTCCTAGATCTTGATTTTCTGCGTAACCTTTGTTGGAGTCGGCTTCTCGTTTTACCGGATGCAAAATGGAGCGACTTCCTATCATACTTCCACAACCCAGTTACTTAACAATACGATACCCCTTGGTAAGACTGATTGTCAGACTTTCGGGCTTATAACGACTGATCAAAGATCCACAAATGACAGCCGGTACTAACGGCTTAACGTAGGTTCCGAGGCACGGAGATGTCTTGATATAGAATGGGACCGTCCATTATCTATCAAGACAAATTCGAGGACCGACCTCGACAAGGTTGGCCTGACCTTCTACCGACCGGGGCGGCCGTTTTTATATAGCCACGAGCCCCATGCAAGCCACATGGCATGAATAAATGCTCATATGTTTGTTCAGGTGTTACTTTCTTATTCATTATTTACTTTTGTGCTGGTATGCAGTTCTCAATAAACACCTGCATCGGTGCAGTGGACCAGCCACGCACGTGTTTTTGGAAAAGTGCCATAATACTCGACTATTTAATAGAAATTCCTCGTTCGTCCAAGACTTGCTAACCTAATATTAAGTGTTGACAAATTCGCAGAATAGATGACATTTCTTGGTCATACTTATATCAATAAAAAATTATAAAATATTTTATTTCTTCTCCACAAATGACATACACAATTACAGTACGGAAATTACGATTGGCAAGGAATTGGACAGAGATTTGCAATTTGTGGAAGATCTGGAGGCTAAACTAAGCCAAAGCTGAAGTGTTAATTGGAGTTTGTCTCTTGAGCCAATTAGCAGGAATTTGAAACTTGCCTTAGCGTAGTATAGAACGGTACAACTAAATAGTGAAATAGCTCAATGGCACGTTAGATCTCTGAGCACTCTCAAGTACATTAAAAATCAATCAAAGACGCTCGTCCGTAATAACAACTCAATCACAAAAACTCATTCACTTGCCTGAACAGATGAATGATCGATGACTCATCTGTTTTCTGGAGTTTCACGCATGCGCACACCGCTCACCGTGATGGGTGACAATTTGCGCCTGACCACACCCTCGTGGGATTCAGGGCATCTTGTGGTCTATTTGTAATGTTGTGGGAACGATTTGTAAGCATGTGAACGTTGTGGTGCGGAAATAGACCCGTGGTTGTGTTATTGCACAGTTTTGCCACGGATTGCCTAACGTTTTTTTTTTGTTTAAGTACAGTAAAATGGTGACTGCAACCTGTGGGCACTACACTAGGTACATTACTAGGACTAGGTAGACCAGTTCCGTGCTGTTGTATTGCCGAGTCAGTCAGTTCAAAGTATTTCTTCTTGTGATTTCTATAGAATTCGACGTCACGTTCTGCGCAGTGGCCGAGCGAGTTGCTGCTGTGCTGTGCGTCGCGGGTTCGATTACCTCACGAACAAAATATTTGAATGACCTACAGGTAGTTGTTCCAAGTCTGGCTGTTTAAGTATGTGAATTTAAATGTTTGTAAACGCACCCACGATACAGGAGAAATCTAGTGTGGGGCAATGCTTTAAAAAAAAAGAATACATAATAGAACAACCTCATCGCACAGTTCCTGTGTATTTTGAAGTCCTTATATGTATAATGGCTACTATTGTTTTTACACTTTGAACTTGCTTTTACATTTCACCTTAGGTGTTCGTGCCTGTGAACTCTGCGTCACGGCGCATGCGCGCGCCCTCCGCCCTGAGCGCCCGCGCACCTGTCCGTTACGCTCCGCTCGCCGAGTCGCACTTGACCAATAATGTGGGCCTTAGTTACAAGTGCAATGACATTACGGCGGGTTCATCGTTTAATAATAATGTTTAAGTTATGTAACGGAAAATGGTTACGAGGATGCACAAAAGTTTTGCAGTTCAAAACCCTGATTTTTGTCAAAGATTATGAATGGTGCGATTTTAAGATATTGATTATTCTCTTTAGCCTATGTTACCGAACTGGAGAGCAAGAGTCTCCCTCTCTCCCTTCCACTCCTCCCTGTCCTGAGCTAGTGTGGGCCGATACCGCCTGTCAGTCGTGGCGTCCAGCTCATCCTCCCATCTTCGCCTGGACTTGTCACGATGTCGTATGAGCGTTTTCTAGGACCCACGTTGTGTCTATTTTACTCTAAAGAATAAAACTGCAGTTAGAAGTTGTATTAAACCTAAACACTGTAGGTAACAATCTTAAATAGAGACATTCAGCTGATGACATCACCACTATTTCCAAGAAAGTGTCGTTGCGCCTTTTTCATCAACAACTATCACTATAAAAGCTTGGTGAAATCGCGACGATCGCCAACACTTAGAAATCTCTAGTTTGATAGAATCTTTACGGGATAATTAGCAAGATATCTGTCGGCTGTATCTTGTTTAATTAATTAGGGACCAGTGTGCCAGTAGCGAGGGGCTATTGGCTGGGTGTGGGGGGAAAACGTCGCTTTTCTACGACCCTATTGCCAAGCGTGAGTAGGGCTACCATGTCGAAATTTGAAAAGTCAAAGAAATCCGGACGTTTTAATTCTAAATATTTTTTTCCGAATTAAAAAAAATGACGATTTAGCTTGACAGTAGACGCATATGATGTGTAACATCTGACGCATCTGAACGTCTCATCTTGGTAATAAAGGAAACATTAACGTAATATCCTTAAAAAAATACTCAGGTCATTCAAATGATTTTACATAAACTCGCGCCCTCATTGGTCAAATCAAATAGCGCGCGCTATCCAGGCATCACTTTTAACGGAATCACTCCCACAGATTGTACGAAAGCGAGAGGAAAGATGTCACACATCAAAAAGTCGAAAGTCCGGACAGGTGGCCAAAAGCCGGACAAATCCGGCCGGATGGTCACCCTACGCATGAGTCATCTCCACAAATGTTACAAAGAGAGGTTGAAGTTTAATTATCTTAGATAATGTACCTGTTAACGTGGGTCTTCATTAATGGTTTGCGCCTACAAGTAAATACGATTTATTGGGTGTTTGTAATACCTGAGGTGTTACTTAAAATCTGATTCTTATCTTTCTTTTTCTTTAAACGTTGTCGGAAATTTACAAACATTTTAACTCACATAAACACACAAGTAGATCCGGAACAACTACCTGTAAGCCTTACATATTCTTTCCTTGCGGGAATCGTACCCGTAACACGCAGCGCAGCAGCCAATCGCTTAGCCACTGCACCATCCGTGCCGTCTAAGAAAAGAAAGTTATGAAAGATTCCTGTAATTACTATAGGTTCGGTTCTAACCCTCCAAGCCTGTTTAATCTTTATTTGACATAATATCTCGAATACTATGATATGCCGAGCATGGTAAATAACGTCTTGCCGGCTATTTCAAATTTCTAGACATGTAAATAGACAAACGAAACGGTAATGCCCTGCAGACCAGTTACTTAAATACATTGCATTGAACCATACCACAAAGAGAATGACATCACAATTTTGAATCAATTGAACTCGAACTATAAGCGTAACAACAGTTCATTGGTATCATAACGTGCGTGCCTCATAGATCGCTGCGCGGGCGCAGGCTCCCCGCTGCGAGAGTTAGGTCGCTATCACGCACTTGAGATCTACAGATATTGCGCTATTTCTTGAGAAACTGCTGGAAATGTGCGTAAGAAATGGCATTGAAATGGAGGTGCGTTTAATATTATGGAGTTGTTTATATTAATGGTATTTTAAAAGTATTGCAAGTTTAAAAGTAACATTCGATATAAATATTTAACCGACGATAAAAGTATTAAACGCTTCATTCAGCCTTTTACCAAATAAGTTGGGGCCGGCTTACAGTCTAACCGGATACAGCTGAATACCAGTGTTGTACACGGAGACTGCTTATCTGACCACCACAACTCAGTAACTGGGCAACACGATATGCCTTGGTAAGACTAGTTGTCAGACTGTCGGGCTTCTGACTAGCAGTAAAACTATGAAACGCTTGAAAGGTTGTAAAAAGTTTAATAGCTTGTAACGTCCAAATAAGGCGAAATTAATAATAATGTTCGTATTAATCTTTAATAAACAGTCAGTTTTTCGACTAATCCAATTATGTTTTTTCTAGCCACCTTTAGCACGATTCAAACATTACTGAAGCGGTTTCTAACAGTATTATTACTATGGCAGCATAGTAAATCTAATTAAAGAAGCATTGCCCATAGTATCCGCAATTGCACAAGTTTGGTGACAGCAGAAAGCCTAGTAAAACCAATGTTACGTTGAACACAGGACCTAGTTATGTTGATGTGTGTGCCGAACTGTCCTACAGAACCCCATTCATAGAATGCGATAAACTATATTGTTTACGATGTCTACGTATTTCTTAAGGTTCTATTGTTTGGTACAATAAATTTGGCTTTGAACAGAATAATGATAATTGTAATTTCAAAGCCGTATTATTGCAAAGTGTTCTAATGTTAATGCATTTTAAGTGTTAATAATAAATAAAACTGTCGTAAGATTTTGATTTGACTGTTCGGTTCTGCTTCTGGGTTATTATTTAACCGACGTTAGAACAGTTTTCTTTTATGTAATAGTTCACCAATTCGGCCGTAAAATATCACTAAAATAAAAAGAAAATTGACAGTTGAATGGCCTAAAGTAGTTAATACAACATCCGTAATGTATGAACTCGTTACAATCTAATTAATATAACCCACTCACCTCTAGGTATGTATACATTTATCAGAACGCGCACAAACAAGCTCCAAAAAAAATGTACCTACTCTTTGGAAATAATGTTAGTCGAGTATACTCTTCTTAATTTTAATTGAGATTATTGGTGGCATCGCAGTAAAATACGCTGTTGACACAAGCGCTGGCGTGCCTACTGTTCAACATAAACTGTTTGTATTTCACCATTCATGTCATTACAACGTCCAGTCATGCGACAATGTCAATAAGGAACACCGTATAGAGGAAATGTGAAGAGGAAATGATTCGTAGGAGCATTATGGTCGCTGAAGCGTCACCAATGTCCCTCCGGTCGCGGGGTGGCTGGCGACGCGCGGCGGCGACGCTGCTCCCCGGTAATTTAGTAACAAGTAACTGCATGGTCTGCGGGCATCACTTCCGTTTATTATGAAAGACATGGTCAGTTCTGAAGGGCAATCATTATAAATTACGTCCTCAGTTGATGAGTGAACACCTTCGCCTTGGAATTTCAAATAAGGAATTACAGTTGTGTTTTGTTTTAGACAACGCGAGAGTGAATTTCTATCATATGTATAATTAGCTAAAGTGGTGACAGATGCTAGTTATAATGTGTAGTGATTCATATAAGTGGCGAGGGTGATGTTTATTTCCAAGTAGTGACAGTTAATTGTAGGGAGGTGTGTGGACGTTAACAAACGGATGTGAGCTGTCTTTCTTAATAAAATCTAAACGATTGGCTTTGAATACCCAACGGTTTTCAGCACAACACCATTTATTTCACGTCAATTCTAATGTCGGTCTTCCAAAGAATCCACTGAACACACACTAAAATAATCGGGCTCATTATTTCTCGATTAGGGACCACACAAGTTAATCTATCTAGTTAATCGAATAGTATTTCAACATAATATTAGTAAATCAGCGAGTCTTAGTAAATCACAATCGATATCGTAGTAGATTAAATTATCGTTCGGAAACACCCACGGCTCGTAACTCCTTTAGGGAATAAACACTAATGTTTTGTAGTTATCTGTTAGTTTCAAGTAGTTTCTACTGCGTTGCCAACTATGTTTATTTTTGTGAATTATTCATGAGTTTGAAAAACTAATTAAATTCAACAGAGATAATGCTCGTTCAGAAACGAGGGTACACTGAAAGGTAAGCGATGTAAAGGGGATGTTGTGTAACTACGGTAATTCCGTTTCATTGGCTTGGTAAAGAGCGTGATGACGAGACGAGCGTGTGACAAGAAGAGCGTGATGACGAGAGAAGCGTGTGAGTGGAACAGCGAGATGACGAGAGAAGCGTGTGAGTGGAACAGCGAGATGACGAGAGAAGCGTGTGAGTGGAACAGCGAGATGACGAGAGAAGCGTGTGAGTGGAACAGCGAGATGATGAGACGAGCGTGTGACTAGCAGAGTGTTAAGTAAGAATGTGTACAGCTAAAAGGAAAAAGGTAGACCTGGGCCTATTCGGGGCCGCCGTCAGCAGACATTACTGTTAGTACAATTAAGTTTTAAAATCAAAATTCATTTATTCAAATTAGGCTGAGAATCAGCACTTTTTGATAGTCAAAACGTTTACAAAGACGCCCACCCTTCACCACTTCCTTCCTTTTATTTTTTTCTGCTTTTCTCTTCGTATTTTATAATACATATATTGTGTGCCTTAATCTGGGTACAATTAAAACATGTTCTTTCCTTCTTTATTTCATGTGAGAGGTATGATGATGGAAGTGAAAACTGAGGTGATAGATGATTTTCAAAAGTTTCACAAAACCACAGTGATTGTACTATATTTGCGGCAAATTAATTCGGTAGTGGAACGAGACAATTCAAAATACTGGATTGCACGAGGAAAGTAAAATTTCATTAGCGTTATAATGTTGAAACCACACATGCCGCAGTATTATCCTTAGGGCCCCAGAATTACTCACAAAAAAAGATTAAAAAATACCTTTCTTGTCTGCGGCCACTTTGCCAACCGGTTTGCGCCGGCGCACTTTTGAATAATTTCTCTTGATACCGTATGGAATTATTCCGTTTCGATAAACCGCGTGCTGTTATCTAGAGCGACGTACTCCAGAATGTTACAGACAACACTTTTTGTGTTTATTTTAGTCCATTTAACGTGTACAAACTGTACCACTGATAGGCCTCGGTTCTTGGATAAATTGGCCGCTAATTAACGTTGGATATCTGCTGGATAGCATGCAATTTGTACAGCGGAGCGAAAGCCAGGAGAGCCACTATATAAAGCGTTAGTGCTCTGTCTGTGTTGTATAACCGTGAATGTTTACAATCTATAGGTAAACATCGGCTGCTGCATGTGTGATATGGTGATTCATCTATGTAAGTATACCATGTAGGATGAATGTCGATCGCCTTCTCGAGAGGTACTTAGGACCTTAATATTCCTGAGGTATCTACCGGGTTTGCAATGAGAGGCCAGTTAAATTATTAATAAAAGGATTTATTAGTATGTTAAATTACTCATTTGTCACATACACACACCTGTCAACCAACGGCCATCTCTATCCTTTTTTATGTTAAAATATGAATTAGTGTAACATGACATTTGCTTATTATTGATCTAATACTTCAAGCACACTAAGGTACGGAGGCGGTTTAATATGCGGAAGTATTAAATATCCGTGGAGGTCGGAAGGCTCTACAGTACTTGCTATGAAAATAACTAAAGTATTGACTAGTATAGAGCATTTTTGACAATGTAGGACTCATCGTTTGTCGGGTAATCGCTGGCGCCTCCCATATTTCTTCAGTAAGCAACATAACCAATACATCAGGCGGATGTGCGCGCCGCAACGAAGAAGATAATCCTCAGTAATCGAGCGTTTCATGCAATAAACATGGCGGCTGTCGTGGAGTGATTTACGAGAGTAGCGCAAGCGCAGCCACACGCTTGCAACACACTATCAATAATGTGCTCGAGACGAACAGCTAGGCTACGTTTTGTACAAATAGAGGTTGTGTGGTCTGGAACACATTAAAGAACCTCAAAGGAACTTCAAAGTCTAAGTGCCTGACAGACGGCTTGGAATCGGAAGGTGGAGAACCTGGTGCTGATTCGATGCGATCTTTGGAGAGGCTCTGTCCAAGGGTACACTATAGGCTTCGTTATATTTAACAATGTGGTATTATTAAACTACTGCGGACTCAAGACACTTCCAAGTTAATGTAGAAATAGCGAATACATAGTCAAGTTCTATTCAAGTTCCGTGTGTTCAATTTGCTCTTCAGTAATATTGGTTATGTAACTTTAGATTGAATATGCTATCAAAGCTTGCAAGTGACATTAACATTGAACCAGTAGGCTCTAACAAAAATGCTAGGCTGTGGGTATCGTACCTTGTTTTAACGTATCTACATTTATATCAGAGTCATGTCCAAGAGGAGGGCGACTGTGATTATGGTGATAAATATAAAGATAGGCACATTATTTGTATTAATTAGTCAAGAACTAAGAAAAAAAAAACCAAACAAACACTCAAGACATCTAATCAGGAAAAAATACCTACCAAAGTACAAGTACGTGTTAACATAATCTGTGAGATTTACGGCGAGCATTAATTTAAATAAATTTATAGGAAACAGCTCTTATAATATACAGACATAATTATATAATTTACTATCTGCCTATATATAAATAAAGAGCGGCTTTTTTTACGATCGTTCGTGCACATAAGAGTTTTAAATTGTTTATTTATGCAAATATCGCGAAAGAATATTTCAGTGAGAAATGGTAGACGTTGGCATGCTTGTCTATAACCAGTAGTCTACAAATATCGGTGGAATTAGCTCTGAGCGTGTTGGTGGAAAAACTCATAAAAAATATCCAAAGACTCTTCGCAAAGATCCCATCAGTGGAAACGCTTTACCCCGTATTAAAACGCGGATTGAAGTTATGCCAATTTAAAAACTCAAAAAAGTATGATTAATCTGAAGATTTGTAATTAACCTTTAGATTAATCATACATTTTTGAGTTACAACTAGTACAATACTAGTTGTAACTTTATTCCGTGTTTATTAATAAGGGCGTGGAAGTCTAATAACAGATTTAACATTTTAAACAGGTTTTTCTATTAATTGGGCTGCGGAAGTGAAAACGCAATCGCTTTGTATGAAGTGGAGATTGATACATAGGTATTGAGCCGGATCTGACCCTGATATGTACAACATAACATAATTATCTGCTTTAAATCTAGTGGGAAATGTTACCCACGATTTTCCTATAAATCTAATATCATTGTGAGATGCTTAGTATACTGAAAAACTGGGTAGGCAAGGTCCTTTTGAATCCTAGTGTCCAATAAAAAATAAAATCATTTTAGAACGACTCGTACTATTGGGAAAGTTATAAGATGAGGGGTGGGCGTTTTGGGGGACTGTCTTTTGGAAACTTTTTGACGTTCAAAAAGGGCTGATTCGATTTTGATTTTGATTTCATATTGTTCTGTGAAGTTGCAGCGTAAACTCAATTTTATGTGTGAGACTTAAAAATGTTTTTATAAAAATACAAAATAAATTGCATACGCAGGATAAACTTTGTTTTTAAGGGAAACCTGCGGGATATCTCTGGCCAACCACTGATGAGCATAAAATTTTCGCAGTCAGTCTGTGGCAGCCTACTATGGGCTTATTGAATAGTGTCTGATAGTGGTTTCTTCCGTTACGTACCTTAGAAGAGTGAATCCCATGAATCATGAGCACATTTGCATTTGGAGCGGCAGATGTTAACTCAAATATCACCATACTCGGCCATGCCATCATTTACATTGCTACTTATACCTTATAGGAAGCACGTTTATAGCTAGTTATTGTTTTACTGGATGTTGACATAGTGTCTCGACTTGCTTGGGTTTTTACACCAAAATGATTCGTTTACGAGTAGGGAAGTCCGAATCATGTAATTTTCTCTTAAATCCTCTTTTTTAAGTATTTTAACTTTTTTATTTTCAAATACAAATCCAGACTTTCGACGTTCTACGTCGAAAGTCTGGACAAATGACAAAGCCCGAACAAGTCGGGACAAATCCGATCAGATAGCCACCCTATGTACGAGAAGCTGAGTTATTAAATTATTAATAACTACTACATATTAATGTAAAGAAGCTCTTTTATAGCATGCTCCACGTACTTTAGCTCCTTTTTGCAGTATAGTCGAGAAGCTCAATTTTATAGCTTGCCATAAGCGTGTTTTGTAAACTAATACGTAAATAAACTAATAGCATGCTAACAACATCCATATAAAACCCTTATTAACGAACAGAAGGACAGACGTTGTCCTTTACAATACGTATATTACATCAGCCGTACCTTTATCTATATTTTATAGTCATTTAATATGGCGTCGATAGTTATATGTACGTATAATCGTTAACGTAGCTAATCGAATATTTAAACGACTCGTTACGGAAAAGTCGTATTAAGTTATTTCCATACGGGCCATTAAAAACTGAGGGTGTATCTGATACTTATAATTGTGTAGATTGCAGTACCAACATGTCCCTACTGGCTGTTATAGCACTAATGGGGAGTAAATTGTAGAGCTGCATCATGTGCGCGAAATAAACTGCTTTTGTTTTATTTCTTGAATGGTGCAGGTACTAATAAAGTGATTAAAGGACATGATTGGTGCAGAATAGTTTTAAACGTGTACAGTCAGCCCATAGAAAAAAAAAATCCTTGGGAGTGCCTTTTATCGCAACAGAAGTTGTGATTATCGTAGTTCAAGATATCTCATCATAGGATTAGCTATATAACAGAGTTTTCATGTTAAATAATGCAGGGTACAAGGGACATCGATGCATATATTGACGACCGATGTGGCGCGGTGGGCGAAGGTCCGCCTGCAACGCAATAGGTTGCGGGTTAGATTCCCGCCTTGGGACAAATGTTTGTACGATCTACAAATATTTGTTCCGGGTGTTCTGGGTATTTGCTATGTATAATAAAAAATATCTATCTATGTAAAGTATTGTATTAAGTATATCAGTCATCTAGTACCCATAACACAAGCTCTGCTTAGCTTGGGGCTAGATGATGCTGTGTGGATTGTCCAGCATTATTTATTATTATTATTATATCCTGATATATTGAGTTCCATACATGATTCTGGACCACAGGGCGTTAAAAATGTTCGTTGGCTATTACCAATTTTTTATATTCTTTCTGATATTTATTTACTTTACACTGTAAAATATCATTTTTCCTGTCTAACCCGATGTGATTCTTAATGAAAGAAGTGATATTATTTACTTTTTGATTAAAAATCTCAAATTTTTTTTTGCAGTTGAAACTAAGAAAAAAATTCATAATAAAAGGGATTAAGCCGACGAAAAATTTCAACACTGGCTCTAGAATCATGTCCTAAAGTCATGGTATCAGTTTGTGCATCCTTGTCACTTCTATCCTATATTTGGGGATCATCGTAAATTCCGATTCATGAGCATAATTGCCCGAGCAGATTTAAAAGTCATTTAATTCTGTGTCAAAGGAGAATTGTGTTTCTTGCTAATATTCTTGAGTATCGGTATGTGTCCATATGCGATCAGCATATAAATAATGTATTTAATCCGCTCTATTAAGTGGTCAATTAAGAAAGAAACCGAACGGCTCAATTAAGAGGCGCGCTAATTAATTGATCCATTTAAGAATATCATTCCATTCCGGGCTGCAGATATGTAAAATAGATTCACTTTTAAGTTGTGATGCTTTTGTCTCATAAGGTTTTACGAGTATTTGTATCTGGTCCTATTTACCAATAGGGAGTTGATCGCTCTTAAATACGAGTAAAAAAGGTACAAGTAATTTTTGACAAGTGAAAGTTCCGACTAAGGTTTTGCAAAAATGGATATTCTACCTTTCGACCTTTTGTCCTCTTGTTGTCTTTCCTGTGTGACCTTTCTGTAATTCCGACCCCACATGGCCTAACCGCCACACGCGGCCCAACAGCTACGGGCTATCATATCTTAAAGTTAAACTATTGACACATCTTCTAATTTAGACTGTTTTGTTATCAAGGGTCTCGTATCGGAGCCAGAGCCCATATGCTGTTTTGCATTATAGCGTTCTAGCAAAATATTGCATCTTTTGACTAAAATAGTGGTTCCACTCAAAATCAACAGGAATATTTGCAGTTTAAAAATAGTAAATGAAAGACTGCGCTCGAGCAGACAGGAATTATTAAAGATTAACGCCTTACCTTCGTTGTTTATGCCAGATATAAAGTTATTTTTGTTGAAGAACAGATAAACGTATGTGAATAAATTCACAATACACAGCTAAAGTGGACCGAACCATTAACTGTTGTAAATAATCTTAAGTTTGTTTTAAAGTCAGCGGTGGGCCCAAACCCTTGAAAAATGCATAATATAATGCTCCAAGCGAAATCATAGGCTCGGTATAAAACCCGGTGCACATATCTTATCGGGTCTGAATAGCCGTCGAGCTCCATTAAGTGCTTTCTATTATTATAAGTTTACAAAGACAGAACTTACAGCGTCATCTGTCTGATGTTATTAGGGCTGTCCTAAAAAATACAATAATCAGGTGGTATTCCTTGAACTAAGCAACATCTATGAAAGCCTTTCGAAGTAAATTTGTAAAAATGTAAGTCAATAATGATTAAAACGCTTGTATATAGTTAAAAGAATATTATGAAAACGCTACCCGAAATGAATACTGAACTCATCTAGTTTAAATTTGTATTTGACATGTAAAAGTGCTTGTTAAAACTTTACGGATTAAATATCATTCATCAATGCGGGATTATTGATACAACTGATTATGACCACTGGCAAAACAGGTTTTTATACTTTTTTCAAGAAGCTGTTTATTTTACAAGCTGCCACATATCCATAGTCACATTTATGATAGTAGCCGAAACCGTATAAGATTTATCTATCATTGCTAAGATAGCTATCATTTGCATGATATGATCACCATTATTTTGCCCCTATAAACGCCTGTCAGTTAGACATGCTGCTCAATCTATCAATAGTTTTTGCTCTAAACCGTGTGCAGCAAAAAGTGATCTGCAGCCCTGTCAGTGGCAGCGTGCGTGGCAGCCCTGGCCGTGACGTATAATTACGCGGTGGTGGTGGGGCCGCGTCCATCAATCTACCGTCTGTCCGCACATGGCGCCATTACTTGCGTTTTCATTATTACAACCCCTTAGGCTCTAGTGAACATATCCTAGCTATCGATATATGTATTGGGACTTTGGGAGAAGTCGCTAAATACTCATAAGAATACAGTATATATACTACGGCAGTGGCGAAGAGTCTGTTAAATATAATTTCTGTCTATATTTGTAAAGATTACAGATTGCGTGTGGTCTAGGTATATACTGTATATTTCCCCACGATTTTGAATCGACTTCTCTTCTAATAAATTCCACCCTTCGCCGTCGCAATACAACTGATTAAAGGCTATTACCAAACAAAAGACATTTTACCACAGGCGTCTAAAACGTGCAGCTGGTAGTACTGACTACCAACTGCACGTTTTAGACGAAGGCACTGGCCTTCGGGTATAAACAGAGCTGATGCTCGATTTTTAACCGACTTTTTCAAAAAAGAGGATCTTTATCCGACTTATCTAAATCGTTTGGGCCGACACTTAATACCAGTATTTCACAAGGTGCGACTACCTATCTAAATCATCCACAACTCAGTTAATTGATAACACGATACCCATTGGTAAAACTGAAGAATTTCAGGATTCCCCGTAAGACTAACTAGCACAGTTGGACCAACAGCTTAAAATGCTTTCCAAGTCCCGGAGGGGTCTCGATATGTAATGGTTGGTCACTCATCCTCGGATCGACCTCAGCAACCATAGCTTGCCTTCGTCCGACCCTTACAGCTGTTATTATGAAGCTACGAGCCCCACACTAAACAAAGACATAATGTCTGTACTTAATTCAAAGCTAACCGTGACCTAAGTGTTGAGTGTAATGTTATAACTTGTTAAGTAAGGCCCTAGAATGCTAACTGCCATATTACACACATAACAGACGCGTGTTGCACATTATACTCTTAGAAATAACATGTTTGTGACCCATAAATCAGCCTGTAAATCTTTACAAAGGGAAAAAATCTTTAGTTAGGTACTAATATTACTATATTTACAAGGTCAGTGTATGGATGGGTTACCGTTCATTACATATCGAGACTCTTCCATGCCTCGGAAAGCCGTTGGTACCGGCTGACATTTGCTGATGTTAGAGAATTATTACGGGAAGAGTAGTCAGGAGCCCGAAAGTTTGACAACTAGTCTTCCCAATAAATATCGTGTCGCCCTGTAACTGAGTTGTGGAGGTCAGATTGACAGGAGCTTCATGTAAAACACTGGTATTCAGCTGCATCTGGTTAGACTGGAAGCCGATCCCAATATAGTTGGAAAGAAAAGGCTGAGCTGATGATGATTACTATATTTTAGTACTAGTTAAGACTGATGACCCAGCGGAATATGGCCATGGCAACAGGATAAATATAACCTAACCGGCAGCAGAGATCAACTCTTATTGACTTCGACTAGAATACGGGGTTTACAATAAAAGTCTTAATTTATAATCGCTTCATATTATGGAATTACTTTTTATAAATAAACAAACCGCCGGTCACCCAACAGTATATCGATCTCCTTCTTATTCCAAATATGAATTAGTGACTTATCTTATAACATGCCATTAAGTTCTTAAAGATCCATGAAGGTTTTACAGTACCGTCTGCTGCAGACTTTGCTTCACTTGACTGACATATTCCCTACAATAACAAACACGAAGCACGCTACAAAATTCCAAGTGTTCTTACGCCTTTTTCTTCTAAGTATTATATTCACGTGTAAACTAAACGAGCGAGTTCTATCATCGCACTCGACTGCTAACTAACGAGAATCAGGCTAATGTGTTTCTCAAGCAATTTATAGCCCGCGCTTCGAATGGGAAAAGTTCTACAAAAACCATAGAGTTTCGACAGATTATGAGTTTTACATAGATAACGAGGTGTTAAGAGGCCGCCGTGGTTTAGAAACTGGTGGAAAAACGGCATTTTGCATTAAATAAAATCCAAATCGACCTTAATAGTGGAACTGTTGGAACTTTTAAGTTACAAACAACTTAACTAAGCCCACTCTAACCAATAACTTGAATAATTAGTTAATCTTATAACATAATTTATGAATGAGTATTTTATGTACAAATATCTACTGGCGCCATCTACTGTAGTTATCCTCAAGCAATACATAGCATTTGGATCCTCTAATCGATAGTTTTCCCACAACTGCTGAGAATAGGCATCTCCACTGCACCTTCCCTATCTAATTTACTCGGGTGTCTTTCATAGCCCGTCTACCTTTCTGCCTCTGTTTACCTCATTTTCGGGTATGTTTTCATCTAAAGACTCGATCCACGTCTATTAGTAAATCGACGAACATTTTCTCCCATCGCAAGTTCACTGACATACACGCACAAATCCAGCATACACTTGAGACCTAACATTACCCACAGCGGGATGCCAGCGTAATGCCGAGTAAGTCACGGCGCACGCGATACGGTCACCGTCATTACGGGCACACGCCGT
Organism: Phlogophora meticulosa; assembly: GCA_905147745.2. Taxonomy (NCBI): domain Eukaryota; kingdom Metazoa; phylum Arthropoda; class Insecta; order Lepidoptera; family Noctuidae; genus Phlogophora; species Phlogophora meticulosa. The sequence continues at coordinate 17,582,317 of LR990527.1, read as the reverse complement.
CAGTCCACGGCCCATCATTATGGGAACACGCCGTCAGTCCACGGCCGCCATTACCATGCCACGGGCGACGCGGCGACGGCTACGAGATAAGGAACTTACTATACATTTGAAACATGCAATTACAATGGACAGCAGTCATACGGGATATCCAGCACTTCCTTTTCAATGCTTATAACAAACTAAATACTGTCTCAGTAGCAGTTTGAAGTCTGAAATCATGCCCAGTTGAAGGCAAGAGACTCGCTCTGTAATACGTAAGACTTCTACTAAAGTGGCGAAAAGTGGATAAACATTTTTTTTTTTTTTTTTTTTTTCAATAAAACATTGCCCCACACTAGGAATTTCTCCTGTATCGTGGGTGCGTTTACAAACATTTAAACTCACATACACAAACAGCCGGACCCGGAACAACTACCTGTAGGTCATACATTCGGGAAATACCAATTTGATGTTCTTTAATTATAATTTAATTATGGACCGAAATCATCATCATCTGCCGAGCCCTTTTCCCAACAATGTTGGGGTCGGTTTCCAGTCTAACCGGATACAGCTGACTACCCATGTTTTACATAGAGCGACTGCCTATCTGACCTCCACAACCCAGTTACTGGGCAACACGATACCCTTGGTAAGATCTGGCTTCTAGCTACCCGTAATGATTGTAATGATCTAGATAGATAGCCCAGACCATCGGCTTAGCGTAATTATTGAACTAAATATTGAAATTAATACATTTGTCAATTTTTTATGTGTAAACTTTTTTATTGGCTCAAAATTGGCTTTGCCTGATGGCTTTTATAACACCTAGTGATCAATGCAGGTTGTTTTAATTAATATTATCATCAGTCATGTGTCGGACGCGGCGGTCGCACATTACGTCGACTATTAAACTCGCCAATCTAAAAATCAATTTGAGTAACCATTAATTACGCTAGCCTTCAAAGGACGCGGGATTATGTCGTGCTGGTGTCAGGGTTGTAAGCACGTGGTGTTTTATAAACATAGGTGGACAAAAATATCAAGCTGGAGTATTTAAAGAATCGCACTACGTGTGTTTTAACATCGGTGGGTACACTCACCTATTAACTAACGACTGTAACGAAGTATGTTCCGTTCTGAATAAAAGTGAATAAATTAAATAATTATTGACAAAACCATTCAGCAGTCCCGTATACATACTCGATTATCGTAAAAAAGTAGTCCTACAGACGTTAAAACTGAGAACTTTTGAGATAACTGTCAGTTTGGCACATACATATGTACATTAGGATGTCGGTGACGTTTTGTCCTGCCAAAAATCGCTCAACGCGGCTCAAGAAGGTTTCACTTCAAAAACATATATTTTAGGCCCCAAATACTCTACCTATCAACTGTTTTATCATTATGCTTGAAGCACAGACGTGAGCCACTCATGAAACTTCCCGAAAACGATTAAATCTATGAAATAATGACTTAATCGTATATTATCTACTTTATATTCTGTCGTCATACCTGTAATACCCGACTCTGTGCAGCATCCCCGCTATATCTGATTAAGTCATGAATAGCTGTGTTTATACTAAATCGTCCCATTAAAGGAATAAAGCTGCATCTACAGAACATCAACTTTACAGTACGCAAAGATTAAATAATTGTGCACCGATATTGGCTTATAACGCAGGTATGGCATACACGCTCACACTATCAATAAAAAATTAAACTATATGAAGAACTAAAGAGTTTTAAAAATAAAACACAATCATCAAAAAATGAATATACCTATATAGAACCTATGACAAAATAATATTAAAAAGAAATGTTTGACATTTGTGGAACATAACCAACCGACATACATAATATGTAAACTGAATAATCATTAACCATTCAAACCTTGTTATTAGGTTAATGAGGTAGATATCTAAACTTACACAATACACATATTGTATTTACCCCAGTTCACACGCAATTGACTTTTAACGTTATTTTACTGGTATAAATTGGAAATACTTGCATGAAATTGAAATAAAAAAAGTATTAATCGGCAGCTTCTATGTATTACGTACTTAATGCCAATTTTGAAACACGTCAATACTAAACAGCAATATTTTAATGGAACGAAATGCTCCTCCAATTGAATAGACTAATTTAACTGAAGAGATATCCAATCGATACGTAATAACTGAGCACTTGCACAAGAGCATCCCGCGTCGATGTCTGTGTTTCAGGAACTATTTCCAATAGCTGATGATACATAGCGAAGTAACTGACAAGTATGTGATTTTGAGGTCGGTGGTCCAAATAAATAAAATTATAGTTATTTTTAAGTTTCAGGTCTTCATCATGATCTTTCGGAGAAATATGTAAAGCAAACGAATTGCGCACAACATCCTCTTCAAATACCGATTTCATTTTGAAACCAAAAAAACAATGAAGGTTTTATTTAATAAGTAAACTTTGCGAAGGTCAGAACGCATTCGCTTCGTTCAAATTCTGAAATTCGTCGCAGTTTTGGCCAAAAAATCGATTTGGAAGAAGCCATGGGTGGTCCGCGTCTAATTCTAAGAAATTCGCGTTTCACAGAAATTTCGGTATCTTTAAATCCATACCTAACACAGTGTTTGGACAGCTTAAATGCAAAAACAAGCGCATAACACCTTGGTGGTACGTGGCCAAAATATTGTCTGCCTTGCCGCGTTGAAAGGTTAATTCAAATTCTTCGTGTTTGTAGACGAATGTACTTGTTACAAATTGCAAAATATCCTCTTTCCTCATCTAAAATCAATAAAAAAACTTAAACCATCTCAAATCGATGCTAACAATTATAATAATTCGGAATCATCCACAACATTTGCTCAATCAAGTGCAAACGTTTGGCAAGTCGCCGGGGCGCCCGCGCAGCCGCCGCGCGCCGCCGACACAAGCTTGAGTAAGTTATTAGACGCGCCGCTTCACGCTAGTGAACATTAAACAGGGCATGAGCAGAGCCGTGGCCAATTGTGCACGATCATAAGTAATCACAACAAATGAAATATTGCAATGAAACCTTGGTTTTCATCAGGGTTTTTTTTGGCAGGAAAAAATAGTAAGTATAAACTAATTGGTTGCTCTCACACAATATAAAATGAGAAAGAAACTCTATTATGAATTACAGAGACAATTAAAGAGTTTCCAGAAATAATAATAAGTTTTGTTGGTATTACCTGATGGAAACTCTATTCATCATGTGTAGTACATGATTATAATGTTTAAAAAGCTGTAGACTTCACACCTTTTAACAAAATCAAGACAAATTATTTATCAGTTTCTGTTGTATGTTATCTAGCGAAAACAAACATTAATTTTAAACTAGAGCCATTTTACTTTCAAATCATTGTTTAATTTAGCTATAAACACATTTTAATCGACGAACAATATTATTTTGTGCTGCAAAATACATCGTAAACAAAAAGTAAACGACAAGTTTATGCATCCGATGACATAATTAATAAATAACGATTACAAATTGCTATCATCGACATTTAAATGGTTTTATTTAAACGAATAAATTGATTTTTGAAGTCGACTGTAGAAATGTTTTATTGTGTTCAGTACTCATAGTAGCGACTCGGTTTGAAGAACATTGCAATTTACCAAAGCAATCCAAGCGGTGCAATCAATATCTCAGTAGAATAGAAAAATAATAGTTATTATAAAACTCTCAGAGCGCGGAATCGCCGCTCCACGCCGAAGCGTCTCCTTGCTGTGACGCAACCATTTTATCTGTTTAGTGATAATAGACCCTAAAAACAAAGCCGAAACATAACTGTATAATGACTGAAATCAATCTCGTATTTATTAATTATAATAAGAAAAGACACAAAAAGCGTGCACATATAATAAATTAAATTGGGAGCTGATAATATAAAACGGCTTCATCACACGCGCCGGCGCAGGAGCAACAAAAACGTCGCACGTCGCAGTCCGTCTGACCTCAGCCGCGGAGTTGAGCACGCTGTGCCAGACACGCGGGTTTTTGTAAAGTGCCGAAGAGTAGGATGTGGAGGGCAGACACGTCATTATTTTTGGTATGAGACTGGAAAAAAGTGATACAAAAACTGTACATACAAAGTATCGTTTTAGTCAAGTGTCAGCTGACTTACCGGAACAGCCCAAAGTTCATCGCCACAATTTCCTTAGTAGATATTAGGTATGCCAGGTTCTTATTCTCACCCAAATTAGTCTTAAATAAATTGATAAACACTCTTTACCTAAAAGATTTTCAATTCCAAAGTCACGTAGAAGTTTTGCAAAATTTGAACACACCGCACGACAGAAAGTGTTAGCTTGCAAAAATAGATTACATCTGTAAGGCGTTACTGCACTTTGTATAGCACCTTATCCTCGTCTCATCTCCATTCAAATGTACACCGGCGCGGCGCACGCGCAGTTTTTGCGGCGTCTCGTTAAGCGCTACATCAGTTCACAATTTGTCACCATGAGTTGTGGACGACAGGCGTCCCACTTGTCCGACGGATTTGCATTCGATTATGGACATGCAGCGGTCGTACATAGGTAGCCTCTTATGTTGAAGTGGGAATAGATCATGGAAGTTTGTAAATTTCCTGGTGGTTGAGTTCAAACGGGGAGGCTTTTTCTGAACACCAGTTTCCTTTCTGTGAAGGAATATGTTCTGACGTGACTTGGACTGACGTGTCCAAGTCACGTCAGAACTTATAGTCATAACGTCAATTGGTGAATATAAATCTGGCTGCTCCCGACATCATCCATGATTAATTCATCGTTTTTAATCCTTCCTCTCTAGTCTACACTGTAGAATTCGTACTAGAAACTTTCCTGTTTGAGACTCATTGAATGTTTCTGTTTGTTCTCAGATCACATGCCAACATCAGCCGGGCGCCATGTCCGCGGTGATGAGCACGCTGTCCATGATCAGCGGCACTCGGCGCGCGCATCGCAAGCTCGCGTGCAGGTAATGTAGTGTGAGGATATGCCCCGTGATGATGGACGGGGTGAAAAAGACATCGACGCACCAATGAGTTTATTACATAATTCAGGATAATTCTTATTTCTAAACTGTCAAAATCATTATTTCTAACCAGCCCATTGAGATGATTTTGAACAGATTCAATAAAAAAGCTCGTCAGCAACAATGTAAACATGAGGATAAATTTCAACACTGGAGGACACATCATTTATTGTGTATCCGGTACGATTAGTTTATCATGACCCCAAGTAAGAAAGGCGCTAAGAAGAAAGACGTTCTTAAGGGGCTCGTGGCTAAATAATAACAGCCGCACAGGCTGATCGATAGTTAAGCTACCGAAGTCTGTCGGCTGGCGTCCATTGCATACCAAAACCATTAAGCGCTTGGTGGTGACTGCCATCGGTAAATATTTGTAGTTATGGGTAGTAGTAGTAAAGAAGCCCTAAAATATGACAGCCTTACCAACGCGTATCGTTTTGCCCCCAGTAGATAGATACAACTCTTCGCAACCTTGTTGGGTTGTGGAGGGCTAATAGGCTCTATGTAAAATACTGGTTCTACTCAGATGCCTCCTGAGACTGAAAGCCGCCTCCAACATATTTGGGAAAATGCTAAACAGATAATGATGACGTACATTCGAGGTTCCTTAATTAACTAATGACATCCAGCATCCTTCAGGGTGACTCGGTTTATCTAAATATCACCTTCGTTCACCCGAATGTAAAAACCACCCGTATCAGCATACGTCTGATACGGGTGGCGGGACGTCTCGGAATGCAGAGTTTCGAGCAATTCAATTACCATACCCGAACAGGCATCGTCCACGACTCGAGTCAGCTCGGATAGGCGCGCGGCCTGCGTGGGCGCAGCGCTAGCTCATAACCAATCCGATAAAGTTGAGGACCATTTGTAATAATGTTAAAAGTATGTAATACGTTTGTAAGAATGTGGCCATGTTCTTCAAACACTTAAGTGTAGCGTAAGATACCCTTTGTATGGCACTGTGTCAGAAATGAAACATTAGTCATCTTTACATAATTCTTCAGTACGTGTGTGTGTCGCTAAACAACTCCTAAACGGCGAGAACGATTTTAATTTTTTTGTTTGTGTATGTTTGAGTGGGTCCCTGGATGGTATAGATTCACAAAAGAAAAAGAAGATTACTTATAAGTTGCAACATAATCGTTAAGTTTTCAATCAATCAGGTTTCATTTCAATAGTAAACATAACGTTACCGATTCCTATAAATCAAACTATTTTAATCAAATATGTCTGTTTGATATAGTTAATCGCACATACGGTCGGGATATGTGTAATGTTAAATTAATGTTATTGTTATAATTACAACTGAATTACATTTGAATCCTTTTCAAATGTCTTGATTCGATGTGTGAGTAATTAATTGATTATTAAATGAAATCTATACGATTGTTAAACTTTTTTAAGTTCCTAGTTGTTATTAAAAGCAATTGATCTGTTCCATAATGGATACGAATCAATTTGAATTTGCAATAAATTATGTAACATTATATGTACGTTGTACTTTGTAACTTAAAATGGTTCTCATATTAATCCGACGTAGCAATTGCCTAATACTTAAATCTAATTAAACAAAACAAAAGACTACTGGTTCTGTCAAATGACTGGATTCATCTAAAAAAAAAACAAACGTCTATAAAACGAATGTGACCTGTGGGAAATCTTATTAAATTAACAAGAATTCCCAGAGTTGACAAACTATACAATTGTACATTAAATTATTCTTTCATAAATAAAACTCAGTAGGTACAGGACGAACCAGGGCAAACATTACATTTGGCAACACAGTTGTCAAATCACACACAGTAAATACGCAAAACAATGTCGCATTAATAAACTGTATTATGTATTGTTAGATAAATATTTTTTTTTTGTTACTTACTTGACCGTGGGTTCTCATAATGATTAAACAATGAAATGTAAAAAAAACAGTTAAACGTAAACTTAAATTAAACAAACAACACAAAACATACATTCAAAAAAGGCCCAATCTGCGTAAAAACAGTATACCGTACTTGCTACGAAAATAGCCTTTACTGCTACGATATAAAGACGCTGTTAATGTCAAATTGATACCCCTGAAGTGCGGCTGACTGAACATACAAATAGATACATTCAAAATAGTCAGAGAACACTGACAACCTGCATGCCATGTTATGTAACTCATGTTTCCATAAATAAATTAATCTATCTATCTATCTATCTATCCATAACACTTTTTAAAATGAAATGACAAAATACATATTCTTTTGTAAAATATAATAATAATCAAGACGAGTTCTGTCTTGGTTCGCGAGATTGTAGTCATGTGGGATGTCGACTCAGTAGTCCTTCTGCTGATAGTCGTAATAGCCAATGGCCTGATAGCCAAGAGCCTCGACCAACACCTGAGGAGGGTTTTGTTGGGCGGCTTCATTCAGAAAGCAGCACTTCTGGAGCCCTAACCGCCGATAGCTTGAACCCTGTGCCCAACAATAGTGGGCAACATTTTATATTTAAATGTTTTTGAATTTGTATATTCAAATCAATATTTAAAAGCGTAATTTATATTTAAATATCATAACCAATGAAAAAAGCATTAAATCATACCAATAAAGTAAGTCTTTGTGAAATTGGACACCGTCTTTGTCTCTGTATGCCATTCATCACAGTTATGTTACTGAGTTACAATTTCAAGGCTCGCAACCGGATTGTGAGCAACGTATGATACTTTATATTATGCTTTGAGTTCATATGTTATGTCATCTATTTTTAAGTAGTATCATCCAGTTTTGTTGTTATCAAATTCTGCACAAAACACGCTTGTGTTAATTAGGACATTCTCTCTTCATAAAGTTTATCATAATTATTAATTCACTGTAGGAATATTATTCAACTGAAGTAAATATCAGTAATAATCATGTTACCGTGCGAACGAGTCATGAAACCAATTAAGACAATGAATCAAAGAAACTATAAACACAAATGATGAACAAAGAAATCTTGATTTGAATCCGGAACAAAAATACTGTTATTGTAAATGGTTCGACCTTCAATATTTACAACACGCGACCGCATACTGTATTTAAAATTAAACAAACAAAATTCATCTGTACAATGTTAAAACACAATGAGTCGGGTGGTAACAAAATGTACACAAGGAACCATCACTCATGCACTAGGATACAGAAGCTTACCATAAGTGGTCGTCTTAACTTAAGCTTTTGCACCCAGCTACTGAAGGCTGTTGTCAAACTCCGTGGGTACTAGGTTGTTGTAATTAAACTAACAGGGTTACCTATCCCTAGTACGGACTCCAGTCTCTCTCAAAGCTTCGTTTCACTTACTATACTTGTCCTAAGGTATGAATAATAAGCTAGAATTTGTGGAAAGTGTTTTTTGTATAATATCTGACTTGGTAATCTTAACAATGCCAGGGTTGATTTGGACATTAACATGTTTAACTCTTAGTAATACAGCCTAGCATTTTCTTTACTATGTTGGGGTTGGCTTCCAGACTAACAAGACGTAGCTGAATTTTACGTGGAGTGACTTTATATCTAATCTCCACAATTTAAAGATCATCAAGTTTTTGATCTTCTGACTACCCGTAACGACGTCAAAGATCTGCAAACGACAACTGAAAAAAACGGTTTATCGTGCTTTGCGAAGTACGGAGGAGTGACAGTGAGTAATGGATGGGCACCCATCTATGGACTAGCTTCGGCAAGCACCTTTACCTTAGTACTACCCGACTATTATTAAGCCACGAGCGTTGAGAGAGTTTTCGTCTTGAGAATCTTTGTATTCAGCGACTTATTGCTTATATACCGTATATCGCTCGAAGACACATGTGGAGGCCATGATTTCTTTCTTTGTGTCCCAGTAAATACTCTCAACTAATAGCTATGTTTGTCGGCAGCCGTAAATCCGGGCAGTTCTCCGACGCGGGGGAGGATCGCTCGCGCAGCCAGCATGACCTCAACAAGCAGCAGCGGTCGGCCTCGCTGGTGAGTAACACGATATATATACATATTTATATACAGGAGTTTACATGTTTCATGATTGTACCATCACTATACCACTCGTATCTTCAAGGATCAAAGATGTTTCGGATCTTGATATGCGGAAATTTACGAGTTACCAAACAGTGAAATTGACGGTGCCAATGTAGCCCCAGAATCTAATTGTGCTGAAGAACAAGCCCTCTCTTATAATGTACTTTTATTAGTACTGGTGGTGGCTAAATTATTATTTTTATAAACATTGCCCCCACTAGGAATTTCTCTTGTATCGTGGGTGCGTTTACAAACATTTAAACTCACATACACAACCAGCTAGACCCTGAACAACTATCTATAGGCCATACAAATATGTGTTCCGTGCGGGAATCAGTCAGCCATTGCGCCAACCGTGCCATCAAGCTTTCAGCACTCTTTCTCCAAATAAACTTTAACTATACTAAATCTGACTCCTCTGTGCGCGCTATACTTAAAAATTGTTTCGAAATTTCCGCTCCACGTATTAGCATCTACTATACTCCATCTAACTTTATCGGGTACAAACAAACCATTAGGGCTCCGATGCCATTTAGAACTTAACTTCCGACCTCTCGACGGGATAACTAACACTAATGGAAATAGAAAAGACCAATAATTGCTTTTAATTATACAATTCCCGCATCCCTGCCAACCGAACCTCGGGTAAGAAGGCAATGCGCTTCGAGCTCTCTATAATTTGTGCTTCAGCCCAGGATCAGTTCCGTTAGCGTAATGAACACTGTGACACACACAAAACAAGGAACAGAAAACCCAATGTGGCGGGCCCTCGCAGAATATAAGCGCTGCGGTATTTATTTGTTTTTATAAATTGCAGTATTATGATGAGGTAGAAGCCTAGACTGTTATTTTTTATTTGTATTCTTGTTTAGTTTTAGTTTCTATTTGAGTTAGGATTTAATGTGCGTGTCCCAAATGAATGTTAATCTATCTTTTTTCTTTTGTTTCTTTTCTTTCTTTCAATGTCAACAGCGCACGAAACGGAACTTGCAGTTAAACAATTACTATCACACAAATTTTATAAATGCAAAACTTTGTCGGTATGTGCGTGTCTGTACCTATGTTTGTTACTCCTTGAAACGGTTAAATGATTTGGGTAAAGGCTGCTCGTACCCTTGGTTAGTAGAACAGCTATTTTTTTTTTATAATCGAGGCATTTTATTATCGTCTCAATTTTACATTTGACCGTGGGTAAGACCTCGGGGCGCAGCTACTGGTGTAATAAGATAGAGCACATAATTTATGGCGTCTACATCTACAGGGTGCAAGGCACTATAAGAACCTGACTGGTTATAGAGGTACAGGATTAGCACTAAAAGGCGTTTTTATAATAGTGATTTATTTTATTCCTAGATATTAATAGCAACTCTTATATTATATGCCCAACGCCTGTCAGCTCACGGCTGTCTCTTCTAAAATATAAATTAGTGTATTTCTCATTTACCATAACTATTTATTTAATTTACCATAATATTTGCACTTATAAATACAAGGAGATTTGAGTGTTCACAGAACCTACTGTTTCTGTAAACGTCCAGCCACAAGCCCTTGGTTCACCCTCAGCACAAAAGCGGAGCTCATGAGCGGTGATGGGTTGCGCAGTCACAAGATTCAGGGCCTTAAAACATCAACATCACGTCTGTATTGCCCGATGGGTTGGGCAGACGTGCACCTATAGATAGTAACACCCACATTTCGATAGTTATGTTTAAGTCCTATGTAAAAGGGGGCGAGCCTATTGCCATCAACCGGGCACCAATTCAGACTCCGGGCTGCAATGAGAAAATCCCTATTGGAAAAACTCAATAACACTTTTCCCGATCTTGTAATCGAACCCAGGACCTCACGCCCAGCAGTTCTGCTTGTAACCAGTAGACCAACGAGAACCAACGATTCAGGGACTTGGGCCATTATATTCATATTTGTATCATATTAGAGAAGCTGACGTTGCGACTTCTTTATTCGTAGTTTATATGGAGTAGACTCGGTAAACATGAGTATAACAATAGTTAGGCTTTGTACTCAGAATATACCTTCTTTACGTATCTATGTAGTGATCTATTGTAGTTGTCGTGCGTAGGCGCACGGTGCACGCCCACGGCGCGCGCGCACCTCGATCGCATCGACGTAATTGACGGCTTGGACCTGGCACGGACCGCGGGCCTTTGTGCCGTTCAGTGCGCTTTGATTCTATAAATGAGGCTATTGTGATGATGATAAATACTTCTAAAACAGGAATAACTATGAAGCCTATGGGATCCATGAATGATTTTTAGCTGCCACCTACACTACCCTAGATTTACCTGATCTACAAGAAGGTCTTTAACCTCTATTCATTTCAAGTTTAGACCACTCTCATCTGGTCAACAAGATGGTAGCCTAGAATTGTGATGAATGGTGTTCTGTTATAGAGGCCTCTGTCCAGCAACGGATAGCCAGTGACGGATTAAGACTACTTGATGCCCTAAGTCATCCACGCCTGAGGGCCCCCTATCCGTATGTCAACTTGAATCGGTCTTTAAACCTATACCGCCTAAAAACATTAGTTGTGCAAAACGCGCGAATTTTAAAATTAGTCCTAGAAAGATTTTTGGTGTGGGTTATTTTTTTATTTTCTTTTTACATAAACGTTGCCCCACACTAGGAATTTCTCCTGTGTCGTGGGTGCGTATACAAACATTTAAAGTCACATACACAAACAGCCAGACCTGGAACAACTACTTGTAGTCCATACAAATACTTGTTCTGTGCGGGAATCGAACCCACGACACGCGGCGCAGCAGTCGATCGCTCAGCCACTGCGCCAACCGTGTCGTCTTTGTGCTTCTTCTGGTGCCCCCCAGACGTGATGCCCTAGGCAACTGCTTAATTTGATTAAGGGTTAATCCGTTACTGCGGATAGCTATTGGTTGACGATAATGACCCTTTAAAGCCATTTAAGCATCATTCCTCCATATAAACGAGTAAACCTTCTAGTCTAGTTCCATTCTTCTATCTTCACTTAGATCAGAATCAACGTGCAGTCCACAAAGCAACATGACACCAGACAATAAATCTAGTTCCAATAATGCCCGTCAATGTAATCAAGATTGTACGTCACTTGCTTCAATATACACCACCATTATCCGCCAGTTCTGTCCATCAAATGAAAGTGGTACAGTAAACTCCCTTCGGTATTATGAGTGTAACCACTCATAATACCGAAGTGGTAAAGTGGTACAGTAAACTCCCTTCGGTATTATGAGTGGTTACTAAACACCATCGCTATTGGCGGCGCGTGCGCCTGACCGCATAATCGACTAGTGAGGGACTTTAGACAAAGCGTTTAGTAATAGGAATGTATTATATTGAGTATTCAGTGATGTGGTAATTTGTTGGCGTGATAGTGTACCTAGGTTACTCATCTATTACCATTTTATGCTGAGCCCGAAATGAGAGGATATCGAGAAGTAATTCTAAGTTTATCACAATCATATTATCAGTGCGTTGCGTGCGTTAATAATATGTTGGTATGTGTGTATGTTGGTTACTCATTCACACTGAAACGGCTGAATAGATTTGAATGAAATTTATCATGAAGGAAGCTCTCTTTTGGGGTGGCAACGGTGTCTCATGTTGACTTTTCAACTGCGGGTAACACCGCGGTGCGCAGCAGTGGTGAATAGGTCGACCTGTTTTTACACTGTGGCTAGTCTTGAGCCCGAATCCGTGAATGATTTTTAGATTCCTTTGTTTGGTATAATAATGTACTCGTTTATTTAGTACGTGAAGCACACCAACGTGCTGAGGCGGACTTATGAAATGTGATGCAGAGACAAACAGTGCAAATTCTAAAATAATAAATTCTAAATAAATATAAAATGACAATTGACAATACGGCTCTATTCCCTGAATGGTTAGGCACAAGTGTTTTCATTGAACATAACATACAACAAAAGGGGTAATTGACAATTCCAGACCTAGAGCTGCTTCTAAGAAATTCTACATTGAAAAACCCAACAACACTTTGCCTGACCCAGAAATAGAACCCAAGACCTTATGTTTAGTTATAGCGTTGGCGACAATGGCCAACGCAGCACACTATCAGGTACTCAATTTTCATGGACACTAATGAATACAAGTTGATGTAATGTTATGCGCTACAGAAAACAAACACGATTGTCAGCATGACAACAACGAGCCTCCACACAATAGCAACGACAGTATGAATGACAACAATGACGAGTCGCCGACAATCGTAACGAGTAATGACGCGGTGACTTGCGTACGCGCATCGCTGTTTACACTTTCATCACTCTTACTTTCAGCTGATAATTGTTGTATTTTATTATGGCTACGAAGTAAGTATTACAAATGCAATTGCTTTACTACAATGTGGATTTAAACGAGAAACGAGTTGACTGAAAATGAAGAAGTAGAATGTGCTAATAAAAAGTCGCATTATTCTTTAATATTCATAATTATTCTTTATTTAGTCCAATTTTAGGCCCTTCACGAAAGTCCACGCCAAAAATGAAAGTTTTATTTAGGTTCTCTGCCAAAACCTGGAGCGAATAGAAGAATAAAATATGTTACACTGACCCCTAGTAACACGTAACAAGGTTAGGATGATGAGTGAGCAAAACTGTCACTTCCAAATACTTATTAAAACTCATTCTGCAGATCCCAACAGCAAACATACATAATTATTTACTAGTTGCTTTCATTACAACCGGAGTAATGAGGCTCCTAAACCCTCAGGTGCTTGCTACATACATTACGAACAACTGAAATAAATAAATCAGTTCAGATTACCACTTCATGCAATAGAAACCCTCAGGCCGTTCGCACTCGGCAATGTGCTCGGATTATTGCAGTATATGAATAGTATCCGCTGGTATATAAATCCTTTAACCAGATCGCCAGAGGATGCAACTGCCAATTGGCACAGATCAAGAAAGCATTGCATGAATGAGAGTGGGGCAGCGAAAACCCCTGTGACGATAAGAGTATACGCGAGGTGTAACTGGTAGTACTGAAAACTTCTCATGGGACCAACACTGAAAATATGAAAGAAACAAAAGATGGGAGAAAGAAGAAAGAATGAAATAAAGAAAGTGAGAAAGAAAGAAAAAGAAGGTTAGAAAGAAAGAAAATAAAATTAGGTGAACCAGATTAAGGAACACTAGGTATATTATTCAAGAACATAAAGAAAACTCAATTATGAAACCAGTGTCGTGTGGATGCGCCAAAGAAGTCAGGTGCTCCATACATTTGCGCATAACTTGACCAAATGCAAGGAAAAGCCGTTTTGTTTTGTTCACGATTCCTGTTTAGGTACATTGCCTTTGCTACAGGATGCTGATGTATTTTTGGATTTTATATTTTTGGTTTTAAAGAGATTTTCATCAATTTCATTATTATTTTGGAATTCCTAGTTTTTCCAATTCTCCCGCACAAAGCCTACAGTTGGTCGGTGACAGGCAATAAAACACAGAGATTAGTGGCTCTGCTCCGCGGGCAAGCAGTAATTAAAGCTATCGGCCTTCGAACAGCTATAACAGCTTAACAGCACTAATAGCTTGTTTACACCGTGTAATCATAGAGTAATCGCGGGTGATGCCGACCCACACGGATAGGGCTGTCACTAGACTACCTAGAGATCCTTAGGCACGAGGTAAAGCTGTGTTCTTTACTGATGCAAAAACCTGCCTTCATTAATCTTTAATAGTTTCCCTAATTATTCCGTTCCTTACATAATAATGTAAAGGAATGAGATACTGTTATGCAGGCTATATATCTGCTAGGCTTAATTTTCCCTTCGTAACAATTGAAATTTACATGAACTAAATTAAAATGTCTAGATTAAAAACAAAGCCTAAAATAAAAAGGTTAAGAACCTGTAACGTGACTACGGAAAAAAGGATTACTTATAAGAAAAGTAAAATCAAAATCAAAATCAAAATCAAAATTCATTTATTCAAATTAGGCTGAGAATCAGCACTTTTTGAACGTCAAAGACGTTTACATAAGACAGTCCCCCAAAACGCCCACCCTTCACCACTTCCTAGTGTTTTTGCTGGGAAGAAGAAGTGGAGGAACAAACTCCCCAGCAACACGTCTGTCTGATAGGTTTGAAGAACCTGAAGCTATACAACACATTATGTCAAAAATAATAATTATGTCAATCATCTTTATACGTCATTCAATTAAATAATTTGCTACATGTTAGCTAGCACACACCAATATGCCAAAATAAATAAATAAAAAGTTATATATACCAAAATCGACAATTAACTCAAGCAAAGCCTGCTAAACTGAATACATAAAAAGCCTCCAAGGCAGTCCAAGGGCGTGCCCGCTGACATGTGCAATGCTGAATTATATCAATACAACTCATTCACACAATGTAATGAGAGGATCATGTCAATAACATAAAAATATGGATAGTAGAAGAAACATACACAAAAATAAAGAACTATTAAACAGTAAAAGAACATAGTAACATTGTCCTGCGTTCAACAAAGCGACCAACTATTCTTGTCTTCTAAATAGTCGTTGATCGAATAATATGCTTTAGAACAAAGGTTTGATTTAACTTTAGCTTTAAACGCGTTAAAAGGTAAATCCAGGAAAGAATGAGGTAGCATGTTATAAAAGCGAAAACATAAAAAAACTTAACAAATCGTCACGCCTGTAATAAGAAGGGTTAGGCAGTGGTGCACTTACAGTAACACCCATATTTTGTCAGCTATGTGTAAGTGTAATAGCTGGAGGGCTTATAAAAAAAACCCAATTACGCTTTTCCCGACGCGGGATCGAAACATGCTTAGTACTGCTAAGCAAGTCCTTATGACTACAAGTAAAGCATAAATATTTACAATATATTGAATCTATGTATATTGTAAATATTTTTTATTGAAATTACCGGATAATGTCGCATATATTACCCAGAACATAATAACGAATCAATTAATACTTCATTCATCAAAATCAGTCTAGTAGTGTAGGTAGGTGTTACGGTGGAACATACGCACATACAAACATACATAAACATACTGCTAAAACCATAACCCTTCCTTTAAGGCTTCACCGTTAGTCGGGTAAAAAATATATGCCATCAACCCTAGAAAAGATGTGCCAGTCATAACGCTAAGTGCATGTAGCAGCACCCACACCGGAGCGAGCGCATTGTCGTAATCATGTCAAGATCATACATCATGTCAGTACTTGTGATTAATTGTACGCATGCTAGACATAGATATCGTCCGTGATATGAATGGACCACCCCCCATTCAAGGTGCGTGGGTGTGCCTGCTCAGACATATATTCATAGATAGAATTATCAATAGGCGATTAGATAATGTTTTATAAGTTTAAAACGTGACACGTCCTCAATACCTTCTCCAAAAGCTGTAGTTATTAACTCTAGTAACTTTTATACAACGAGTTTTTTCAATGATATTCCATATCTCTAAATACTCTAAAAGTTTTGTCTCAATCCACCCCGTTTCACCGGTACCTCAGACTCTACAGCCGCACTCCCCGACAATTGAACTAACGCTTAAGATTGATCGTTAACTACAAACTAAACGTACATCGTTAGGCATTTCCCCTACGCGCACAGATTTCTAAACTACGAAAAAAACCTCATTACGGATTAAGAAAAAACACTCTATAATGGTCCAAGTATCGTTAAGATCCGGAAGCGTTTGCGATTCTTCAAATGTTTCATAGAATATCAGGGAAACTGCCACATTACTCCGCTGGACTGCCAATCAACATTCCTCGTGGGATACCACGTGAGCTGGTGAAAAAATAAAATAAATAGAAAAAGTGTCAATCTGTCATACAACGCTAACCATACAGAGCTACTGTGGGAAATACTAGTGTTTTGTTAGTGCATCTCCTCTCGTGCAAGAGGTTGTGGTTTCAAATCCAGACAAGTGCCAATGTGACTTTTTTAATTCATAATACGTGTGTACTTTCTAAGTGTACTTGGTCCGAATGTCTTAAAAAAAATAAAAAAAATAATGAATAAATAATGCTGGACAATCCACACAGCATCATCTAGCCCCAAGCTAAGCAGAGCTTGTGTTATGGGTACTAGATGACTGATATACTAAATACAATACATTACGTAGATAGATATTTTTATTATACGTAGTAAATACCCAGAACACCCGGAACAAATATTTGAAGATCTTACAAACATTTGTCCCAAGGTGGGAATCGAACCCCATGCGTCGCAGGCGGACCTTCGCCCGCCGCGCCACATCGGTCGTCAAAAAGATGCTTTCCGCGGCCCATGGCCTGGCTTCTACTTTGTCCAGAGGTTAAGCATTGCCATTCTACGTGGCAACGCCATCTTGGGCACTTTACCAGTCGACAGCGATGAGGATTAATTTATCTATTTTTTTAATGTTCTCCCACACTAAGAATTTCCCCTGTCATGGAGAGTGCATTTACAAACATTCAAATTCACACACATAAACAGCCAAATAAATATTTGTTCCGATCGAACCCACGACACGCAGCGCAGCAGTCAATCGTTCAGCCACTGCGCCAACCTTGCTGTGCGCCTTATTATAATTTACTGTTAGTTTATGTTTCTTTTTTATTATTTAGTATGTGTCTATACATATCAAGTTTAATAAAAATAAATAATTCACTCTTTTAAAGCGTTACTTTAAGGGCAGGCGTTTAGAAGTTGAAATATTTACGATGTAACATTGCTATATCAGGCTACAACGTATGGTAGGTTGACGAGATACAACGTTGCAGTTTACGACACTATAAAAGGTTAATTTACCAGCAAGGGCCACACCTGTAGCACTTAGCCTGTTCTAACACGTTACAGGTACATGAGCCACATAAGCCGTGCTCCGGACAAGTGGTACCACTAACTACAGTGTCACAGTAATTATCGCACGTGTTTATTGAAGCAAGTGAAACGTGAAACAAATTATTAAAGTCGCGCTCCACTCCACATGTAGGCAATGTGTGTATTTCTAAATAATTATGGAATAGAATAGAATTTTTCATTGCACACCATAGACACCATGCAAACTTACAAATAAAACCTATTGAAAACTACATAGGCTCTCTCTCTCACACCAAGAATTGCCCCAGTGTCGTGGGTGCGTTTACAAACTTTTTTGTTTTAGGCTGTTACAATATGCGCCTATTGTAACACTATGTAAAAGTACTTATAAATAAATGTATATTTATTAGCCTTATCGCTAAAATATAACCTTTGGATGGACTTGATAAAGAAGGGAAAAGATATACAGGTATAAGCGGTGTTCTAGCGCTGAAGCAGATTGTTTCTCAAAACAATATTTCGTGATTTATATCAGCACAACAACGTTTAGTGCAAAACACCTCATCTAACCCGTTTTCGTAAACACCCAATAAATCTCTTATCACAGTTATCGCGCAGCAAGATTTATTGTACTGAATAAGATTTCAATAACAATTTCATGTACTTTAGATGCTTATCTATGGACATCAAGCTCAGAGGTTTAATGGCGGTCAGTCAGTAAATTATTTCTACCAAACTGTCAACTTACTCGTATCTAACCTAACCTGTAACTGTTTTTCATGCCTCACCTAAGGTAGATTGTGAAGGGGTCATCATCAACCAAACAACATCTGTATCATGAACCAGAGTAGGTGTATGATACAGATACAGATGTTGTTTGCAAATAAACTTTAATTCAATAAAGCAATAAAACAAAAATACATCAAAAGAAAAAAAAAAAATCACAGGGCATCGAAAAATTCATCCGCATCACTGTCAACGGGAAAAGTGCCCAGAAGGCATACATATACCAACAATAATATACATTTGTATTCTATTCTATTCAAACAATACCAAAATCGTGTATGTGCTTGTCTCACTCCATTGCACACTTTGTTTGGCCATTGCATAAGTATCTCGCAAGAACAATAAATCGGAAACAAAGTGAATCTAAGCTTTCTAATTAGATATTTACGTAAGCAAACATAATGTTAGCTATGTACGCAGTCTACTTCATTAGTGTGACTTATTAATCTGCACTATAATTAACAAAGAGAGAGCGCATAATTTCGGTATAACCTTAAAACTTATTCAACCGATAGTTATGATATTCATTATGGTAGAAAGTCTGTGAACACGTAAGATACCGACAGTTAACGTCAATGTAGAATATGTAATTGGTAATTATTTATGGAGCGTTGGCTTCACATCTGAAACTATAAGGGTGCGGTCTGAAACGTGCGATATACATTACAAAGTCAAATCATTTATTTCAATTATCCATTAAAAGGCACTTTTTAATGTCAAAATACATAACACCACGCCTGTGTTCCCCGAAGAGTTGGGCAGAGGTGCACCTATAGTAAAACCCATTTATCGCCAGTTATGTTTAGGTCCCATTTAATAGGGGGCGAGCCTATTGCCATCAACCGGGCACGAATTCAGACTCCGGGCTGCTAATAAAGAAATTTCTATTGGAAAAACTCAATATTACTTTGCCCAAGCTGGGAAATAAACACACTAAAATTATTCTACAAATTTGAAACTAAATAATAATAATAAATAAATAAATATTGCTGGACAATCCACACAGCATCATCTAGCCCCAAGCTAAGCAAAGCTTGTGTTATGGGTATTAGATGACTGATATACTTAATACAATACATTACATAGATAGATATTTTTAGTGTACATAGGAAATACCCAGAACACCCGGAACAAATATTTGTAGATCGTACAAACATTTGTCCCAAGGCGGGAATCGAACCCGCAACCTCTTGCGTCGCAGCGCATTTCCAAAATAACTTTGTGAGATCTCTTTAAATTGAAAGTTGGAGCATTGTGTATTATGCTGAGCATGAATGAACTACGAAGTAGGATGTAATTGGTTTGAATCTAGTCATAAATGAGATGTGATTTAACCTGTTACTGTTCCAAATGCATTTTCTCATACAGAGAAGGCACGAGTATTAATTATCGAGATTCCTCAAGGTGGATTTGTGATTTCAGATGCATTTAATTGTAGGTCTAGAAAGAAATAAACGGACCTTATTGGTGACGTTCTTCATGAAGGTCAGGTGCGTTGTGCGAAGAAAAAGAGTATGTAAGAATCTTAACAGATGGCATTGTGTAGTTTCTGCCTACCACCATGGGAAAAAAGCATGATGTTTGTATAATTGTAGGTTCAGGTTTCCCAGCGTTTATGTTTTCCGTCACCGATATCAGGGATATATAAGCATATGATAAAATCAGGAAGTACATGTGAATTGTTAACGTTATTTGACACTGCCCGGATTTGGACCTTGTGCGTGAGAGGCGATGTCGTAACCACTGGGCCATCACGATACTTCAATAATCGTTCAGATATTCCTCAAATACAGTTACTTGAAGATATGAGCCTTTATTTATCGACTGCACTTAATATGCGACCGTGGGTCGTGCGCCCCACACAGCTGGCTGATAAGTTCCTATGTATAATGTATAATATACATTGTATGTATAATGTATGATGCCTCCACGCTGTACCACTGATGATCACGATCGATGCGCGGGCGCACGTGTGCCCTAAAACGTCAAGTCATCATAACAAGAGTACAGAAGACTAACTTGTTACAACAGTTGGAAATATGGTTTAAGAGGCTGAAAAGATTATTTTAGGGTAGGTCGGTGGATCTTTTAGACTTGATTGCACCCCAACAAAAGTGAGAGCAAAACATCAGACTATTACATAAGCGAAACAGCTGTGCCCCGCGGTACCACCTACTCATAACAGTTACAGTGAGATTTTAAATAGCTTATAACCTGTAGAATTGCCCTATCAAAAGTAAAATATTTTTTCAAATCCGACTCACAGATTAATAGCGAGAAATAAAAACCACACTAACACTTAGGCTTTATTATATTATTATATAGATGCAATGGAACAATGATTTATTTCCAAAATGCTTGTACGAACAAGAAACCAACCGCTAGAAGATAAAGCTCCAATTGAGCAATGCCCAACCAAAACCACAAGATCCTGACATTATCTCACACTTTTCGAAGCAGATTTTCTGCATTTATTTATTTGGCAGAGCTTCAGTTATAACGGTGATAATTTGCATATATACGGGGCGCGGGGTGCGGGGTGCGGGGTGCGGGGTGCGGGGTGCGGGGTGCGGGGAGGGACTAACGGGAACAGGGCGTGATGCCGAATTATTAGCTCGGGATGAAAGTCGTAAAGCTGAGTTTATGATGTCGCTGCATCAAGGTGGAACCGGCTTGTTAAGAGATTTTAATGTTGTGGTTCAAGGAGACTCGAGGTAGTTTATTTAATTTAAAGTGCAGGAAGATAGTGGATAACTGGAACTATAAAACAGTAACACAATTATTGTGGTAATAGATGGTAAGAAAAGACATAACACTGAGAGAAGGTTGACTATAAACAAAAAGAAATAGACTGTTTAAAAACAATAAAATTAATAAGAACAAATAATATGCCGTCATATTTAACAAGTCTTTCAAGGCTGCGGTGTGAGCATGGAGGTTTGGCGAAAAGAATATAAACAATCGAAACTCATGGAGATCGTCGGTCATAGATTTAAATCGACGCCCTCACCGTACTGATGACCTTCGTAGTACGCTAACCTATTCATCCTAACTATAGTTAACACTATCACTAACAAGGCACAGTTTCATGGTGAACTGGATCAATGTTAAACTGCCGCTACGCACGCGCTTCATTATGAAGATTATTACCCCGGAGTGCCTGACAGAAGATACGAGGTGAGGCTGCAGTGATAGCGGGGAGCGGGAGATGATATTTTAGAAGATTTGGACTAGAACTGACATGACATGACGATATTCTTACTTTAAAGGCAATGTTGCTTTAATTTCAACAAATATTTGGAATAGCTTAGTAAAAATTACTGATTCACCCTACAAAGAAGAATTCTCTTTTTACAGTGAAATAGTGATTTAAAAAAACATTCAAGGTTTTTATTATTTACTTGAAATGTAGCACGGTAACCAGCATTATTTTTAATGGAATAGAATTTTCAAATATTCAGACTTAAATATGAATAGCTTCAAATCGCTGTCCGCTCTCGCCCACACCACCATCAGCCCATCGCCTGCGCACGCGCATGCCATACCGCGGCTTTCTATTTCACATCGCCATCAGATTTCACGTTATTAGCAGAATAGCAGCCGCGTCCCATTGTTCAGCCATGACGTGCCTGGCTGCCTACCGTCAGGGGATCCTATTTATTGGCAGGCCTTTTATAGCTGCACCTGAATGCTAAGATACCGGCTCTTACCTGCTGCTGCTTCATTCTTCACTCAGCGGTTATAATGCCTCTTGTTGCTCTAACCTCAGTCGGATGGTGTTTTTGTTTTGTTTAGAAGATGATGGGGGAATTTGAGTGCAACTACCTATATATGGGAAATCGATCAAAAACTAGGGACAAAACGGTTTTTACTATTCATGTTCGTTATGGCTGTATTGTACCTACTGCATGCAAAGTCCAGTATATCATTTTACGATACATCGATAACAATATCATCCAAAGTTTTACCCCATGTCCTCATAGAAGGCGATCGTTGCATGAATCGGGAATCATAGATACTGGAACACCAATTTCCGTACATAAAAATCCGTCAAATTCTAGTCGGAATGACTTCTCAGTCTAAAACTTATAAATTGTGTACCTAAGTAATACAGATTTTTGACACACTGAGACAGTGTGAATTCAAATTTGAACGTTCTTATAATTTAAAAACGGAATTTCCTCTCTGGTTGATCGCCTTCGTATGCCATATTTATATAAATGAACAGGACGGTTGCGTAATAGCGCAAATATCTCATGTTCGGAAAACATCAATTAAGCTTTACCAGCGCAACTTCAGCAGTACAAGGCTACCCGACGTAACAACTTGCTTAACTAATTTGTGTTGTTTCAGCAAACCCTGGAGGCGGGCGGGGGCGGAGGCGGAGTCGGCAACCTCGAGAGCCTGGAGGCCAAGGTCAGTGACCTCTTCACTACATTCACACGCCGGAAGTTTGTATGTAGAGCGACTTATGAGTAGGATGGATTATGTCATTGTCGGTAGCAGTTTGAAGACGGTTAAATTAAATTATTTCTCTTACGGACGTAAAACTTAAGCTTTTTTATTAAAAAATGCGAAGTAAAGTTAATGAAGTTGACATTAAGGTATCAACAAAAAAACAATTACAAACTTCTGTTCTCTGTCATTATCGCTGTTTTATTACAAGTTTACCACACATTTATGGCATAAAATTCATAAAACGTCTTTAATTAACTAAACAATCTTATTCAGCAATAACAGAATAGAAAAAACGTACACAAATATGCACATAAAAAGTCATACCATAAGTATTAGAGAAAACTGTAGTCCATGACTCTATGAAATATAGTAATTACAGCGACTACTGGACTGAATCAATGCCACGAACACTTTCACACATATCTTAGAAAGCTAAATGTACATATACCAGTGATTTATAACATATACAAAATGATTAAAACTGATTAAATGAAAAGCCGTTCAAACTTTCATTCAATTTCCGTTTGTAGTACAAAAGACATCAACGCGCATGCACCTTTGAGTTCACAACGTATAGTAACTATATTATTATGTACATAATTGTTAACGAAGTGATTAAGTAGATGTAGGAAGCAATAAATATTATTTAAACTAGATTAAACTTGTCAAAATGTATAATATATTGCTACGGGTCCGTTGCATCTGGAATTTAAAGGATTTAATTTTGCATGTGTTAGGTAAAGGACCCAACACATACGTAAATGGAGTGAGGCTCTCCTCGTTAATGTCAAAGAAAAATTATTTGTCTCAATTGAAAAAAAGGGGAAAAAGTACAAGAAATATAAAGGATAGAATTTAGTTGCCTTGCCAAAAGGATAGTTTTGTACGGAGGAGAATGGGCTATAAATATCATACTAAAAAAAAACGTTGTACAAGGTTTGCTGATAATTAAATAAGAACATTTTTAAAGACAACGCACCTAGAATACAATTAATATTATACTACAATTAGCATGTCAAACATTTTTTCAAATCAAGAAATAATCACGATAGTAATATTAGAGTTTACTTCGTTACAATATGAGATAAATTACTTATGGCGATAGATAGCTACGTGGTGTTTAAATGGTTCCAAATACTGCAGACGACAATACTCAAATGTGAGTAAAAGTAATAACAGAATAGGTATGTTATAAATTTAATAAAATAATTAAAGTTGGCTGCGGGTTGAACTTACTTTACGAGACAATCAAGAATACACCGTTCATAGAGACATGACTGATATACAATACACATTGTATGGATTCTGTTGAGGTCAGACATATCTGATGTTAGAAATGACAGCGTCTTGAAAAATAATCAAATAGATTTCCTGCGAGTGATCGACCTTATACTCAATTGATTAATATTTTTACATTTAATTGTACCTTATTTATTCATAGACGGCACGGTTGGCGCAGTGGCTGAGCGTTTGGCTGCTGCGCTGCGTGTCGCGGTTTCGATTCCCGCACGGAACAAATATTTGTATGGCCTACAGGTAGTTGTTCCGGGTCTGCCTGTTTGTGTATGTGAGTTTCAATGTTTGTGAACGCACCCATAATACAGGAGGAATTCCTAATGTGAGGCAAGTTTAAAAAAATATACATATACGACCGTATAGTTATAACAAAACAGTTTGTTTTATTCCCACATTTACCAACTTCTCTCAGCTACTCTTGACCAATGTGTTGATTCCTCTATAAATAATTGAATCCCCAGCTAGATAACGTAACTTGTTCCGCGCGTAACATCCTGAAGATATACGCGTATGTGTGGATTAATATTTACTGCGTTTATTTATCGAGTGTCAGACTTTCGCTGCGATTTCAATTTGATTAGCATCTAGCTTCCCAGTGCACGTGCAATGATAGTTTGATTTATTTAATATCAATATGTTAATGTGTCTTAATTTATAGACTAGCTATTAAAACTATATTATTTTCAATATCAGACTTTCAAAGTTTATCCAGGAAATACTTTAGGATTGCATTGCCATTCAACGTGGCAATGCTGCCAGTCTTCTGAGCACTTTTCCCGTTGGCAGTGATGCGGATGAATTTTTCGATGCCCTGTGATTCTTTATTTTATTTTATTTCTTCATGTTTTAATAGTTGTATCGTTTTAAAGAAATTAAAAATATTAAAAATATGTATCGTTTGGGATTGAAAATTAAACATCGCTTTGAAGTTTGAAGTCTTAATATGCTCGTTACTTTAAACCAAGTCATTATTAGCAAACTCCCCCAAATATGTAAACTAGACCCTAACTAGGATCCACACTATTTATTTGAATTAAAATTGATAGATAAATTAGGATTTTACATAATGAACGATATTAGTACAAATTACTTAAAAAAACGATTTTCGTATAACTTCTTCATTTACCTTTAGATTAACTTTATTTTAATAACAAACAAATCTGTTTACACTCCAACACTTCTACTTACATAAACTAACACCAGTACAAGTTACTATCAGCTGGTGCCCGACTGCATGTAGCCCGGCGACAATTTGTCGCGTCGCGGCAGTGTGGCGACACGCGCGACAGCACACGACACGGGATTTATAGCGATACGGGACGCCCGGCTGTTGCCACTCGCGGGAAACTGATTAGTGCGTGCTGGTTAAGATGGGATGATTAACACGCACTAAGGGGACACGAACTTTCCTTATTGGTTAAGGGTGTAATTAGCCTGGCGAATATTTGTACATATTTCTCAAGATAGAGATCTTTCTATGGATGTGAATTCTTATTACGAAAAGGCTATTAGACGCCTTATTTATCAAATCAAATAATTTATTTGCATAATACAGGTGCAGAGGTAAGGTATGGTATACTAATCAATGTATCACTCAACGCAAGAGTGACGCCGCGAGGGAGCCCCGATCCATCCCCGGTGGCAAATGGACGTCATCCCTGAGTTGTTGTGTGCGTTCTGATCATTTGGTTGTTTGACTAATATATATACCCGAAGTCTTAACAAGTGATTCCTAGTTCCACATTAACATCCTCTGAACCTGTATTATGCAAATAAATGATTTGATTTGATTAAGAGGTTCATTAGGTATACTGTATTACAACTATGTGAGGTGTGCATTTCTAATGTGTATATTCGGCCTGATACTAATAAAATAATTATCACAGTGTTGATTATTATAGCAACACCTCAGAATTCCCATCTCTATGTCCATACAATTCTATGCGCTCAGAGATCTTTATTATTCCCACCTTACTCTACATAAATACTCGCTCTATCAACAATATAATGCTAGAAAACCTGCCCCAGGGAGACAAACACCAACCTATCACGATGAGAGAACCTGTACCATAGATAATACTACGCCTGTACCATGCAGCCTACAGCGCTAGGCGGCGCGGGCGCAGGAGTAGTCATAATAATGGTGCATTTACGGAATGAAAGTGAAGCCAGCTGGAGTGTTGAGTCGATAGCCGGCGGGGCTTCCTCTGAGTTATTAATCATTGCTGTTGTGGTTATAAGAAGTGAATATTAAAGTATTATGTTGGTCCTTTGATTCCCACGATAATGCATCATTGCCCGGGGTATCGACATTAATCGTTGAAATATCAAAAACTAATTGGATATTCAGTTAACTGACAAAATAACAACTTTACAGACAGCTGGTCTATTCGTTAAATAATGTTGCCTTTTTCAATGGAAAAAGTACACTAACTTATGTGAATTTCCATTATTGTAATATGCATATGGTCATGTATGTATTTAGAACACACACTCCAGCGCATACCTACATACTGTAACACAATGTTATTGACAGTTAAACACAACTTCATCGTAAGATGTACCATCTTTATTACCACCCATATTACAACACTATTTAAAAAAAATACAAGCCCGCAATACAATCTGCCTACATATCATAGCAATCTCACATTACTGAGGGAGCTAAGACTCGCATGCATATGCAATCACTATGCCGCATATGCAATTACTCGCCAATTTATTGTCAGCAATAGTTTTTGCATTTTATCGCCGCATCTAACTGTCAGTGAGACGTAATTCTCTTGTCCCTTTCGCCCTATACAACTTAGCTTAGGAATGAAAGAGAGAGATAATAAGTTCGCGGGATGTTTGATATTTCAGTGTGATACAGTAAATTGTGTGTAGTAATCCAAATGATCTTTGGGAATGTGAGACTATTTGAGGTTATCGATGCAGGATAAGATGGCTACTCGTAGTGAGTTCTGCTACCTAGGATGCTAATATTGAAGGCTCTTCCTTCAGTATTATCGTTCCAGTTGTACCAGGAAATCTGTAGGTTCAATTTAACAAGGGTTATTTAAAAATAACGGTACATTGGACGTATATGTATACACAACCGTTTCGTTCTAGATGTCTGTTCAAGCTTTTTCTATGAATAGATTTTTTTATAGGTACTCATTTCCCTATAACCAATCTAACCGTTCCATATAAATATACAAATATCTGAAACGGATGCATACAAATAATATTTAAGTGTAATCTGCGAGAATTTATTCAGAATGAGTGATAGTTTAGAAATTAGACTAGTAGTAAATAATAAATGGTTTAGGAAGTAAGCAGTAGTATTTGAAGGGATGAGCGATAGTTTGAATATATGTTCGTGTGAACCGCATTTTCGATGACAATCTCTGACAACCCAGTTTTCTTAACTTTAATCACTGGGCCTCAGTTCGCAGTGGCATGAGATTGGATCGCTTTCAATTATACAATTTGTTATGCGACGCGCGGCCGGCGCAAGCGCAGCCTCGAGCCTTTTTGTTCAGAATCGATTATGCTCGATTCATTATATTCCAGTATCGATTTCGCGCCCGACATTTATTGAATTAGAGTCCTTTTTTGTATGTTAATGTATTTGTGTGGTGTGCTTACTTTGTAAGATATGTAGCGTATGGCTCGGAATTTAATGCGTTTATAAATAATTCCAGATAATATATACACTCCACAGAAAAAGAAACTGTTGCAAACAGCTACAACTTGGCTTGTACAAGCAATTATGTAATATGTTTACAAACACGAACTGAAATAGACCAAGTTATTCCTGGCAGGACAGTGTAAACAAACATTTGCATTAAAACGGCTTACTCTGAGAGTTGCCTTAAACATAGTATAACCACCGATCCTTTTACAACAGGTGTGTCCGCGGGCAGAAAGTGCTCGAGCCTTATTTTTTCATCTGAAGCTTGATATTGCTCAAATGATACTAGTCTGAGTAGCTTACTTTTACCGCCTATATTCGTGTGTGCAATATTAGTAGGTATAATTCAAGTTTTGGCAGTTTTGTGTCGTTCACAGATTTCTTCTTTTATTATTCTGTTGTTTATATGTGAAGACTTCAAGAAGAAGTCTTCACATATAAACGAGAAGTAACATTTTCAATATCTAATTTGTATTCTTTAGCTATTTATCTTCCACAGGAAATAAATAAATAAATCAATAAAAACAGGTTAAGTGTGAGTCGGACTCGCGCACGTAGGGTTCCGCACGATACGTGTTGAGCAAAGAACCAAAAAATCAGCAGCCACAGAAATACACATTTCATGATAAATTCATCTGTTATTACGGTTTATGATATAGAGGCCGCTGACACACAGACAGTAGACAGAGGCTTCGTAATAGGGTCACAGGTGCCAACAACGTAGTAGAAAAGAACTTGCATACTAAATACTCATTTGCTAGTGCACCTTGCACAATAATTTCCCATCCTCTTACAAACAACCCTTCCCAAGTTCATTAACCTACATAAAAACAATAGTATATCCAAACAACACACCACATATATTCAATCAACGCGTAGAATCTCCCCCGCTATCGAAAGCTGTGTATCATATGAGCCGGTAATTTGTGGGAAAAAAGGGCGGCGATACACTTACGGTACTGCCAACACAATGGGTGGGAACCCAGTGATAGCTGCTATAAATATATCTTGTACTTCACTGTATAATATATAGACACGCATCTAAGGAAGTTTGCGCACTGTGGGCTACACTAGCACGTGGACTCGTGAACACAAGGTTTTTTTTACACAATTATGTAACATAATGACTTATGACATTGCTAAAACAATTTGGAGCCGGAAATATTTAAGTTAGCCAAGATAATATTGTTATCACTGAAACTGTCCCGTTGATCTAGTGATCGCAAGCGTGACTGCTGAGGAAGAAGTTGGATTCCCAGCTCGGGCAAAGGGTTACCGTATTTGATCCCAGTATCAGACCGGTTGATAGCTCGCACCCTGTTAAATGGGATAAAAAAATGACTGGAAAAACGTGGGATACCTGTAGCACTCTCACGTCTCTGCCTAATCCTTCGGGGTAAACATACTTGATGTGTTATGTTATTTCTATCACAGCATGAGCCTGAGTCTTATACAGTCTTTATACTAAACGAATACTTAACTTTAATTCAAGCTTTAAACCATAAAACCAGTTACTTAGAACTTTATTCAACATTGACAATTTAGATTCGGGTTTAATGTATGTTTTAGTAAATTGAACTTGAACTTTGTAGGGATGGAGTAAATAAATACCTTGACAGTTTAAAGGCCTGGGTCTAAAATATACACGTTCTTTGGTAACGAAGCCTATAAAGTTCGTTCTGATAAGAGAGATGAAGAAGGTACTTCTAACAGTAATATTGGTGGCAAATTCGTTTATCTACTAATTTGGTGCGTATTGGGATTAGGGATTATTCATATTCATATTCATATTTATTTGCGTTCCACAAGGTATAAAATAAGATGTTAGTGAAAGGCTTAAATCGGGATCGGGACTGTACCCGATTTAACTTACGTACGACTTTGTGACCATCTTTTGTAAACTCTACATGGTTGTTTATTGTAGCTATGGACGCAGTCCCTAACATTAATCGGTGCGAAATCGTTATGCGCATGCGTGGCCATAAACCCACAGGTGCGCTAATCGCACGCATGATCTGCGCACATTCCCACAAGCAGATGATCATAGCTATAATAATATAAGTAGGTGTAATTACATCCGTGCCTACCGGCGGATTTAATTCAAAGTTAGGGTTTGTTCACACAATGTTGCGTTCCGATAACGTAACGCAACCATGGAGTATATGAGTAAGATTTTAGTGTAATATACATACATGAGTATATTATACTTAAGCTTAACCTTTTCCCAACTACGTTGGGGTCGTCTTTCAGTCTAACCAGATGCAGCTAAATACCATTATTTTACATGGAGCGACTGTCTATCTATATATATCTATCTATATGTCCATATCCCAGTTACTGGCAACACAATACCCCTTGGTAAGACTGGTTGTCAGACTTTCAGGCTTCTGACTACCCGTAAAGACTGTCAAAGATCTATATATAACATTCCGGGACCAACGGCTTAGCGTGCTTTCCGAGGCACGGAGGAGTCTCGATATGTTACGAACGGTCACCCATCCACAGACTGACCTCAGTAAGCGTAGCTTAACCTTCGATCAACACGTGCGGCTGTTTTTATTTAGCCAGGGGCTCCTCTCACCACAATCTTTTTTACTTAAAAAAGCAAAAAATAAGTAAAAAATATTTTATTTACCTAGCGATTCCCCGACGTCAGTACGACGCTTATTTTTTACTTTTTTATTTCATGCTTTTAAACTACATATAATATACCTAGGAGTAGGAGCGCTTAAATCGACAACCTATAGAAATACGTAATTAAGACGCTTATCTTAAAAAAGCCCAGATCCAAATAGTAAAATGCGGATAACTTTTGAACGGATATACCGATTTTCATCAAACATAAGTTAAGAACAATTCCGACTTATTCACCTTTCATCCGTTCGGGAGCTACGATGCCACAGACAGACTTTCACTCACACACAGACACGTCAAACTTATAACACCCCGTCGTTTTTGCGTCGGGGGTTAAAATGGCTATTTTAACAGAAAGAGAGAACCGCTAATCTAAGTGAATAGGCTCAACTGAGTCTTTATAATAAAAGGTAGTGGACTGTATTAGAATAGGTGTCATACTATAACCAACAATCAACTTATGAAGATAGTTTAAAGGAATGCCCGTATTGATGCGGGTCTATGTGCTGAGTGTGTTGCTCTCGTGGCTGCTTTAGTACCCCGACACTCTGCGCCTGTTTCGCGGTCAATCACGCGCATATGTGATGCCCCGTCAGAAGTACAATACCTTGCTAGGCTAACATAATGTCTAAAAGGAAATGGTTCTTTTGCAACCAAGTCATCTTTCTTGCATATTTAATTATGCTGCTGCCTTTATTCACAGCATGTCTTCTTCTTCTATACATCGCTCTTTGCCGACATCTCAATAGTCACTCCCTAGCCATTTCACTTTTACACAATGCATCCATCGCTTATTTGGTCTACCTGTAACTCTCCACAATAATTATACCTATGTATTTCAAATATAAAAAGTTCTGTGTGCACTGCACCCGCTCTCCTCCTCACATATAATACGTTTATCTACATGAGATTTTCCGTTTTACGCGTACTGAATCGCACGATACATTAGTTTATTAGATAAATGAGTGTAGCGTGTGCATCAATAAATAATATTGATATAACTACATATTTAACATTCCCACGTAAACTGCTTCACCAATAACTTCTAAAAGTGCTGAAAAGTAAAATTTGTTTCGTTATTAGTTCTTGGAATCGCATTAATTAAATTAAATGCTAAGAATTTGGAACATTGAAAAACTCAGTAACATAACTCTCTTAATGAATAAACTCAAATTACTTCAGTTGCAATAATTCAAAACTTAATAGTTAATCAATAGTTCCGCTACTGCTGCCTGGACTATTAACTGTCAGACTCGACTTGCTGTAAGTACATAAAAGTTTAAGCACCAACCACAACCATACTCAACATCCTAAGTAATCTAAATTCCCATTATCAGTTCAAATTGAACCGTCAAGTAAAGTCTTTGTCTGTACACTTAAAATAAGCTCCGCCGTGTGGAACGAAGCGTGCGCCGGCGCAGGAAGTCGCACAAACAACCGACTTCAACGCGCGCCATCTTCTAGTACCCACATAAAAGTTTTATATAAGAAAACTTGTAGTAGCTATTTATATCTAAATTTAACCACACTATAACTAAAATATAAAGTATGTTGCGGCCGACGACTTTATACCCTTGCCTGTGCCCTGAACATTAAAATGATCTCTATCTTTCCTATTAATTTTATATGGCATACACATTACACACATACCATTACTAACTTAACATACAAATAGCTGCGTGTGTTTAATTTACTATCAAAACAAACGATCTGGAACGGTCAACTCACCATTACAACTAAGGAAACTGCTTACAAAATGCTACGTTAATATAACTATGAATCGCAGGAATATTTATGAATATTCAGAACTTAATAATGCTGATCTCTCTGCACTTATTTAGAAAATAAACAAATGTAAATTCTAAATCCGCAAACTCTCAATTAGCACAGATGTACGGCTTCCAACTTAAACTTAACTCACTGTTGGATTTTTAACATAAGGCGATGAACCGAAAGTTAAAAATCCATCAGTACGCTTTTCTTTAGGTATTCATTTAGCTGTCGCCTGGTGTTAGTGAAAACATAACTTAGCAAATCCGCCTAATTAAGTTACTAAAGCGAATGACGGGAAGCAGGAACATAAAGTTTAGAGTGAATGACTGAATGAATGACCGAATGGCAATATACATCCGAGACATTTGTTTGGCTGCATGTCGGACCCTCGAGTTATAGCTTTTGAGAGACTTGCAAGTTTATGGCAAAGGCTATACAGGAAGGCTTCGCTTGTTTAGTTTGTGCGTATAGACATGTTTATAGAGAAAATAACAGTTTGTGATTTTCTGCTAGTTTTATGATGTAGGTACAACTCGTCGTTCGGTCGTCAACTACCTACAAAACATAAACATTTAGCTGAAGATCTTTTCAAACACGTGAACTGTAAAGAAGCTGAAACAAGTAAAGTCTAGTTTAAGTAAATGAATGTAATCTACTAAGAATAAGTGTGCAATTGTCAATAATTCGAATCAAATCGGTTCGATTCATACCTACTGAAAAAGTGGGGAGTGAAGGTTATTACAATTTTTTATTGCATCAGTCAGTATGTTGGTAAATAAACGTATATATTTTTGATACAGATGGCGAGTATTGAGGTGTCTCTGGCCGGTTCCCGGAGACGCAGCGCGGGCGCACGTGACGTCACTCGCGAGCTCGACGCGCTGCGCACCGCGCTTACCGATAAAGACACCCTCATACAAAGGTATTGTTGTACTGATGGATTAGATTACGCAGTTGGAAGGTTTCTTCTGCTGCTTCTGATTCGCCCTCTTAAAGTTACAGATTGCAAACGGGGCCATTGATTGGTTACATACAAAGATCGATCTCTGGATTGGGATTGAGACGTTATTGAAATCAGCCGCTAAGCGATAGTCTGCGGTGCTTTTACAACTTCCTTCTCCTTATCAGACCGTTTTATATCTTGCAATAAACTTCCTCTCACAAAAATAACTACATCTTTTTCCGACAGTCTGAAGAAGCAACTAAGCGCGTCGCTAAGCGCGGCCAGGCTGGCTTCCCCCACCGCCTCGCGGGCCAGCTCGCACGACGACCATGCGTCAGCGCTGTCACCAGACGAAAGACGAGCCCTGGAGGATCGAGCCAATGCCGTCAGAAATGACCTGGATACAAGGAAGGCTAATATACAGGAGCTGAGGAGACGGCTGGAGAAGACGCATGTTACTGAGTGAGTTCCAATCTTCCTCTTTACGAATTTATTGAAAATGCCGCAATTAGTCTTGGTGTTGAATGATCGACACTTATTTCGATATAGCAGGATCGGAAGCGGAACCGGTCCTGGAGCTACTCATGAAGGGATTTCAGAAAGTCATCATGCTCTTTAAATAAGTTTTGAACGGGGTTATAACATTATATCCTGTCTTCTTAGTAATATCGACACGCGGATCCAGCAAGCTGAGCTGCAGTACAAGCTGGGTCGTGAGGAGCTGGAGCTGCTGACGCTGAGCGAGCAGGCGCGTGCGCTGGCGCAGCTCATCGAGCAAGCCGACGCGGCCGCCAGCAGGAACCACCGCGCCACCATGTACAGGTAATAACCACACACAAGGCATGACGATCGGCAACAGCATCTTGGCCTAAGCAGTGCCCAGGGAACCTTCGATAGTTTTTGCTAACATACTCCAACATTGAAAGGTCCTTGAAAGTGTAGCGACTAGAGTAATACCAATGATAATTACTCGTATGTAATTAAATGACTTCTAAAAATTTCCTTTTCACATGGTTTCAACCATGTGAAAAGGAAATTTTTAGAAGTCATATACTTACGGAAATTTTTAGAAGTCATATACTTACGGAAATTTTTAGAAGTCATATACTTACGGAAATTTTTAGAAGTCATATACTTACGACCAGACCGTCTGGCTACTGAGCCTCAGTGGTAACGTTCCGGCTTACGAAATTCATGTTTAGTAATTGAAGTCAAAAGAATTATGATGGATCTTTCATCAAAATCAATTACGGTAAACGCTGGATGTGTCAGTGCTCAAACCCATCCATCACTCTTAAAAGAAAGCCCGGGAACCTTTTTGTTTGTTATCTCATTGCTACATCGCGTGCGCACGCGCCCCAGATGACATTATATTGTCAGTAGGAACGCGATCTTTTGAACCGTGCTTACTTTTTACTTCCTCAATACAAAGAAAAAAAAATAAAGGAAATTCGGAGAAACATTTAGAAAATCTACTTGTGGTTTACTAAATGAAAAAGAAAAGTCAAATAATTTAATTCAATTAGATTTGTAGTGGTACAAAAGGGTTAAAAAAGAGAAATTTATTAGCCATAATAAAATTGAATTTTTCCTGTAAAACTTTTTACCTGTAACAATGGGAACCTGTACACATATGAGTGGATCACCAGGTTTTTACAAGTCCATTGAAAACTGACGGGTTGGTCGAGACAGTCGCGCGTCGTTCAGCCGATCAGGCACGTGTAAATTGTGTCGCACGCAACCAAACATGGCAGCTAACCGGTGGAATATACTAAGGTGACATGCTGACATACACGAAACATAAGCAACGTTACATCTTTATGGTCACTAGGAGATGAGAGGGGTGCTACATACTTATTCGGATCAGCAGATTCATTTAGGCAATACTTATTAAACAAAAAGTTGACCCGAAGCACATACGATCCAATCAATTTTCGTTCGTTCGTCTTTCATTAGGTTCGTGCCGCTAGTAAAGTCCGTGTGACATATAGGTCCCTTGCTGAAGCATGTTCAGGTCTTGTCATGTCAGGCTCTTTTCTACATATATATATGTATGGCTGTGCCGAATCATGTCTAAACGTACAACTTTTGACCTCACACAAATTACAATCAGTGTTTAAATCCTTAGATCTTACATTTAAATAAGAACTGCAACTTCCAAACTAACTCTTAAACAATGGAAGTGTTAACGAGTTTTCAAAGAAAATGAATTCGCATTAAGTTAATTTATACCGTAAAAGGGTGAAGTAAGTAATTGCAAGCACTAAACACTCACACACAGATAGGATCTATTCAAATTAACTACGAGTAATAAACGCGCCTGCGCAGAGCGGCGCTTCCTGTGTCTCCACACTAAACGAAAACCTAACCATCAGATCTGACTGTTACGATCATTACACCATCCATTGTTCGTCGGGGCGTGTCTAAACAGCATACTTTCTATACTTAGCGTTCAATGTACCGCAATCGGTGGGAACTATCGCCGAATGTGGTTCGTCAATTCATAGGGAAAGTTCTGGACGCTCTGATTTAGTTATTTGCATGTAGTAATTAGAGAGGCGTTGTAACGCGTGCGAACTTGTTGAATTAAGAGGTGATAGAATTCGCTGGATGATGAGAGGTCAGCTGGTTTTGCAGTTACTTATAGATTTCTTATCTGCACGAAATGGCAAATAAAAACTCCAGATAACAGCCACAGACCTTAATAGAAATTTCAAATTGTGGCTCATGGAAGCATGGCGTATCCTCGGACATAATTCAAACAAAATTAAACGCTATTCAAAATACCATTTCGAACTGAAACTTAAAGATGCCGTTATACGTAAATGCTTTCGTACAAAACCAATAAATCTATGGAGTCACATGCAGAGTAATCTACCTACAAGATAGAATCACATCAACATAAAACAATTAGCCAACAAATTGCACCTACTCAACACCTTCGCCTCCTACTGCAGCAATCTCGATTGTATTGCTGACATCCGCCGCGCGACGGTACCCACACACGAGTACAACACAAGTTCCACGTAAATACAGTCGATAAAATAGTTAGGTAAAGACACAAAATGGACATGTCTTCTCTCTCACGACGTTATTAATTCACCATCAGCCTTTAACATAACCACTTACACCGCACGCCTTTCAAATAGATCCTTGTCTTCTGTCAGTCAGCTGCTATCTGTTATCTTGCGACAAAGGTCGCTCCACGTGCCTGATGGACGCCCCCTTAACCTAATAAATTTGATGATGATTAGTGATACTTATTTCTGTTAATGGATTTTTTCATGCACTTTTACAATTGTTACACGATTACAAACAAAGTAAAATTTAAACGCGGTGAGGTCGGTGCTTCCTGGGTCCTTTGAAAAGTAACACCGATGTAAACTTAGCAGTCAGTCTTTTTTAAAGTCCAGACTTTATCTTGGACAGATAATGCGAGAACCATGCAGATTAGTGTCTCAGATAGTCTTTTGAGGACCACATAGATTTAAGTGGACATGTTCAGTCAGTACACGCCTTTGGCAGTAATCGTGTAGCTCAACTCGGAACGTAAGGCGCCGACGTTTTCGCGACCTGCACTCAGAAACAAGCTATTACTAATTATTATTTACTGAGTAAAACAATTTAGATCACACGACATACTCTTTTCTCTTAGATACGCAACGTGAACTAAAACTAGCTGTCTGCACCTGCCTGTATACTTATCTCTTTGGTTGAGTGTACCACCACCTCACTCCCACGAGCGGTCGAGCGCGCACAAACAATACCCCATTAGGGTACAATCATACGTGAAATATTATCGGTATTGGTTTCCCACGGGCTGCGTAATACTGTGGCAGCGAACGACAAGACTTGCGGTTGAGTTCTGAGGTTCAATCTCCTGGAGAAAGTGTTGTTAGGTTACGCTAAGTTCAAAGTCTAATATACTGTATCACGGATGTTAATAGTTTTCGTGCTGCAGAGAATTTTGATCATAAAATTAGTCAGCAAGATTGGTCCAAAAAATTGGAAATTGGATTGGATTTGGCAATTGAATTGTGGCGAAACGTGGTGTGGTAGCTTATGATATGGGGAAAAAAATTCTTCAGGAGTCAATAATTTAAACAGTTTGGCGTGTCGATATTTCTCTTTCTTGATAATTCCCAGTGTGACGTCCTGGAACTACGATAAAAAATAGTGATTATCTACCTCAAGTCAAGCTCCGCATCAACTTCGAATATCTGATACTCTTCTGTAGCCACGCTAAACTGAACTATGAACAACCGAGCCGTGACAGTAATGTAATGTTTCCCACGGCAGTGATGCTTGCGGTGTGACGTGTCGGTGCCGCGGTGGAGGCTGCGGTCAGCTCACTGCGTCCTGATCGTTGAGACACTGACCCAAATACGGCTTCGAGTCGAGTTACACGATTGACGCTTCTTGGGTTTGTGCGAATATGGAAAGGATTTTTTTCTATGGCTTGTCAGGATGTAGCGTTATTATAACTATGTAGAATGTTTGATGGTATAGTGAAAGTCAAAGCAAAGCGTAATTGACAACATTTCATAATTCATAAGCCCACAAAATAAAACATGCAATAATGTGTCTTTTTTTAGATTTTCTTTCATAATATGTTGATACATTACATGACGCATGTATTCCCCGAAGGGTAGGGCAGAGTTGAAATACTATTACAATATTAACACCCACATTTCGCCAATTATGTTCAAGTCCCCTGTAATAGGGGGCGTTCCTGTTGCCATCAACCGGACACAAATCCAGACGCCGCCGGCTAGTAATGAAAAAATCCTATTGGAAGAACTCAATAACACTTTGCTCGACTTGGGAATCGAACCCAGGATCTCATGCTGCAGTGGCGCGAGGGGCCACTGGACCACCAACCATACCGTAACTATAATACAGTAAATAATTAAACTCACCTGCTAGAACTTAACGACACCCTTGAGTAGAACGGTGTACCACGGCGACCCCGCAGGCATTCAAGCTGTTACCTCATATTTCAGACGACGGAAAGCCAAGACAGTATTTTATAACCATCCAACATGTAAACAGATTAAACCCCTGCATCTCATGAAATGATGGAAAGCGTCGTTCCTTTAAATTACTTGTGTACAGTCATACGCACACCGGTGGTAACTTTTTTTTTAGGACCGGCCTCACGTAGCACTGGGTTTTAATAGAATAAGATAAGATAAGATAATTTTTTATTTGTTCAAAACACGAGTATACACACATAGCATGCAAGATGTTATATCCAATTATAATTACTTCAGTCATGTTTTGCCTGAACGGCGTACAAATATGAGATGTCGAACGTTACACAGCATCAATTAATTTTAAAAATCGTTAAATAAATTGCAAATATAGCAATTAAACAATCCAATTTTGAGCATACTAAGAACTAAATAGTAGAATAAAATACAATCATAAATAATACTCATTTCAAAAATAATAATAATAAACATGTCAATATACAAATACATCAAAAGGAATACGTACACATTATGTCAAAGCAACTGTTAATAAAATTAGGGTGTCAATATGTAAGTCAAATTAACTTGTCAGTTAAGAATTCGTCAGTGCTGTAATAGATTTTCTCTAACAAAAGTTTTTTGATTTTGATAAGAATGATTTGAATAAGAAGTCCACTTATACTGGTTCAGTAACGGCCTACTGTACTATCTATCTCTTACAAGAATCTTGTACATATTATATGATTACTAATAAATAATCGGGTAATAAACCATGGCGTCGTTTATGTGCTTACACTATTTAATATGCCACACACGTAACATAGAGCAGCTTCCTTCTAAAGCGAGTTTTAGTAAATAAAAATTAATTTAGTACTGGGAGACACGCATCGTAGACATAACCTGATGCCTGATAATAAATAAATAAGTCAGAAGTACTGTTTTTGTTGCGAAGGCGAGCTTGCAATAAAAATGAGCGTATACTGGCGTATATAAGGGTACGTCCATCGATTACGTGAGGTGTTTTTTGGTTTGGTGAGATGTGAAGATAATTCTAGAAAGAGAAAATAAAAATCTCCTTGAATTCCCCCGATGAGACATTTACTCAATTATTTTCCGTGGTCATAAGATTGTCTGCCTGTGTGTGTAAAATGGGACACCTCAAAAAAAGTAAAAGACTATTTATTGATTTTGGTTCTAAGAAAACAAAAAAAGAAGTTCAAGTACGATTGTCAATGACCCCCCGGTCCCTATTAATGCGGTTTGATGAAATTTTACTTGGAAATCTATCCTTCTTAACTAGGTTTATCGCTAGTGTGTCACTAACCTCAACCGAGTCAGGGTGCCTACTGAAAGATTTAGAACGAACTCCACCACTGAAATTGACACGAATAAGTGTCGAGATGCTCCAAGTCTAGTGTAAAACATCCACAACTAAGCTAACTCTGACTTCTCTGGTACCCGTTGGTGATCGTGTGCAGTTTCATTTGTATATTTCGCCCTAAGCCAGCTACGCCATTTCCACGGTTTGGCATCTCATTTCTGGAACCTTAGGGATGTTTATGTTTAGTGGCGCTTTCTATTTTTGAAGTACCTACATATATTTGTACGCAGTTGTGTCGTACGTCCTTTCATGGTTCGAGCCCTGCGTCCCTATCCAGTAATTCGCGATATAGTGCTGTCACACTTTCATTAATCACCGCTAAGTGGTACGATCCCTATCTCATTTGCCGCATTTGGATCATTACCGGAAACGGAGCTGGTACCACGGCGTGCCGCTCTGGGAAATACGACAGTACGCCATGTTTCAGGTTATAAAACGCGCACAGCATGCTTTAATTGTTCAATCGTGTTTATAAACAGCGATAAAATTGCGCTTTTATACGAATGCCTGTCGTATGCATTGATTAGTATCGATAAACTCGTTTCAGTTGTATTATACGACTTAGAAAATTGAATCAATTTAATAACAGATTATATTAACGTTATTCTGTCAAAAGGAATGGATCCTAGATACGTAGATTGTAAAGTTCTAACACTAGACGTCATAGCGTAACTTTCAGCAATTCCAGTCTGCTATGCTGTTATTATTACTAAACCCAACATTTACGTTCGTGGAGTTAAACGGTACTGCAGCAGCCATCAAACCAGACGATCCTTAAACACACGCCATTTTCTCCAGACTTCACTCACAAACTTTTCCAAACTCTCAAAAGGTCTGCATTTAATAACATATAATTTGCGATACTTGAAATTTCGCAAATTGTTCGGACCTTCGTTTAAAAGCGGCAAATTAGGCACCCTAATGCTTTTCATGGAAGCGAGGGGAACTGTTTGTTACTGTAAACACAGAGTGGATGAATCTCTTGGTAAACCTAGTGTAGGGAGGTAGGGGACGGCAGAATAAATTGTTTATAATTGGAAATATTAGGAGTAAAGGAATCTGCGGATCGATGCCTTCGAAGGATGAAATGATTTCCGATGGCATTGATTCACATTATATCCGTTGGAACTGCCAGAAGATTTCTCGCATCAATTTTCTTATCTTATGATCGTAAATAATGAATCCTGAATATAAAGAAAAGATTAAATGAAATGCTAATTATCATGTTAATAGGTTAAAAACAAAATTACACATCATAAAATTAAATTGAAAGAATTAGATTAGGACAGTGTTTTGCTTCCTGACTACTCCAGAAAGAGAGAGAAGAAGAGAAGGAATACCAAAACTAACTCAGAGGTCTCTATTAAAGTCCAGATATTGTCTTGGTTAGGTTACGTGAAGGACCATGTAGTTAACCGTATAAGATAGTCTTTTGAGGAAAGAACCATACAGATATGAGTAGATATGTCCTGTCATTGCAAGCATTTGTCATCGTACAGCTCAACTCAAAACTAAGGTGCTCAACGTGTCGATAAACAAAAGAAAAGAACGAACATTTAGGTAGGCCACATAAAGTACTTAAACTGTCAGATAAAAGTCATAAAAGAAAGTAAAAAAAAAATACAATACAAATGTCCTTACATTCGAAGCAAAGCCCTACTACACGGTGCCTCACTCCCGCAGTTGGTGCAACCTACCAACTATTTCCACGCTCCTCATTATACGAGTATACCCAGCAAAAGGCATAATGAGTCCATTTTGACGTTTATGAAACTTTTAATCCGAACCGTGTCATGTACCGTTTGATTAAAACAAGAACTGACCCTCACACACTCACACACACACACACACACTCACACACACGTATTCACAATTTCTTTGAGCCGCCGTAATTTAAAAGTCCTCTTCTTTACAAAAACTGAGCGCGGAGCTAATTGGTTCACACCTTTGTCAAACGTCACACGGTGTATGACTTCATGATTTCCGCGAACGACAGCATAAGTACTGTAACTGTCTGCTGATGTGCGATAGAAGGCAATACTGCCCTTATTATTCATGGTAATAAGTAGCATTTTAATCTGTGGCTAAAGAAATATACCTGTTGTACGTGTGAAGAGTAGTTTATGGTGGTTGGATCTGATGGATGATAAAAGTAGTACTGGCAATTACCTATATAATTAATTATTATTTGATTCAACGAGGACTATGAAATGCTGGCGTGACGACTTCGAGGCGTTTTCGAAGATTGGCCAGCAAATGGCACACATGGAAAAGTAGGGGGGTTACCCAGCAGTGGAACAGAACTGGTTTTGAAAAAAAATCGTTAACGATATCGCCAATCCAATCGGAAGACCCAAGAGTAGACAGTGGAATGAGTCTGACGCCTATAGGCGAGATTTTTGGAGCAGGATCGAGCTGCGTGAAAGAATGAAAGGGGGACATTTCCCTGCATTCGTTCTCCACGGGCTGATTTATAATTGTTATCATATCAAATCAATTATGCAGGTATTCAAGACAAATTTATTTTTGAAAATGATGCAGTAGCAAACCATAATAAATGAACTCTCTATTTCTACGAAAGCGAGTAAGCTCACAATGAGATATGTTATCCCCAGCTTACCACGTGTAGTATGTTATCAAAATCATAATACATAATGACTAAATTAAATTCCCAGTGTTCTTAAACGAAAGTAAATACCACAATGCGTAATAACGGCCTCGAATCTTACCTTATCTTGTCAGAAATCATGCAAGCACGATGACTTAATGAAAAGCACATAATACAACAAAGAAATAAACGTCATCATATATCATACATAACAAGCCTTTACTTAACATAATACAATTTTACATTACTTGTGATTTCTCTCGTGAGAACAGTCACAATAGTGTACGAAATTCCGACTGATTTATGAGTGTGAACATGAATTTGAGTGAAAGTGCTCACAGAAGTGTTTTGCGGACGAGACGAAGATCAGACGAGACCACTGAGCATTAGTGCTTAGGTATGCACATTACGGTGAGCTGCATCAGCCAGTTACGAGGTCTAAATGCATTTAATATCAAGGGAAAACAAAACACGATCCGAGTTTTAGATAATAATTAAAAAGAAATAAATATTGCTGAACAATCCACACAGCATCATCTAGCCCCAAGCTAAGCAGAGCTTGTGTTATGGGTACTAGATGACTGATATACTTAATACAATGCATTACTTAGATAGATATTTTTATTATACATAGGAAATACCCAGAACACCCGGAACAAATATTTGTAGGTCGTACAAACATATGTCCCAAGGCGGGAATCGAACCCGCAACCTCTTGCGTCGCAGGCGGACCTTCGCCTGCCGCGCCACATCGGTCGCCTAATTGAACATAACAAAACATAACATAACACCTGTATTCTCCGAAGGGTTGGGCAGACGTCTGCCTATAGTAACACCCAAATTTTGCCAGTTCTGTTGTCAGTGTGAAGTCCAAGCGTATTACCATCAAACGGGCGCAAATAAAGGGTAAAAAGATATTTCCTATTGGAAAAGCTCAATAATACATTGCCTGACTTGGAAATCGAAACCAGGAATTCACGCTCAGCAGGCGCGCTTGGAACCTCTAGACCAACGAGGCAGTACAATCAATAATTGAATAATTGAAGTCATGTACAAAAGCAATACTCCAATGATTCCTGATCGTAGCAGCATTGCAGTTTTCAACCAGGCCAGCTGCTGCAGCTGCTCCATTCTGATCATCATGTATGGATTAATGTTAGTTGGGAAGAAGGTCAACGTCTGTTACTTAGCACTTGAATGAAGCCTTAACGATATTCGAGAATGGGACTCGTTAGCTATCCACACCCAGCGGGTTATGAAAGCAGAGCTTCGAACACAATGCAACTCATATTGTTTGTTTGAAGTTCTGCTCTGATTTACTGCAAGGGGAGACTGCATGACGATCATGTAA
This sequence comes from Phlogophora meticulosa, assembly GCA_905147745.2. Lineage (NCBI taxonomy): Eukaryota > Metazoa > Arthropoda > Insecta > Lepidoptera > Noctuidae > Phlogophora > Phlogophora meticulosa. Next base: position 17,538,596 of record LR990527.1, on the reverse strand, counting down.
CCTGCTTGTTGTAAAACTATCCTTCGGATAATGTGACACATTCCCTTGCATTGTGTGCATGCTTGCTTGTCTTGTGAGTAGGTACGAGTACAATTGTCGCCAAGCGCTTATAAATAACACGTCTATAGGAAAATAATTATATTAATATAATAAAACATTTATTTAGCACTGGCACGCAATGACAAAATACTTAACAGAAAACAAAAAAAAAACAAATTAAAAATTTAACGACTAAACTAATAAAAAAAATATGCTCCTTACTGCTGATCCAAATGAGTCCAGTCCAGCAAAGTCCTCCCAGACAGTTAATGTCTGACGCTGATTTTAAGCTGGCATTGCGGTTGTGCGCTTTCAAGTAAAATTTCTTCTCTGTACCTATTTACAAGACCAACTACGTGTTGAAAGCTAAGTGACATACCAAACCTCACCGGTATGTACGAGTTGCAGGCACAAAATCACCTAATAGCAGTAATTTCCTTTATATACAGATCTTCTCGTACACGATAGTTATCATGAAAACAGTCGTCTAATTCGATAAACTGTGCGACATAGATAGCGTCTTGTCGTGCGTGCGTACTAATGCACACAACGACGCGGACGGCTCGTAATGTGGTAATGATTGCCGGCGCCCACGCAAACTGATTGTTAGTTTGTGGAATCTAAGGTGGAATAATTTTGGTGCACGATATTAATGTCGTTAAGAATTTTTTGGGATTAAATTGTTGAGTGCTATTTTTTGTCGACTTAAAGTTGAAAAGTAATAAATGGAACACATGAATGCCATGAAAATATAGAAGTAACCATAATTTTGGCAAAGAAAAAGCGCCCATTTTATAAGAATTACACGTCATGGAAACAAACTTTGTTTGAATTAGTTCTGTTGAAATAGAACTGAGCTTTTGTATTTGACCTTCCAAAGAAGAGAAAGAGTCCCAAGCCAGGTCGATGATTCCCCAACGAAGACTAACGATACGTCTATACCTCCTCTCTTATCCTTGTCTCTTAGAACAATGAAGACTGGGCGTAGCACATTTAACAATAGGTAATAAAACGTAATAGTTTAAATTGAGACATTTACTTTTATTAGTAATTAACATGGTTCATCAAATCGCGAATTAAACGACTCGTTTCATTGCGTGAGAATTATCTCAGGCTTTTATTTTTAGAATATCTACCATAACTACATTCATTTAGAACGTATGTAGGATGTTCCACCGAGTGTCATCTATCGCTATCAACATTTTGTGTTTGGATCCTATTTAGAAGTTAATCTAAGTCTAATAGTATCATCTGCCCAGCTTTGCAGGGTTGGCTTCCAGTCTAACTGGATGCAGCTGAGTAGTGACAGTATTTTACATGGAGCGATTATTATTAAAGATCTACAAATGACAGCCGGTACCAACGGCATAACGTGCTTATCGATGCACGGAGTCGTCTCGATAGGTATCCACAGACTGGCCCCGGCAAGAGTAGCTTAACCTTCGATCGACCCATGAGGCTGTCCTGCTGTAGACCATTAGTCTTAGCTAAAATATAACCAAGACCCCATTCAAAGACACAGCATTACGAGATGCCCTCATCTAAAAGGAGTACATAGTTATAAATCCTTAAATCTTAGTTAACTCTTTCGTTGCAGAATGCGTATTACACCTGTCTTAAATATAGTACTTAAGTATATATGGCTTGTGGCTAAGTAATACCTGCCACACAGTTCGATCTTCAAGGTTCAGCAACGCTTGCCGAGGTAGGTCCGTGGATAGGACCGAGACCCTTCCTTGCTTCGGAAACTACGTAAAGCCGGTGGTCTCGGCTGTCATTTAAGATGCCAAAATTAAAGAGAACTAGCCTAGCCAAGGGGTGTTCTACCTATAACCTCTTCAACCCAAGTAATAGGATGGACAGGTCATAGGCAGTCGCTCCATGTATATTGCTGGTACTCAGCTGCATCTGGTTAGACTGGAAGCTGACCATAAAATACTTGGGAAAAGGCTACGCAGACGATGAGTATTTATGCTTATCAAATAAATTGTGTAATTTATAAAAGGAAGTACAAATGTACAGTAGCAGTTCAAGATTAGTGACGCGCGTGTCAAGCGCACATTAGCTAGGCGTATCAAAGTCATCATGTGGTGCGCGCACGCCGTGGGACGCATGCGCTGGCGCCGCTGTTTAAGTACACTAATCTGAGTTAAATAAACTCCGAAATGGATATAAATAAGATGCAGCTTGTTACCCATAATGAAATAAATGTAACCCTATTTCTGATTTAAAAAGAACTAGCTAGCACATCTTTATCTACTAATAAGTCTACACTTAGTCCGATTAGATTAAATAGAAGACCACCACCATTTTTTTTTAATTTCTAGATTTTCTGTGTAGCCATTATTCTGTTCAAGAACAGTCAGCAGACAGTTCAATTAATTGGTTACTAATTAGTAAATCGTTCCTGTATTTATCTTAGACATCGGTGAAGGTAAATATCGAATATTAAATAGAATACACTTTATTGTACACTCTAGTAACTTACAAATAATAATTTTAAGAGCTAACTTTTCATTAATGTAAGTCTAAATTGCAATTGTGCAATTTGATGTTTAATGCTCGTACTTTTTCGGTGTTTGAAGAGGCCTTTGCCCTGCAGCTAAGCTAAGGTAACACTCCAAAACTCTTAACCTCTGAAATGTCATGCAGGTCAGAAATGCCTGAATTTTATGTTTCTCATATTAGATGCTCGTTTTATTCCTAAGCGAAAATCACACACTATAAATCTTCCACTTTCTATTCAAAACAGCACCTTATGTTAAATAAAAGACGTTCGCTGTTCCTCGCTCGTGTGCTCGTGGTACAGCATAGTTTATGTGATAACTTTGTTGTTAGCACATACAACGTTAGGCGACTGTGTGATGGTTGCTATAAATATTGAGAGAACTGGCTTTTATTACCTCGTGTAAAACTGAGGTCCTTGGGGCAGGTTTAATGGTGCTGTTTATTGCACGTATCTAATAGCTTTATAATTTCACAGCTACTCAAACGAAGTCTGTAAAAAGAATGACCTATACCTACTAGATAACATGATTAGAAATGTAATGGCCAAATATTGATAGTTAATGTGTGATATTGCTAAAATGACCGCATTTTAGTGTTAACATATTTAACGACGACGTAAATCTTATATTTTTCTAAACTTATTATGAATGGAGTATAGGTTTAATTGAAATTCCTAAAAAAGTTGCGTACCTGTAGCTGTAAAATAATTAAGCCATAATTGTCTATGGCTGCCAACTTACTCGATCACGGTTATGTACGATCATTAACGCAGAATTCCTATAACTCCATAATAGGCTAAAACAGAGTCTGTAATAAATCGGCTGCCTTACGAGCGACTCAGGCGCAGTCACGTGCTGGCCGGACGATAACGGGCGATATTTTATTTATTTGCACCCTACATGGCGCGCAATCTTACGCTGCGCGTTTCGAACGGATTGATTGCAATCACCTTTTATATTGCCGTCTATACAATGTATTGGAAATAAGTGAAAAGTGGCTAGAAACCGTAAACTACAAGTTTCAAACTTCGGAACTTCCTAACAGGTTTAAACAGGTTCGGTTGGGTGGGCTTAGTGTCAATCATTCAAACTTTTCCCAACTGTATTGGACCCGTCCTGTGTACAACGCCAGGCCCAATTCACTTGGACTATTTGAGAGCCTGTTTAGGTACTTATGTCCTTCTTAACTATAGCTCATAGATAAAAATGCTAAAAGTAACCATAAGCTCACTTGAGCTCATGATTACTTTAAGCAGTTTTCTAACTGTAGGTGCTTAACTACAGTAGGACTTACCCATACTGGCAAGAAAAAAATCAAGCTATAAACCAGACATTCACACATTTCACTCGAATTTTCCGGTTGTTGCAATAGGTTGAGGGCTTGAGGCAGCACTATCTGTTCTCAATTTCAACTGACCATACAAATAGGTTTGCCTTATTGTCATACAATAGCAGTGCATAGCAATGAGGTAAACCTATTTGTATCATAACTGGACTCGAATATTTTAATATTAATGAGTTTATACATATAAGTACCTTTTACGATTTCTGTGCATCGCTGTAGGTATCTGATCTGTATCGAAACACGTCGTTTTACACTTTTAAGCTCTCCAAGAAGAACGAAACATGAATGACTAACCGAGCGTCTTTAGTCATCCAGAATTGAAAACACCAAATCGCTATTAGTACGTCTTTGGTGTGTTTATTAGGCCATTCGTGACTCTAAAACTATTTTTCTTATTTACTTTCATAGCAAAAAAATATACACAACAGAGTACCCTGAATTTCTTAACAATAATAAAATACTAGCCGGCGCCTAGTGGTCGAAATTCTGCACTCATTCTTTTTACATCTATGCCAAATAAAAATGTGTTTTCATAACAACACAATTCTGCCCTAGCAATGCATTACTTGCAATATGGCGGTTTCAAGAAAAACGCGATTGTTTTTTTTTATTTCTACTGTAACGAATATAAAACTAATTTGTTTCTTTACTTATAAGGTACATATTAATTGCATAAAACAAGAGACTGATAATAATACCAGCCTGTTACTGTCCCACTGCAGGACAAAGGCCTCTGCTCACACAGAGAAGGCACGAGCATTAATAACCACGCTTGCTCATAACGGATTGGTGATTACAAGCCAATATTAAATAAAAGTCCAGGTTTCTTGATGATATTTTCCTTCACGAGATGTCAGTGTTATCTGTGATAAACTTAGAAAGTGCAAACAATGAAAAAGACAGAAAAGTACTTGTGATTTGAACCGAAAACCTCGTAGGTACACGACCCCTGGGCGATCACGACATTTACTGATAACTGATAACAATAAAAAGAAACTCAAACATTGAGTCTCTCCTTAATATATCTTATAAAAGAAATAAAAAAAACCCTTTTCTATCTCTCATCTCATCGCAATATGTCAAAGTTGAAGAGTTTATGAGTATTGGTATTTGCACTTGTGTACCGGCCTGTGTCCTCGACCAAGTTCGACGCTCGTGAGCGCTCGATATGTTATTTCTTTTTACAACCAGTCCGACCGGGAATTTTATGGGTTTCATATTTCACCTCTACGCTAGTAGGTGTAATGCCTCGAGACTAAAAACAGGTAGAATGGGAGATAGTATTAAAGTTTTTTTATATTTAGACCGAAAACAAGATACTACGGGAGCTAAGATTTGATGATGAGGGATACTTGGTGAAATAGTACCGGTGGAAATTAAAAAGAAATTAAACGAGACCAACACGACTTTTGCTTAGCAATGGGATGTTATTATACGACTAAGAGGACAACAGTACAATTATTCTTGAACAAAATACTCAAATATTAAAATGTATAAACCTCATGTACCAATGAAATAAAATGCCTAAGATATAAAATGTACTCGCAGCGACTTCTACCTAACGCCGACGTATGTAACCTCTAAAGAAACTAGACTCTATCAACACATCTTCAGTGTCAGTATAGGCACTCTGACGTCGTCCACATAATAATCATGGTTTAGCACACACAGGACAATAACACAGACATATCTGCTCGCACCTTAAGCAACCACTTAAGATATCCTTTCCTAAAAGGGGTACTAAATGAGCTCTTTTTCAGGAATCCATTCCTTTGCACTGTATTAAGGTTTGTCACGTATATAAAATTGTCGCAAGAAACCACACATTGCACAGATACTACTTACAAAGGTACTACTGTAACAATCTTAATTTTAAAAGACGTAGAGTTGACAAAACAATAGCGAAATTCATTGCACTTCTCTTTAACAATAATGTGACAGAAAAACTTGATACAACGTGAAAATGTACTCGACTTCGAGTGAGATTTCTATCTCTTTATCATGTCGATCTTTTAATTATAAGTAAGGTTTTTGTCGATAGATTTATCTATGTGTCGTGTTCTACTGTGAAATATATCTTGTAATTAAGCTTTTTGTCAAACGGTGTTACCTATTGTGATTTCCATGCGGATCTTGCTGAGTCAGAGAAACTGCCAAGTGATACACGAACAGTGATATCTAGGTGGATAGTGTGGAGAGACTGGGGACGTGTCTTTTTACATGTGACGGATCACGGATGCTCTGGATTGGATTGATGACCGGGACCTCTGGTGACGCGCGTCAATGCCTTCCCTCTGTTTTAGCACAACTCGGGAGAAACAGACATATGTATAACCGTCAACAACCATAAAGATGCTCGGATTCTTAGATGCTGACGTGACCCAGGATATTGAATGCCTGATCCAAAAGTACTTATGACAGAATGTGTTGTCCACAGTGCGGTGCGGGAGTGCGGCGGGTACGCGTCGGTGGTGACAGTGGAGGTGCGCGAGGGCACTTGGGGCGCAGTTCCGCGGGGCGCCGGCATGCTGGTGGAGTGGCCCGGGGACAACGTTGGGCTTAAGGCTGGAGACAGGTACGTACACAACGTATTGCAAATCCATAACGTAGACATCTTAATCTAGAAATTTGGCCCATTTGTGCGAATTGGCCTACTTCTACTATTAAGCTGAAAAAGACTTTTCTTACTATGGTAATAAACTAAAAACTTGATTAAATTGTAGAAAATGAGGTATAAATTTGGACAATGTGTTTTTGACCGCATTTAGTAATTCGAAGCTAAGGAAGTTGCTGTGGAATAAGACGTGTGAACTCCAGCCGTCCGTCGCATCGCCACATGAAACCATTGAACTCGGAGAAATAGTCATAACATCCATTCACGAAACACCAAAACTTGCATAAAACGCCTTTATGATGCAATCTCCGCATTCACCAGTTTATAGCGCGCAATAACTACGCAAATGCGCGCACGCATCTGTGCAGACGCAACGCAGCGGGTCAGCAGCCTGCAATCACGGCCATCGCGATGTTATCTGTGCCCATAGATGGGCAACGATGGGTCTCGGACTGTGGGCAAACACTGTCGAAGTAATTTACATTAGTGCATGGAATTTCTTGAGAGTAGTGACGGCCACACACCGTGCCAAATAACTGGTTGCTTCGTTGCTAGATATGCGATCTCTGGTTTCGCTTTATCTCTTTATTTTGTTTCGGTATAATAGAATATTTGAATTCATTCCATAATTTAACATATTTCTTAGAGATACGAACCTTTTTAGGATAAATATGATACACTAAGTTAACTGGCATAAAGCCGAAGTCGGAGTGAGTTTAGTTTTTCAAACTGAACACAAGTTGGTTTCGTAGCAGCGTTCGCTACTTAATAATAAACACAAAAACAATAGAAAAACAAAAAAAATACCTGTGACTTATGGCGGTAAAGGCATGTGCACAAGTACGTGGACTGTGCGCATGCGCTCACGCCGGTCAGCGGTGTCAGGCCATCAATACAGGTCCGTTTAGAATGCTCACACAGATAAAATCGCCGCCTCAGCTTTTAGAGTATGTGCGAAATATTCCATAGCTTCACTCCAGTCACGAACCTAGCACACAAGCTAGCTTTGTGCCCGCGATTTCACTCGCATAGACTATGGATTTTTATACAGTTTTATTTTTATTTTCATCGTTTCATACATACATTTATATTTTTCTTGATTTTTAATTGAATAGTTATTTGTATCTCCTTTTTTTCAAAATTGTAGGATCAGACGCCAACACATCAAGCTAACCCAACCTGTCAGATTGTCGCAAATGAACATGAACTATGGAAGAAATTTAACAGATTGGGGTACCTTGATGTGCTGGCCTCTGTACCTAGCACATCTTTATCTCTGCATAGCCCAAAAGTTGACTAGTAGAAATTGGTATGGCATTAAGTCCGCCTCTAAAAATGTTTATGCATAAAGTTTAAATACATAAATAAATAATATTGTAGGTACTTGAATATTTACATTGAATAATGTTTTTTCTTTCTTTACTTATCTGTAGATATGTCCTAAGAGTATGTGACTGTTCTTTAAAAGCCGCTGCAGGCTAAATTAATCTCTCGTGGAATTATTTAATGATGGTAAACTCTTGGTAATGAGCACAATACTAGTTCCTTTGAGACGAAAAAAAGCAGTGGGAACCTGAATGCGTCGCTTATCGATCTAATCGTAGATCTGTAAATCATTATCATTTCACTTTATCGAGGACTTGGTCCACCTACTATGCTAATCAGTCCACAAGAGTGTTCTAGGTGATTGCCGAGTTGTCTATAACTAGCTCTGATGTTCATGATTTTACAAATTTAATAACAAAGCATCATACCATCACGCCTGTGTTCCCTGACGGGACAGGCAGAGGCAGGCGAGCCTATCTAAACCCACATTTCGCCAGGGGGCGACCGTATCGCCACTAATCGGGCACAAATCCAGACTGATTCACTAAATAGAGCTGTTACTTAGAAATTCCAGGTAGGAAAAACCCATATCACTTACCCCATCTTAAAATTAAATTAGAGAACATTTCCTACAATTTATGTTGTCACAATATTTTTCGTAAAATCAATAGTTTCGGCGTAAGAGCGCCGTGCGAAGTGTCATTTAAGACCTATTACGAGAAATTCGTTTTTTTACAAATTTTAAAATTGATGGTGATTCAGGTGAGGTTATGGTGGACCTTCTCCACATAAAAACAGTTACAGCACAATTTTTAAATAAATATGCCAATTATATTTTAATTGCTGTTACTGCTAATAAGGATCCTGTGGTTTACGGTCAATACACTTTTTTTGGTTCACACCATTGGTTTTACGAATAAAGTTGTGAGAATATAAATCGTAGGAAATGTTATATAATATAATTAAGCACATGAATGAATATTTTCAATGTCGAATGATTCAGAAAAAAAATATAGTCGTAAAAACTGCAATTAGATGCCAATTTGCCAATATGGCGGCGCGAGCGGCAAAGTTAAAATTCGAAAAGAGCACATCAAACTCTATAAAATTACCCATTTTCAAACCTAACTAACTAAGCTAACCCCCTATGTTTTGACCATAGTATTGTAACTATACACTCATTTAATTGTTTGTTCTTCATTCTTGCATCGGATATCAATATATTTAATATACATAGTTTCACTTCTCACCATGGAACAGCATTTTCAATCTTAGGAAAGCCCTCGGAGCATGTAGTTGTACCCTGGGGCAATAATAATAAATATTTATATTGGTATGTGGATTGCTCTGATGTGACGTATAAGGACTGGAGCGATTAATTCTACACGATTTATCGATCCTAACAACCGTCCACTCTTGCGCATTTGTCAATCGAACATTATTCTTGTGTATGCTATGATAGATCTTATTAATGTTTCCCTTAAAGAGTTTAACATGAAATAACATTACGCCTGTATTCCTCGACAAGTTAGGCAGAGGCGGTAGTACACCCACATTTTGCCAGTTATGTTTAAGTCATAATATATATATATATTTTTTTAAATAAAACGGTGCCCCACACTAGGAATTTCTCCTGTGTCATGGGTGCGTTCATAAACATTTATAGTCACATACACAAACAGCCAGACCCGGAACAACTACTTGTAGGCCATACAAATATTTGTTCCGTGCGGGAATCGAACCCACGACACGCGGCGCAGTAGCCGATCGCTCAGCCACTGCGCCAACCGTGCCGTCAAAATAATAAAATATTACCAGGCTATTGCAATTAATTTAGACCTAGGGCTCGGGCTACTGCTAATTCCAGATGGAATAACTTATAACACTTTGCCCGACCTGGAATCAAACCTCTGACTTCATGCACAGCAGTAATGCTTGCGTCCACTAAAGCAACAAGGTGGTCCTACTGTATAGGTTTGAATATTTTCATATCGATAAATACTTACCTAAGTATGTACATACCAATCTTTTCTCCTTCTTCATCAAGTCCATCCAAAGGTTGTTTGTAAGAGATTGCTTTTAGCGACAAGGCTGCCCGTTGAAGTAACACCCTATGTAGCTCTTAAAGTTATTGCTTGTAGGTTTTAATAGTGCTCTACTTTATTCTAAGTTGTTTGTCTAAGAGCAAAACTATTATTTAGGAATATTTTGATTTCTTTCCAGGGAAGCAGGAATTTTAAAATTGTATGTGGCGAAGTAGTCTAACCAATATTGTTGCGGAAATTCCTGTTGATTGCAGAATCAACCAGAATTTCCATGCAGAAATGTTGGTTCTAAAGTTAGCAATCTGCCACAAAAAAGAACAACATATGTACGTCCCACACGCAGTTATAATGCTATAATTCAAAAAGCTGAGCAAGCGCGAGTCGGACTCCTAAAGCAAGGGTTCCGCACCGTGTCAAGCGGAGAAAGCCGAAATAATAAAATACCAAGTCTTTTCTTTTTTTTTTTTTTTTTTTTTTTTCTTTAGAAAAAACGTTGCCCCACACTAGGAATTTCTCCTGTATCGTGGGTGCGTTTACAAACATTTAAACTCACATACACAAACAGCCAGACCCGGAACAACTACCTGTAGGCCATACAAATATTTGTTCCGTGTGGGGATCGAACCCACAACACACGGCGCAGCAGCCGATGGCTCAACCACCGCGCCAACCGTGTCGTCTTTTGTATGAGGGCCCTGGTTAATTTTTAATTACGACAGACGGCACGGATCAAATATTTGTATAGCCTACAGATAGCTGTTCCGGGTCTGGCTGTTTATGTGTAAATGTGAACGTACCCAAACCCGTACGTAAATGTACCCATGAGACAGGAAAAATTCCTAGAGGGGAAACTTTTTTTTTAAATAAAATAAAATATACATATATAATTTCTTGTTCTAGCGGCAATAGAAATACACACGCCGAGAAAATTTTAGCTGTTTATCTATTAAGGTTCTTGAGATACAGCCCGCTGATATCCGCCGGACGGACGGCTTAGTAAGTCTCGTTGGCACCATATGGGCCGTACCCATACGGTGCCAAAGAGACTTACTAACCCTAAGGCCTCTGCCTCGAATTTTGCGGGCAGCGGGGCGGCGGCGCTGCGGCAGCGGCGCGGGAGCGGCAGGATCTTATGCGTAAACTCAAATGGACCGGTTCTCGAAAACAGCGGCGTGGCAGCGGCGCGGGGGCGGGCAACTAGTGCACCCCAGTCAGGCGGTGACCGCCCGCGTTCCGCGTCTGCATTGTAGTATAGTGTTGTATTCGTTATTGTCGATAAAACTCGCTATTTATTTTCCTTGCCCTATAGTAGGGACCCACTTCTACGCTCTATTTAGTGTGGGCAAAAAGTAAACACAACACTACACCGCTATAGTGCCGCGCGATCTGCCCGCTGGTTTGGAGAACAGGTATGCGTTGCCCGCCCCGCTGCCGCGCCGCCGCCGCCGCCGCCCCGCTGCCCGCTAAATTCGAGGCAGAGGCCTAAAAATGCACGGAGGCACAGAGAAGTTGGCGATAGTTAGCCACTTAAGTAAACAATTACCCTATTATAACGAATCAAATGTGTAAATTCGGTTGATACACGCCACTGAGTAATGTGCGGCTCACAGTTACTGCGAAAGTTATTTTCATGGAAATATAATATGAGACACGCACGTTCTAGTTCTATGAAAATTACTTTCGCAACAGCAACGACGAATTCGGGGTACGAGGAACAGGGTGTAAAGTTCTTCACCCACCATTGTGAAGGGAGGATCCTCCGGCGAGACGGGTGTTGTGTCTGGTGGGCTACGGCCCGACGGTTGTAGTCGAGTTCTTGTGTATAATAATATGTTCAATCGCTCGGATAACTTTAATATCGCGACGTAAGATACGTCATATTTAGTTCATCGAGAAAGATGTCGCAAGAATGACATCAAATTTGAATAATCACTGAGATACCTACTTTCTGATGACAAGATGTACTCTGATACTTGATCAGATAATGGACACCAAAGCTACATATCGGTGTTCAGCTTCATCAGCTGCCGTCCCATCAATGTTGGGCTTCTCGTCTAACCGGATGCAGCTGAATACCAGTAATTTACATGGACTGCCTATCTGACCTACACAACCAAGTGACTGGTTAACCGATTTACCGGTGAGCTAATCGGCCTTGCCGAAAGTCATGTCGGTATGTAAGACCGGTCGGCAGACGAAAATATGGAGCATATACAGGTACTTAACCAATACGAGGTTATACATTGCAAGAAAGGATTCAAAACTAATTTACCACTTCGTGATTGCCCCAGCATCCGCATCCCATAATAAATAACAATTAAAAGTGGAAATGATTTTTATAAAATATGTTCGTCATTTTTCCACAGATTAATAGAAGTAAACGGCACACCAGTGCTCGCGTGCCGCAGCCAAGAGGACCTGCAGCGTGCTACGAGTGCCGCCAACCCCGCGCGTCTCGTTCTCCTGCGCAGCACTGGCCCCTCGCAGACGGTGCAACCCCCCAACGGTTTCACACAGGTGCTTATGAAACATGAGTGGAATTTGTTCTAAAAAGTTGCAGACTAGTAATACACGAATGTAATACATGAACCTCCACTTGTATGTAAGTAGCGTCCTGAACCAAGTCACAAAACAAATTTGCTGTAACAAGCAGGAAGGCCTGCTGAATAGTACACTTTGCTATAAACACTCTTAATTACCGCTAAACCAGCATTTAACCCATTCTACCGAAGGCCGTGTTCACAGAGTATGCGGCCAATTTGTTCACACACATAATTCACTTCTTATTTGTTATTTTAGAGCGAAGCAGCATCATTACGAGCTGAATTAGGTGCCCTGAGATCGGCAGCAGACGATGCGGAGAAAGCAAAGGAAGGCCTCAGCTCCGACAACACCAGGCTTACACACCGGATCTCTTACCTCGAGGAACAGGTCGCAGAACTGCTCAGCAGACATACACAGGTAACTATACAGAGAGGCAACTGCTGTTTGCTATGAGAATACACGATAGATAATTAGACATATTTACTTGTTTCTACAATAACTTGACAATTAACGAATATTTAACTTTGGGAATTTTAATCGCAAGCTGTTTGGTCCCTAAAACCAGTAACTTCTATCTGCGCGATATGAACACCAATTCATTACTATTCTCTTTTTCTAGCTACATTCAGTGAGCAGTAACGAGAGCTGCATAACAGTGAACAAGACGAAGAAGAACGTTACCAACATCAACATCACGACGGAGCCGCATCAGAAACCCAGTCCCAAGTCTGAGGTGCAAGTGTTCCAGAAAGGACCAGACATCACTGCCATCGTCGCCAAACTGCCGGGACTTGACGGCGCGGATAATAATTTACCAATGATCAGACCGAGGTCAAACGCTTCAGGAGCATCTTCAAGAGCGGCAGTGTCCCCCAGAGCATCATCACCCCTGAACCACAGATCCCACAGCTCCCACAGCCTCGAACACAAAGCCGAACGAATGCGTCACTCTCTCTCCCATCACTGCATTCACGGAGGAATCGACTACAGCGCCGAGACCGACGCAGCGATACGCATGATCGAGAGGAACCAAAGACACATAGAGAAACAACGAATAAAGAATGACAGACTGAGCAGGTCTAAGTGTGAGGACTACTTCCGGTCAGACAGCGACTTAGACTTGCGGGAGTCGCACTCCACCGCGAGTGTCGACCCAAGACATTACGAAATAAAGAAGGCAGCAGACAGAATAGAAGAAAGTATCAAGAAGACCAACTGGGCGGAGAGGAAAACTCTTTCCATCATTGAGCAACTAAAGCGGTCACAACGTCTGAGGAAAATGAAGAAGAATGACAGCTCAGAAGATATTCAGCTAGAATCTGAAAGACATTACATGTATCATAGAATAGACGGCAAAGTGTTGGAGAACGCTCACAAATCCAGCAGAAGAACATCCAAACTACACTCTCGAAGTGCCAAGTCTTCAGAATTCGAATCAGAGTCAGACTTACCGAATGGCGACATGTACAGCAGCTCGCCGCGGATAGACTACGGCTCAGAGACTTGTTCCCGGATGAGCCATTACAAGAAGAACGAAGATAGCGACGTGAAGTCGCGACCGACACCTCCGCGGAAACCGTTACGACTGTCCCTCCATAAAGCAAGAAGCGCACATTCCTTGATAAACGGCAGTGAATCAGAGACGCCAAGTCGGCCTGCTTCCGAGGCGAAGCACACTGACACCGACTGCAATAAAAGGCCGGTGAAGAGGACGCACGCGGCCGACAAGTGGGCGCGGGAGAGGATACGCGACGCGGGCCGAGCCACGCCCAGGCCGCAGAGGAAGCACCTCAACGGCCTGACTGCCTGCGAAGCCCCGGCGGCCGATGACCTGTACCCTGAGAACACGCACATGCCTGTAAGGATCAACGGTAGAACTGGCAAGTGGTGCTAGCACCAACTCCATGGAGAACCTAAATGGGCTATGATTTAGAGCTTGTCCAGAAAGGGCGCAATACGCGCGAATCACGCGCGAGTCGAGGGTCTGGCGTTATGCACGCGATTTACGCGCGTATTTTGAATTCGCGCGATGCTTGTGGACGCGATGTATTCGTGCCTAGTATCTCAATAGCGACGAATTCGCTTCTTCTGGCCAAGGTCTTATATAGATGGCAAAAGAGGCTGAAAATTAACTACGCCCAGTTTCTGGAACGAAAATTATCATAAAATGAACGTGACAGATCATATCAAACGCGTTTTAAATGCTGTGAATCTACGATTGGTTGAAAGAACTATCAACAGTCAATCGTATCACTTGAGTTGCATTTAATTTTTGTGGCATCGATATATTCCTTCCAGAAACCAGTGTTAGATAATCTTATACTTATCATTAACAAACTTGGGTTTAGATAGTTCTATTCGAATATTTTATAAGTTATTTTCAATTATGTCTGATTTACAAATTGTTACTCAAAAAAATTGTATTTAATGTTCAATTTGCCCCATTACAGACATATTTATCAGTAGTGTACAGAAAGTGGTATAAAAAAAGAAGATAATGTAAATACACCGTATGTAAGCACCCACCGCGCAATACTCACCTAATGTAACGTATTTATTTAAGACTTAGTTGTTAGCAGGCTGCGATGTGTAGACGACAATAAACGTGTGCCTTTACTTTTGCGAGCTCATTGTAACAGCAACCCTAACACATATCCCAAGTAATGAGCCGAAATAACATTTATTTGAATTCAGGATCTCACGTAATACTACATGACGTACCAAATCTTAAGTAGGCCCAGAAGCAGCTATATTTTGTGCGCCGGTACAACATTCCTGTTATTTTTATTTTATTTTATTTTATTAATTTTAAGAAAACTTACAGCTAATACATTTGAGTAGTCAGAAGTTATACGTAGAAGAAAGCCAATTACAAGTTTCCACTTATAAAAACTTATGTATGAAATAGACAAAACGGTAAAAACGTTAAGAGTTTAAACAAAAATAAAATACATTACGCAACAATGTTACTCTTCAAAGAAAAAGTTACTTAACATTTTTTTTAATTTCTGGACACTATTTGTGAATAAATCAAGCTCAACATCCCGGCACACCTTATTAAATATTCTACATGCTCTTAAAATGTATGTATTTTGCCTATAGACAGTTTTCACAATAGGTACATGAAGGAGATGAGGTCTCCGAAGAAACACAGACGGTACACGAAGTCCAATCTTGGCCACCAGCTCAGGGACATCAGTAGACCCGTTCATTATACTAAATAGGAAAGCAAGATCTGCAATTTTTCTTCGCTCGTGTAAAGGAAGAATATGAAATTTCTTACACCGACTAGTATAGTTAGGAAGATAAGTATTTGAACGATATTGAGTGTACCTTAAAAATCTCCTTTGTATACTTTCAAGGCGATTAATATAAACATTGTAATTTGGATTCCAAATTTGAGAAGCATATTCGAGATGGCTACGGACAAAAGCACAGTATAGAATTTTCATAGTTTTGACATTCTTAAACTCAGAGGAGACCGTAAAAATAAAACCTAACGCTTTAGAAGCCTTGTTGACTATATTGTCAATGTGCGCATCAAACAAAAGTTTTGAGTCAAAAATTACTCCAAGATCCTTGATGACGTTGACTCTGGCAATTGAGGTATTCGATAATTTGTAATCATACCTAATAGGGTTTGGCTTACAAGTAAATGTACAAACATTACATTTTGAAATATTTAAATCCAACCTATTTCGATCGCAGTAAGCATGGAACCGGTCCAGATCCTCCTGTAATAGGTGTGCATCCTCAACGGTTGATACTTGACTAAGAATTTTCATGTCATCCGCATACTTATAACAAAATTTTAGAATTTAGGAAACAAGAAGCGATGTCATTTACAAAAATATTGAATAAAAGAGGTCCTAATAAGGATCCTTGGGGAACCCCCGAAGGAATGTACATCGTTCTCGAGGTATAACCGTTGAGGACTACAGTCTGGCATCTATTTTCAACATATGATACAAACCATCTGTACAAGCTACCCCTCACACCAATCTCTAGTAATTTGCGCAATAAAAGCGCATGATCTATTCGATCAAAACATTTGCTGTAGTCAGTGTATATAACGTCGACCTGAGACCTCCTGGACATATGCTCTGAAAGATAGTCGCTAAAGACCACGAGATTGGAAGTGGTGGACCGACCTTTTAAAAATCCATGTTGGTGTTCCGAGAGACTTAATTTAAGTGAAGAAGAAAGTTGTACGTGTACGATTTTCTCCATAATTTTAGCGAACACGCAGAGTTTGGAGATCGGTCTATAGTTTTCAACGGTGTCCTTCGGGCCTTTTTTATGAATCGGCGTTATATACGCTGACTTCCAGATTGTAGGCACCACTCCTGAGTCAAATGACCGTTTGAATAATAATGTCAATGGAATGGATAGACATCTGGCACATTTGGTAAAAATAATTGGTGAAATATTATCTGGACCAGCGGATTTATTAATATCCACTTGCTTTGCATTATTGTACAACAAACTGTACATATAATTTAGTTTGCAAAAAGTCAAACACATGAGCACGTATAAGTCAGCTAAATACGTTAAGTTACTTTATTTTACTGCTAATTGGTAGCGGGACGGCGCGACATTAGAAACCTTCGACCAAAATTGAACATTGAACAATAACAACATTGTTAATTATTTTTGAGCGTTGTAGTAAAGAAACTAATAAGTTATTAAATAAAAAGTGTCAAGTATGATTTACAGAAGGGTAGACAAGTATGACAACCAGTCTAACCTTATAGTATCGTGTTACTGAGTAATTGGGTCGTGGAGGTCAGGTGGGTAGTCACTTCATGTAAAATACTGGTACTCGGCTGCATCCGTTTGGACTGGAAGCCGACCCCAACTTTGTTTGGTAAAGGCTAGGCAGATGATAAATAATAATAAAAAATAAATAAATAGTATCCTTTAGTTTCTGAATCACCAAGTGACGAAGAATTTTGCTCGTAGGAGTGAAGCCAGTAGCAAAAATATTGTACGAGCGTGCTTTAAACAGTTAAACAAAATATCTCAGTATTTTATTGGTAGAAATACTTGACTCATACAGATTCAAAAGAACCAGTATTTTGAATTATTTTTCGTCTTACCAAATTATAATAATAATACCAGCCTGTTACTGTCTCACTGCAGGGCAAAGGTTATGTCTCATAGAGGGGTCATGTCTCCTCTGACATCCCCCTCCTACCCACTGACAGCCACTGCCCTAAAGTAGGTATCCTAGTTGTTTAAGGGGCAACTGGCAACACAAGTAAATACTTAATCTTAGAATGCATATTCATTAGGGGTCATGAACCCCTCCCACGGTGTCTCACGAGTCCAAGCAGTGGGAACAATTATTACATTTTCTGTTATAGTAAATTACCATCTATTTCAGGATCTTAAAGGGTATCTTAAATTCAAATTACAAATACGAAATAAAAAACGCACTTCATATTAAAATCATTATAATTATTATTACTAGCAACAAAAACAACATTATTATGTACACCAAATTAATATCGTATATATAAAGATATATGATAAACTACCCCCACGCTGGGAACACACTCTACTCATGATATAGTTTCTTTAAATAATCTTACACCTCTATTCCTTACTTAACGACAATATTTAGATAGCATACTGAGATATATAGATTAAAAAAGTGGTTTTTATAACCGTTGAGTGTGCACCCAGCCTAAATCGACATTGATATTTCAACTTTGGTTGAAAATGACGCTTAAATTAATAAATAGAGATTTTTTTACCATGGCGACATTTAAAGTAATTTGTTTTACTGAACAATTTTACGAATATTACTTTTACATATTTAAAGATTTGTTTTGCAAACATATAACTATCCAAATTGATAGTGCGTTTTTAATGTTTTATTCACCGACCGGAATTTCTTATTCGGCCATAAAATCATAATTCGGCCATTTTTTCGTTTTCTTCCATAAACCACCTGAAGCTTCGGTCAAGCCGAAAGTCAGAGATTCGTGGATAGTCGCGATCTTGTAAAGGTCAGTGCTGTATTGATTGATTATACATTATAAATTATGCTATTTATATAATTATGATCACGTGTAGTCAAAAACCCGAATATCTGACAACCATTCTTACCAAGGGTATCGTGTTGCCCAGTAACAGGGTTGTGGAGGTCAGATAGACAGTCGCTCCATGTAATATACCGGCATTTAGCTACATCCTAGGCTAGCCTGGAAGCCGACCCTAATCGTCATCATCATCATCATCATCAACAACACCATCATCATCATCATCATCATCATCATCACCATCATCATCATCACCATCATCATTATCATCATCATCCTACTCCTCTAACCTTTACCTCAATTTATTTGGGGCCGCATATCTTATTCTTTCATACATCTCTATTTGCCGTCATCTCAAAAGTATTCTCATTTCTAGCCATGATGATGATGAACAATCAATCACGAAATACAAAAGTAAGAAATACACGAATGTTTGCAACTTCTAATGGCATTATCGTTTTTTGTTTCTATTAAAGCCTTTATTTGCTCTCTCCTTAGGTGTAAGAAAAAACAAAGAAGATTTCAGCGTATAGCGGAAATATTAATTAAGTGTTTTTTATCGTTTTCGGCTGAATATCCATTTTCCAGAAATTCATATTCAAATTATAACAGTACCTAGTTACCACATATGTAAATCACTCTATGAAAGTCATAGTGACTACTGACTACTGACTAGTCCTCCAGCCTGCTGAGTGGATCAAATTAACGTTACAATGATCTGATCTGAATCAATCTGGTTTGAAAATACAACACTTAAAATGAAACTTCTGAACATAGAGAAAGAATAGCCAACTAACATCATTATCTGTAAAACTATTTAAGAGCTCGTCTATAGACCCGGCGCAGTATCCGACCAAAGTTGAAGTATTTATTCTGACACAGCATATAATATAATGCGCTGCGTTCAAATAGTCTAGCCAACAGACGTACTAACTGACTAGTTCCCATTTGTCGGATGAAAGAACACACTGTTGCAACAAATAAAAAAGGCGGGAAATAACTACCCGCCATGTTAGCGCATCTACAAACACTCATAGATAGGCTAATTAGACCAGTTAAAGCGCAAAGGCAGAGAGAATACCTCTCTAGAAGCTCAGTGTGCGACTAAAATATAAAAGCGCAAAACTCAACAGGTACATACGGTTGTACCCGTCAAGCGATCGCCTACTACAACTTTTACGTTACGAGCCTTTTGCTATGACCGAAAAATACAACAGTATTTTTTGGTCGAGTGTAGGTAAAGACTAAAGAGAGAGTCGTAAAGACTTATTGTTAAGGGCCTTAAACCCAACGAACGGAGGTTCATGATGAAAAATCTACAATAGCCAGAGGTACCAAGTGTTTCTATAAAACCATGCGGATGTACGTATGTGATGTACGTACTATGTTTAGATTCTAACAAAGATGCCATAAACTGATGTGCTCACGAAACTTCTCATTCGGACCATTTGAACAACAGCGCATCGACAGTCATACTTAATAATAAACTAATCTACAATAACTGCAGTACTCGCCATGGAAAGGCGTAGAAAAATGTTTATAAAGTCTATATATATTCCGTTGCACACGGCAGAGACTAGAACAGTGCATATGAGATGCAACTTTACTCGCTACAAATAGTTTTCTTAGATTACTATGAAGTAATAGTATGTTGAACCCCAAGTAAGTATATTAAGCACAGTTGTATGGTGTATGTTTGTTGCGCCTTTACTTCGAGAAAACATGGTGGGCAGTTGCTGTTTACCTTGTAAGAGCATAAATAGGAGTGATCGTCACGAGCGCTAGTCTCGGCCGCGTACGACAAAATGGTGGCTCATTTTGAAATTCGAAGCTAACAATATACCCAGATCTATGGAAATGGCTGAACGCTACATAAAGGATAATGTTACTCATGTTCTTTTTAGCGATGGTAATACGCAGTACACAAATTACTATACAGGTAATACACGATACAGTCACGAGTGATTATTGTTGCCTAAGGCCTAGGGGTAACTTACGTGTATACAAATGGATTAGAGATAAAACTATTATTAATCGGTATATGGCTCTAAAACATTTATAAGTTTATAGATAGATTGATAAGATAAGGTAAATGTGATATTCAATGACTGGCCAACATCTGTACGGTAATGTGGCGCAGGCTTCTATACCGGACAATAATGGGAACCATTAATTGTTCATCTTGGAATAGCGTAAACTATAAAATTATCTTCTTGTAGATAAGATCTAAGTTCAGTTGTTCGGTATACATCGCATGCTCTTTCCAGAATACAGGCTTAAGTCTTAAAACTGATGGCCAGTAATTAAAGTTTAATTAAATACAATGATGTCATCTGTACATTGACACATCCAGCACTAAATATTCTTGTGCAGCTACTGATTTGAAATTGAAAAGGACTGTATGAATCTATTTAAAAATAACACCTTAAAGTCGCCCCTGTCTAGATGGGTTTATAATCGACGAGATGTGCTAATCGATGTGAAATCGAATAATGTAATAAACACAGGTTTATCAAAATGAATATTAGCCATCGGCTTCTGTCAACCATTACCGCGTTAATGTCACGTGACGGAAGCTTATAGTTTTATGCAAAACTAACGCAATTTTTTTTTCGTTAGTATTTATATTCTTCCTCAACAACGTGTTCATAAAACTCAGATTTCAATCAATAAGTACTCTGTCAGTCGTTTTGTAACAATTCATTTACAAAATTAGAGTTTTATATACACACTTGTCATCAGTTGAAAAATGTTTGACAAAAAAAATGGTTCATTTTGATTTCGGACCTTCTGTTTTAGCTTCACAGAAAAGTGCGCGCGCACGCGTGTCATGTTAAGACGTCTTCAGCGACGTCCGCTTGTGCGACTGTGCTCAGCTAAGACATCGCCATCGGCTTAGAACTCGAAGCAGCGTCCGAGGTTGACGTACTTCTTGAGCGCATACGGTAACGGCAGCTCCTTAGAGAAATAAATAAAAATGGATAAGTGTGCACAGATCGAACCCAGTCAGTAACAAGGCGGTCAGGTGGCAGGGACGGTAGGGACGGTAGGGACGGTAGGGACGGCAGGGACGGTAGGGACGGTAGGGACGCTGGGGACGCTGGGGACGGTAGGGACGGTACCTTGACGCCGCGCTTCATGAGCACGGACAGGCGCACGCGCCGCGCGTCGGGCCCGCCGCGCCGTAGGGACGCTGGGGACGCTGGGGACGGTAGGGACGGTACCTTGACGCCGCGCTTCATGAGCACGGACAGGCGCACGCGCCGCGCGTCGGGCCCGCCGCGCCGTAGGGACGCTGGGGACGCTGGGGACGGTAGGGACGGTACCTTGACGCCGCGCTTCATGAGCACGGACAGGCGCACGCGCCGCGCGTCGGGCCCGCCGCGCCGTAGGGACGCTGGGGACGCTGGGGACGGTAGGGACGGTACCTTGACGCCGCGCTTCATGAGCACGGACAGGCGCACAGGCCGCGCGTCGGGCCCGCCGGGCCGTAGGGACGCTGGGGACGGTAGGGACGGTAGGGACGGTACCTTGACGCCGCGCTTCATGAGCACGGACAGGCGCACGCGCCGCGCGTCGGGCCCGCCGCGCCGTAGGGACGCTGGGGACGCTGGGGACGGTAGGGACGGTACCTTGACGCCGCGCTTCATGAGCACGGACAGGCGCACGCGCCGCGCGTCGGGCCCGCCGCGCCGTAGGGACGCTGGGGACGCTGGGGACGGTAGGGACGGTAGGGACGGTACCTTGACGCCGCGCTTCATGAGCACGGACAGGCGCACGCGCCGCGCGTCGGGCCCGCCGCGCCGTAGGGACGCTGGGGACGCTGGGGACGGTAGGGACGGTACCTTGACGCCGCGCTTCATGAGCACGGACAGGCGCACGCGCCGCGCGTCGGGCCCGCCGCGCCGTAGGGACGCTGGGGACGCTGGGGACGGTAGGGACGGTACCTTGACGCCGCGCTTCATGAGCACGGACAGGCGCACGCGCCGCGCGTCGGGCCCGCCGCGCCGTAGGGACGCTGGGGACGCTGGGGACGGTAGGGACGGTAGGGACGGTACCTTGACGCCGCGCTTCATGAGCACGGACAGGCGCACGCGCCGCGCGTCGGGCCCGCCGCGCCGTAGGGACGCTGGGGACGCTGGGGACGGTAGGGACGGTACCTTGACGCCGCGCTTCATGAGCACGGACAGGCGCACGCGCCGCGCGTCGGGCCCGCCGCGCCGTAGGGACGCTGGGGACGGTAGGGACGGTAGGGACGGTACCTTGACGCCGCGCTTCATGAGCACGGACAGGCGCACAGGCCGCGCGTCGGGCCCGCCGGGCCGTAGGGACGCTGGGGACGGTAGGGACGGTAGGGACGGTACCTTGACGCCGCGCTTCATGAGCACGGACAGGCGCACGCGCCGCGCGTCGGGCCCGCCGCGCCGTAGGGACGCTGGGGACGCTGGGGACGGTAGGGACGGTACCTTGACGCCGCGCTTCATGAGCACGGACAGGCGCACGCGCCGCGCGTCGGGCCCGCCGCGCCGTAGGGACGCTGGGGACGGTAGGGACGGTAGGGACGGTACCTTGACGCCGCGCTTCATGAGCACGGACAGGCGCACAGGCCGCGCGTCGGGCCCGCCGGGCCGTAGGGACGCTGGGGACGGTAGGGACGGTAGGGACGGTACCTTGACGCCGCGCTTCATGAGCACGGACAGGCGCACGCGCCGCGCGTCGGGCCCGCCGCGCCGTAGGGACGCTGGGGACGCTAGGGACGGTAGGGACGGTAGGGACGGTACCTTGACGCCGCGCTTCATGAGCACGGACAGGCGCACGCGCCGCGCGTCGGGGCCCGCCGCGCCGTAGGGACGCTGGGGACGGTAGGGACGGTAGGGACGGTACCTTGACGCCGCGCTTCATGAGCACGGACAGGCGCACAGGCCGCGCGTCGGGCCCGCCGGGCCGTAGGGACGCTGGGGACGGTAGGGACGGTAGGGACGGTACCTTGACGCCGCGCTTCATGAGCACGGACAGGCGCACGCGCCGCGCGTCGGGCCCGCCGCGCCGTAGGGACGCTGGGGACGCTGGGGACGGTAGGGACGGTACCTTGACGCCGCGCTTCATGAGCACGGACAGGCGCACGCGCCGCGCGTCGGGCCCGCCGCGCCGTAGGGACGCTGGGGACGGTAGGGACGGTAGGGACGGTACCTTGACGCCGCGCTTCATGAGCACGGACAGGCGCACAGGCCGCGCGTCGGGCCCGCCGGGCCGTAGGGACGCTGGGGACGGTAGGGACGGTAGGGACGGTACCTTGACGCCGCGCTTCATGAGCACGGACAGGCGCACGCGCCGCGCGTCGGGCCCGCCGCGCCGTAGGGACGCTGGGGACGCTAGGGACGGTAGGGACGGTAGGGACGGTACCTTGACGCCGCGCTTCATGAGCACGGACAGGCGCACGCGCCGCGCGTCGGGGCCCGCCGCGCCGTAGGGACGCTGGGGACGGTAGGGACGGTAGGGACGGTACCTTGACGCCGCGCTTCATGAGCACGGACAGGCGCACGCGCCGCGCGTCGGGCCCGCCGCGCCGTAGGGACGCTGGGGACGGTAGGGACGGTAGGGACGGTAGGGACGGTACCTTGACGCCGCGCTTCATGAGCACGGACAGGCGCACGCGCCGCGCGTCGGGCCCGCCGCGCCGTAGGGACGCTGGGGACGGTAGGGACGGTAGGGACGGTACCTTGACGCCGCGCTTCATGAGCACGGACAGGCGCACGCGCCGCGCGTCGGGGCCCGCCGCGCCGTAGGGACGCTGGGGACGGTAGGGACGGTAGGGACGGTACCTTGACGCCGCGCTTCATGAGCACGGACAGGCGCACGCGCCGCGCGTCGGGCCCGCCGCGCCGTAGGGACGCTGGGGACGGTAGGGACGGTAGGGACGGTAGGGACGGTAGGGACGGTACCTTGACGCCGCGCTTCATGAGCACGGACAGGCGCACGCGCCGCGCGTCGGGCCCGCCGCGCCGTAGGGACGCTGGGGACGGTAGGGACGGTAGGGACGGTACCTTGACGCCGCGCTTCATGAGCACGGACAGGCGCACGCGCCGCGCGTCGGGCCCGCCGCGCCGTAGGGACGCTGGGGACGCTGGGGACGGTAGGGACGGTAGGGACGGTACCTTGACGCCGCGCTTCATGAGCACGGACAGGCGCACGCGCCGCGCGTCGGGCCCGCCGCGCCGTAGGGACGCTGGGGACGGTAGGGACGGTAGGGACGGTACCTTGACGCCGCGCTTCATGAGCACGGACAGGCGCACGCGCCGCGCGTCGGGCCCGCCGCGCCGTAGGGACGCTGGGGACGCTGGGGACGGTAGGGACGGTACCTTGACGCCGCGCTTCATGAGCACGGACAGGCGCACGCGCCGCGCGTCGGGCCCGCCGCGCCGTAGGGACGCTGGGGACGGTAGGGACGGTACCTTGACGCCGCGCTTCATGAGCACGGGCCGCGCGTCGGGCCCGCCGCGCCGTAGGGACGCTGGGGACGCTGGGGACGGTAGGGACGGTACCTTGACGCCGCGCTTCATGAGCACGGACAGGCGCACGCGCCGCGCGTCGGGCCCGCCGCGCCGTAGGGACGCTGGGGACGCTGGGGACGGTAGGGACGGTACCTTGACGCCGCGCTTCATGAGCACGGACAGGCGCACGCGCCGCGCGTCGGGCCCGCCGCGCCGTAGGGACGCTGGGGACGCTGGGGACGGTAGGGACGGTACCTTGACGCCGCGCTTCATGAGCACGGACAGGCGCACGCGCCGCGCGTCGGGCCCGCCGCGCCGTAGGGACGCTGGGGACGCTGGGGACGGTAGGGACGGTACCTTGACGCCGCGCTTCATGAGCACGGGCCGCGCGTCGGGCCCGCCGCGCCGTAGGGACGCTGGGGACGCTGGGGACGGTAGGGACGGTACCTTGACGCCGCGCTTCATGAGCACGGACAGGCGCACGCGCCGCGCGTCGGGCCCACCGCGCCGTAGGGACGCTGGGGACGCTGGGGACGGTAGGGACGGTACCTTGACGCCGCGCTTCATGAGCACGGACAGGCGCACGCGCCGCGCGTCGGGCCCGCCGCGCCGTAGGGACGGTAGGGACGCTGGGGACGGTGGGGACGGTAGGGACGGTACCTTGACGCCGCGCTTCATGAGCACGGACAGGCGCACGCGCCGCGCGTCGGGCCCGCCGCGCCGTAGGGACGCTGGGGACGCTGGGGACGGTAGGGACGGTACCTTGACGCCGCGCTTCATGAGCACGGACAGGCGCACGCGCCGCGCGTCGGGCCCGCCGCGCCGTAGGGACGCTGGGGACGCTGGGGACGGTAGGGACGGTAGGGACGGTACCTTGACGCCGCGCTTCATGAGCACGGACAGGCGCACGCGCCGCGCGTCGGGCCCGCCGCGCCGTAGGGACGCTGGGGACGCTGGGGACGGTAGGGACGGTACCTTGACGCCGCGCTTCATGAGCACGGACAGGCGCACGCGCCGCGCGTCGGGCCCGCCGCGCCGTAGGGACGCTGGGGACGCTGGGGACGGTAGGGACGGTACCTTGACGCCGCGCTTCATGAGCACGGACAGGCGCACGCGCCGCGCGTCGGGCCCGCCGCGCCGTAGGGACGCTGGGGACGCTGGGGACGGTAGGGACGGTACCTTGACGCCGCGCTTCATGAGCACGGACAGGCGCACGCGCCGCGCGTCGGGCCCGCCGCGCCGTAGGGACGCTGGGGACGCTGGGGACGGTAGGGACGGTACCTTGACGCCGCGCTTCATGAGCACGGGCCGCGCGTCGGGCCCGCCGCGCCGTAGGGACGCTGGGGACGCTGGGGACGGTAGGGACGGTACCTTGACGCCGCGCTTCATGAGCACGGACAGGCGCACGCGCCGCGCGTCGGGCCCACCGCGCCGTAGGGACGCTGGGGACGCTGGGGACGGTAGGGACGGTACCTTGACGCCGCGCTTCATGAGCACGGACAGGCGCACGCGCCGCGCGTCGGGCCCGCCGCGCCGTAGGGACGGTAGGGACGCTGGGGACGCTGGGGACGGTAGGGACGGTACCTTGACGCCGCGCTTCATGAGCACGGACAGGCGCACGCGCCGCGCGTCGGGCCCGCCGCGCCGTAGGGACGCTGGGGACGCTGGGGACGGTAGGGACGGTACCTTGACGCCGCGCTTCATGAGCACGGACAGGCGCACGCGCCGCGCGTCGGGCCCGCCGCGCCGTAGGGACGCTGGGGACGCTGGGGACGGTAGGGACGGTACCTTGACGCCGCGCTTCATGAGCACGGACAGGCGCACGCGCCGCGCGTCGGGCCCGCCGCGCCGTAGGGACGCTGGGGACGCTGGGGACGGTAGGGACGGTACCTTGACGCCGCGCTTCATGAGCACGGACAGGCGCACGCGCCGCGCGTCGGGCCCGCCGCGCCGTAGGGACGCTGGGGACGCTGGGGACGGTAGGGACGGTACCTTGACGCCGCGCTTCATGAGCACGGACAGGCGCACGCGCCGCGCGTCGGGCCCGCCGCGCCGTAGGGACGCTGGGGACGCTGGGGACGGTAGGGACGGTACCTTGACGCCGCGCTTCATGAGCACGGACAGGCGCACGCGCCGCGCGTCGGGCCCGCCGCGCCGCCGGCCCGCGCGCCGCTTGCTGCGCCGGCGCCCGCCGCCGTCCGACGCCGAGCTGGCCGAGCCGTCGGAGCCGGAGGACGAGGAGGCTGGCCCGCCACGCTTGGCACCGCGGCGGCCCGGGCCTGGGCACGCGCACGTCACCGTGACTGGAACCGAACGGCTCACTTCAAAAAACGACTACTTTATGATGAATGCATTTCGCGACGCTCTATGTGTAGATACGGAACGAGACATACCTTCACCGATTTCGGCGGCTTCGTCGTCGTCTATGTCACTCAAGGCTATGATTTCGTACTCGGGACTGTCGCGCTGGTCTCGGCTGATGGGATATTCACGATCGCCAACGTCGACGTCGGGGTCGTCGGACTCGTCGCACACGACGGACTCGGACTTGGTGGGCGACGAGCCACTGGACGTGGTGGTGCCCTCGCCTATGCCGCTATCCAGCTTCTTCCCGTTCTGCTCTTTCGATGTTTCCGTGGTTTCACCGTTGGAAGACTCCGCTTTCGACGCGTTAACCATCCCGTCCCAGTCCATGTCGCGCGACGTGCCCGGGATCTCTTTGGTTACATATATTTCCACTTCAGCCGGCACCTTGAGAAGATCCAACTGAAGGCTGTCGTCCGTCTTGGCGGAGTCGTCGGAGGTGCCGGGCGTGTCGGCCGTTACGGGCGTGACAGGCGTGACGGGCGTGACAGGCGTGACGGGCGTGACAGGCGTGACGGGCGTGCCGAGGATGTCGAGGAATTTGGAGTAGGGCATGTCGTGCGCGTCGGATGCGTCGGACGTGTAGGATACGTCGGACGGGTCGAGCGTGTCGGGCGGCTCAGGCGAGTCGGGAGTGCAGAAAGTGCCTGGCATGCCGTTCACGGTGAGGACGGTGCACTCTCTAAGCTTTCTGCTCGGTTCGGGCTCCTTGGGGATCATGATAGGTGGTTCCGGGGGGTACGGATATCCCGGCAGACCGATGTGGTCATCCTGGAACTCGAAGGTGAGCAGGCCGCGGCAGGCGCGTGAGGTCTTTATGGTGGGCCCCGGCTCGGGCAGCTGCTCGGGCACGTCGCCTTCGGGGTTGGCGGCCCGCTCGGAGCGCTCGTGGCGCTCCACGCGGAGCATCCGCATGTAGGGCCGCGACTGGCGCGCCGGGCGTGATCGCGAGCCTCCACCCCTGCTGCCACTTGCGCCCCCGCTCCCACTTGCACCCCCGCTTCCACTTGCACCCCCGCTCCCACTTGCGCCCCCGCCCCCATCTGCGCCTGCACCCCCGGCTGAGCCCCGACCCCTACCTCCACGCTCAGCTCTTCCACGTTCAGCGCTACCACCACTCCTACCTCTGCCTGCGCCCCTACCTCTGCCTCTACCCCTACCTCTGCCCCTACCCCCACCTCTGCCTCTACCCCCACCTCTGCCTCTGCCTCCGCTTCCACCCCCACCTCTGCCTCCGCCTCCGCCCCCACCTCTGCCGCCACGTCCGCCCCCGCCTATGCCCCCACCTCCGCTTGCACCTCCGCCCCCATCCCCGCCTCCATCCCCGCCTCCACCCTCGCCTCCGGAGTCTCCATCGTTGTCGTCATCGTCTTCGGAATCCGAGTGTGAGTCAATCGCGTCAAATCGCAGCGCCCCGGCGACGCGGTTCTGTCCCATGCTGAGCACGAGACTCAGTAGCGCGTTCATCTCGTTAGCGCCGTTCACGTGGTCCAGGTCGTGCAGTGCGTTCAGCCCCTCTGTAAGTATATTTAGATGTAGCCTGTATAATGTCGTGGTTCCGTCTTCGGACATGCTGCCATGGCCACAGAGCCTACGCACCGATGTCGCTGTCGTCCTCGATCGGGATGCAGATGCGGCGCGGGCACGAGCTGACGGGCTGCGTGCGGTGCGGCGGCGGCTCGCGCAGGTGCGGATGGCGCGCCAGCAGGGCCGCGCGCATGCACTTGCGCACCACGGCGCGCGTCAGCACCTGCAGCCGCGCGGGGCACTGCTCTTCCAGGCACACTGCGGAGACATTTGGTAAACTTGTAAACGTACACCTCGCTTTTAGCTTAAACTTTAACGTACACCGACACTTGAAATGAGAAAAAGGTGTCATGTCTGTTTATACAAATACAAATCATTTATTTGCATAGAACAGGTTGAGAAGATGTTACAAAAGCTCGAACGGTACACTGTTAATAACCAATAAGGTGTGCAAATGTAATACAGTCCAAAAATTATATCTTATCAAAATTATTTATGTCAAATATTATGTCAAATTTACAATAAATTATGTCCAATATACATATTATTATCATTAAAATACAATATTTTTGTCACCCAAGTAATCCCTAACATCATAATAA
The DNA here is from genome assembly GCA_905147745.2 of Phlogophora meticulosa. NCBI lineage: Eukaryota > Metazoa > Arthropoda > Insecta > Lepidoptera > Noctuidae > Phlogophora > Phlogophora meticulosa. The sequence goes on along the minus strand of LR990527.1, from coordinate 17,509,145 downwards.
CATTTATTTATTAGGAATGTTTGTAATTTCTTTTTAAATTGAATAATCGGTAATTGTTTTATGTCATCAGGCAGTTTATTATAAATTAACGATGTCATGCATAAAATACTTTTATTTAAGAGTGCCGTTTTACCATAGGGTATTTCTACCTCTAACCTTTTTTTATCTCTTAATTTTCGATAAAAGCTTTTAAATGCAGTCTTATAGTGCTCTGGATTTGATTTTACAAAAATATTAGCTTCATAAATATACAGGGAGGGTAATGTGAGAATTTTAAGATTTTTAAAGTGAGGTTGTCGTACTATCTATTTGGCACATTGCTCTGATGCATTTCTTCTGAGCTTTACATACAACGTCTTTACCGAATTTCCCCAGAATATTAAACCATACCGTAGTAATGGTGCAACTAGTCCGTGATAGGCCGTTAACACGGCTTCTTTTTTTACTAATTTAGTTAGTTTATATAGCGCGAATGAGGATTTGTTAATTCTTTTACACAGATTGTCTAAATGAGTTGTCCATGAGTCTGTGATCAATATAAATTCCCAGAAATCTTGTGCTTGTTACCGGTTCTACTGTCTGTCCATTGTAATTAACATTAATATTTTTTTGTTGAGTTCTTTGGTAGAAATGCATTATATTTGTTTTGCCCATATTTATTTTTAGATTATTGTTTATTGACCATTCAATTATTGTATTTAATGTTTCATTGATTTTATGGTTATAAGTTCATATATTGCAGCGTTTATGAATTTACCCTTACGAAAACCTTTTTGTTCGCTAACCAAGATATCATATTTTTCAAAGAAGCTGTATAGACGACTATATATGACTTTTTCAATAGCTTAGAGAAGATAGGGATCAAAGCTATAGGTCTATAGTTTCTCATATCTTTTTTGTGGAGAGGAATAACAATAGATGTTTTAAGTTTTTCGGGGTAGATTCCAGATGAAAAGTTCATGATATAGCTTAAAGGGGCTACATTTGAATATAACACGTGTTTTATTACTTTGGTACAGATGCCATCATAACCCACGCTTTGAGTGTTTTTGAGCTGCCTAATTTCTCTATCTATCTCTATTGGGGATGTAGGGATGAGAAAAATAGAATTTAAGTTAGTGTTGATATTTTTATTTGGGGATGCTTTACCATCAGATGATGTTTGTATTGATTTTTCAGTTTGATCGATAAAATGGTCATTAAAGCTATCCGCAATCAATTTTGGATTTGTAATGCTCGTATTATCTCTCAATATTTCACTGATTGGTTCCTTGGGCAAATTGAATTTAGAATTATTTATAACCGACCATGTTGCTTTTGATTTATTTTGGTTTGTGTTTATGTGATGGTTATTCTGTGCCTTCTGAGTTAAGCGTATATTTTTTTTTTAATTTAGCAGCTAATTGCGTAAATATAAGTTTGTTTGTTTTTGTCCTGTGTGTCCGATGTTGCCACAGTAATTTTCTTTTTATTTTGCTGCATGTCTTAATACCTACTGAAACCCATTTAGTTTTTTCAAGTAATGTTTTCGTTATGATTTTGTAGGGAAAGCATAAGTTGTAAAAACATAGGAACAGCTCCAAAAAACAATCATAAGCTTCGTTGGGGTCAGTTGTGAGATAAATGTCCGAGAATGTCAGGTTATTAATGCAATTTTTAAATTTCGCCAAATTTTCATGGCTATAGTCGCGTCTTTTAATACGCCAAGACTTTATTACCCGAAAGTCTCGGGACTCAAGACAGCTAAAATAACGAAAAGTCCCGGGACATCTCGTGTCTCGAAGTCCCGGGGCTAATGCTAGTGATATGATACCGAGGTGAAATGAGGACACCATAAATTCCACTTCATTCACCCAGGAAACCGTGGTGGAAGTGAATTTGAGGATGTGTAACTAAAGTTTAATAGAAACATGTTAAACACAAATGACTTTAGTTAACCGCAACTACATGCTATTGGTATTTGCCCACATAATGACGGCCGACTACCTCAAGGAGCATACCGCTGGAAAGGAATAAACCAGTTAAAAGCAGCTTTTTTTTCATAATTCATTTATAGTTCGTCATGTTTTCATACATTTTCTCTAATTTATTGTAGATCTTTTTACTACTTACAACTTTGCTATTTAACTACATTCATGGACATAATTAGAGGAACGGAACAAAATAAACTCCATCCACCAATGTTACACTGAGCGTTTCTTTCTCCGGGTCGTCTCCAAACTTTCACCCTTCTATCATCTGCCTTAAGACAAAACCTAAACTCGTCAGTGAACAATATTTTCCCCCAGTCAGCATCATTCCAATTTTGGTAAGAGCGAGCAAAGTTAGCCCGAGCTACTCGATGATCTATGGTAAGTATGGGTCCTCTAGCTGGCAAGTATGGCTTTATTCCAGCTTCTTTTAGTCTTCTTCTTACGGATTTAGTGCTAATTGTCACCTGTCGAACGTCCTGGAGCGTAGATCTGACTTCAGAAGAAGTCAAAGTGCTCGCCATAAATCGATCGTCTCTCGCTGATGTGACTCTCTTGCGACCTTGCCCTGCACGTCTCGTGTATTCTCCAGTCTGCCGGTAACGTTTAACAATTCGGAAGATGACAGATTTGGAAACTCGCAATGTTTGAGCCACTTCTTTATAATTACGACCATTTTCAATTAAAGTAACAGCTTTGGAAACGTGAGCTACGCTAGGATCCGGTATTGAGACTTCAGGTATTCATTGATGTGTAAGGACCACCATTGCGATACGTTTTTGTAAAAAAAAACTTGAAAAAAGACAGATTTTATGAAATCAATAAGCCTACGTCAACAAAATTATTCCAATAGACTAGTGAAAATAACAAATAAACGAAAAAACAAATGAAAGCCAGAAACAAAAGACTATTGAAGTAATTCTTTTTTCAAACTAAATAATTATGTATATATATATATATATATATTTGACGACACGGTTGGCGCAGTGGTTGAGCCATCGGCTGCTGCGCCGCGTGTTGTGGGTTCGATCCCCGCACGGAACAAATATTTGTATGACCTATAGGTAGTTGTTCCGGGTCTGGCTGTTTGTGTATGTGAGTTTAAATGTTTGTAAACGCACCCACGATACAGGAGAAATTCCTAGTGTGGGACAACGTTTTAAAAAAAAAAGAAAAAAAAAAAAAAAAAAAAAAAAAAAATTATGTATATGTGGCCAGTTTGTATTTAAGAACGTTTTGTACATTAATATTAGTATTTTTCTTTGATTGATGAAGCGTTCCTCTAAATAAGTCCATGAGTGTATTTTCCATAGAACTTGTAATTTTGCCGGAAATCAAAATAACTGTTTTTTACCCTTAAAACCTCACCCCCATTTCACTTCTCGACCTCAGATCGCCCGTAAATTATTTTCAGTTTGATTTTTGTTATATTCTCTTCCTTTTCCAATGGTTTTCATCCTACTATATTTTTTTTTGTTTAAAAAATTATCGACTCTGGTCTATTAGAGGTATTTTTGATAATTATTAAAATTAAAACAAAATATATCTCCATCACAATGGCACTTGGGGCAAGTGTCACCGGGGCATTAACTAGCCAATGATGGCTCAACAAAACCCAAAAAAATGGATCAATGCATCTACTGAACACCTTTCTAAATAAGCGAATTATTTTATAAATATGATTGAGGCCAAAACGCCTAAAAACAGGATACGATGTTTAAATATGATTATGAATAGAAACAAAATTGGTTTCTCACTCGGCTCAGTCACTTGCTAATACTCTTATCTCCCAAACTTGTGTGCACGGCGATCTTTATTATGTATATAAGGATAAGGATGGAATTCAACAAACTATCTCACCTGGTATGGAGAATTCTTTCTGATCCAACGTGTTGGGAACCTTGAGGGTCGCGAAAGACACGTTAAGCAAACTGCGGCAAGTCCAGTTGTCCACGTCCAGGCGCTTTATCTGCACCAGGTTGTCATTAAGTGGCATCACCAAGATGCCGCCCACCTTAGCGGAAAATATCACCAGTCTGTGTTATTGCTTATTACATTCAGAATTGTTAAACTTTATGTGCAGAGAATTCGTTAGCCCTTTGGGTATAGCTGAACCACAGGTTCGCCGAGTATAGAGATGCAATACGCTCTGAATAAAGTTACTTTCACCGCGTCCGTACATCGATCGAACCTGCTGGATCGAAGCCAGCATGATCGCCGGGACTGACAATGCCGTGCGTTCCTTCTCCATGTCTATCACCTCCTACATTTTCGATAATGATTTGAGCTGACCCAGTCAGTCAGGAACTTACTGTAATTAAGTTAAACTGCCAAAATAAAGCTAATATTGCACAATATACTATAAATATTGGTTCCAATCAAATCTTGTTCATGTTTAAATATCATCTCTTTTCGCGAATGCGAAAATGAACCTTGAATATATAAAGAATGCGTTTATTCTGCATTATTAACAGAACATACATAAATACAGGTGTTTTTAGCTTTGCAGCCCTTTCTGCAAGACTCATACAGTCCTTACCTAGACCGTGAAGAGAGCCAGCCCTGCTAACATGAACAAAGTCAAAATAAATCAAATAAAAGCTTGACCTGATTCCTTAATTTTTTGGGCAACATTTATTTTATTTTTTAGAAAAATAACCATTAGACGTGTCTCAGCTTGCCCTGCCATGGGAACTGGAGCTAAAACCTCCTGTCTGTTTGCAACAAAAAAAAACAAATACCATGTTAGCAGATACTAGAGTTTCAATAGCTAGGGCCTACCTTAATGAGTTGTTTGAAGTAGTTTTGAAACTCTTCGGGGCAGCCGGCGCCGCAGTACAGCCGATCGTAGGGCGCCGTCAGCGGAGGAATACTCAGTCCGTTACCTTATTAAAAAAAATAGCATATTATTATATCCAATTAATGTTTTCCATGCAACATGATTGGTATTTCTTTCCGTTCTTAATACATCTTGTGTAAAATCTGGATTGTGCACTTTCTGTCTTAGGCCAATGTTATCCATTAAATAAGTGTAAGTGTGTTGTGTGTAAGGAGGAGTAGAGTAACCACTTACCCCCATAAAACTTAGGTTCACACAAATCAAACTCGTCCAAAGTGGGCGAGTTCTCTACGAACTGCCCGAGTTTCTTGATGGAGTACTCCAGGACATAGGGGTGGACTTCGATGCCGTGGTTGATGCCAGAGGGCCCGATCATCAGCCCCGCCAGGGTGCTGAAGTAGCCCGTGCCGGAGCCAACGTTCAGGAACGAGAGCCCCGGCCGTAGCTCTAGTCCTTCTAACACTTCACTGTAACAAGAAGAGGTTTTTTTTGCATTGGCAAATTAGGTATGTCTTCACAAGTATGTGATTTATATTGATCTATCTATCCATTCATACTACTAATCCATGCTTATATTATAAATGCGAAAGTAACTCTGTTTGTTTGTTAGTATGTTTGTTTGTTACCTTTTCACGACTAAAAGCTGATCGGATATAGAATAGCTTTAGTGCGACTTCTTCTGCACCCGCGAGATATTCACGCGGACGATGTTGCGAGCAAAAGCTAGTATCCTATAAGCTTACTTAATCTGGGTGTGCTAAATTACCAAATTATTTATTTTTTTGTTTACAAAACGTGAACACACTAAAATAAACCGAGCTACTAATACCCGTTGTTTGAGGTAGGTATGCTTGTATTTTGTTTAATGTCGTTGGTGCAGCTGCTTACGCGTGACATCTCATGTGCACGCCGCCGCCGCCGCCGCTGCACCGCTTTAGCAACGCCCACATACAATTTTGTCTTTTTTACTACAATGAAGTAAGAGGGAGATGCAAGTGCAAGCGTAGTGAGCTTGAAGAGTTTATCACAATTATCACATAGCCTGCCGCGCCCCTTAATCCACCAGTAAGAAAGGTGATTGTAACAATAAACGATCATGAACTATAGACTCCTGGCCTGGTCAACTACTTGCTAGTTAAGTCTGAGCACAGTTTGTCCGTTTTTATTGTTCAGGCATTTAAAAAACGTGAATTAAACAACGTGATTTTATCATGAACTTAAACTATGGTACAAGCGCTGGTCCTTATGGCCCTGGCAGTAATGGGGAGAGGCCTTAATCCGTTAGTGGGTTGAAGCCAGCCCGTGGTAGGTAACTACTTAACCAGTATTATTATATAGTACGAAATATACTGTAAAAATGCAAGAACTTAGTCGATAGCTCAACTAACCCCTGAACTGGCGGTGTGAAATGTTCTAATGTTCGATACGTACTGTTAAAAACTTGCACCACTTTATTAATAATAGTGACTAGGTCAGTATTGCTGATAGGAGGCGAGTGGCACTATTCCAAGTAGCTATTATGTCACATCAATTATGTGCTATCATAAACTTATCAAAACCAATAACAGTTAACAATAACAACTATTATGAAATCATTATCAGAAATTGTGCACTTACGCCACAGTAAGCAAACCACGCCCCTCTCCCCACCACCCGAGGCCATTTCAGGTCGATCGTCCACTTTTTATTACGTAGGTACTTAAATATATAGTCGCAAATACGGAGGTGTACAAGTGTATGCTGAACTGCTGTCAGTCAGCGAGTCAGTGATCAACAAAAAGTGGGCCCTCAGCCACTGATGTAGGTTAGAGGTTGACCATTGCATTTAAACAAACAGAGAGTGTGCACTTTTTAATCCACGACTTCGTTTGCGTTCGCGATATAACCAACATTTACGGTCAAAATACAATGTTTCTACCTATTATATTTGTCACAGGATATTTGGAAAAATGGTATTTTTTTCAAATGCTTGATATTATTACGAGTGTTCTTAGTTTCCAATAATCCGGTTCTTTGCAAACTCAATCACGTGCATGACTGGCGAGGAGATGAGAAGTTTCAAATTGTTGTACATTGAGAGTTGATGATAAAGTCACTATTAGTTTTTAAACGTTGTTGAGAACAAATAGAAAATTGCAATATCTTTTATAGTTGATTACTTTTTTCTTGTTTCCAGATGGAGTTTCTCAGTATCCTTGGCATCTCATTGGATCAGGAGAGATACAGAGTTTGTGACTGCGTTGCGAGCCTCTGACTGCAGTATAGACCACATTTTCTTGAATTGCATTGTCATTTGTCATATTTTTAAGTGTAGACGGATACAACAAAGTTTTTTAACAATCTCAGGCAAAAGCAGTCTGGTTTGGTGTTAGTTTTATTGTATTTAAATGTTTGCTGCTGTAGCAGTGTAAGTACTTAGTACACAAATAGCATTATCTGTTAGACTAGCGCGACATACTATTCCGAACACCACTGGTCGACTTTTTACAAAATAAACAAATCAAGACATTAGATTTTTAATGTTTTGATTTGTTTATTTTGTCCTCCTGCCCCTATCCCAAATTATTAGGGGTCGGCACAGTATGTCTTCTTCTTCCATACATTTGTTTTTGCCGTCATCTCAAAAGTCACTTCCTTCATAGCCATATCATCTTTCTCACAATGCCTCCATTGTTTCTTTGGTCTCCAAGAGGCAGACCTCTTGTAACCCTCCATATTCATACTCAAAACATTCTTCATAACGTGACCCTCATTCCTTTGCATCACATGCCCATACCATGACAACCGATTTGCACACAACTTCTCGGTCACAGACTACCTCTTACATACTCATTTCTTATTCTATTCATTCACGTAACAAGTCACATCCCATCATTCTCAGCATTCTCATCTCAGCTGCAGCAACTGCGTTTCATTAATTTATTTTTGTTTTTTCTGGGGCCCAACATTCTGATCCATACAAGACAGCAGGTCTTATTATTGTTTTATAAGTCTTACCCTTAAGCTTATGAGGAATGTGGGCGACGCAAGTTGTTCCCGTTATCTGCCGCCGTTTTACCACCCTTTGTTTATTCATCACTTTGCACGAGTGAACCGAGATACTGAAAGTCGGAGCAGACCGGGAGAAGCACGAATTAAGTGAGCGACAACGGAAGTATTTAAAAAAAATAACTTTATTCCGACAGAGTTACAGCTAAACAGTTCTTGTCATCTAATAAAATATTGATCTTATATACTTACTTTATTGCTAACGTAGTACATGCATGGCGTGATCAGATATGACGCACGTCCTAGATTATTCTGGATGCTGATCAAGCAATGGAATGTTTGGAAATAATATGTCTAATAAATACTTATTGGCTGACAAAGCTAATATTGGTAGGTTGGGGTTCCTTAACTCACGCTATCAAGCGCTATGGTTTCAGGACTGGTGAGACAGCCGAAATCGCAGAACATATATTCTGTTTTGGTTCTGCTTATTTTCGAGCCTACACTCTCCAACCTCTGTTGCCGATTCTCCAATCTGCTCTGTATCTCAGTTCCATCTTCACGGATAAGAACATTGTCGTCGGCAAATAGCATGTACCAGAGTGCCTCTTCCTGCATGTCCGACGTCAGAGCATCCATTATCAACAGGAAGAGGTCAGGCCAACCCTTGGTGCAATCCTACGACCACACTGAACTTGTCGGTGTTGTCAGCAGACGACCAGACATACGTACTAGATCGGCTGTAAATTGACGAATTAACTCGACGTACGTCCCAGACACACCTTACACTTTCAAGGCCCAGCACAAGACCTCCTGAGGCACCCTATCATACGCTTTTGCCAGATAAATGATGAGTATATGAAAAAAAGGACTTCATCATCTGCCTAGCCTTTTCCCAACTACGTTGTGGTTGACTTCTAGTCTAAACGGATGCAGCTGAATACCAGTATATTACAAGCAACGAATGCCTGTCTGAACTCCAGAACCTGCAGTCACTGGGTAACACGATACCCCTTGGTAAAACTGGTTTTCAGACTTTCGGGCTTCTGACCCGTAACGACTGTCAACTGTGATCTACAAATGACAACCGGGAACAACGGCTTAACGTGCTTTCCGAGGCACAGAGGATATATGTTACGAACGGTTACCCATCCATAAACTGAGTTTGGCATGCGTAGCTTAGCCTTCGATCAACCTGTGCGGCTGTAATTATTCAGCCAACAGGTCCTCCTCTACACAAAAAGAACTTACATATAGTATGTTGGTGTTTAATTTGCCTAAGTAACAATGTATTCATACAATGTAATTCGTATGCATTACAGTGCGATGTTGGTCACCGGAGCAGGACTATGATGGACAAAAAAGAACTAGTTCATCACCAGCAGTAAACTGTGTCTGTGCCTTTAATTCATGAACATAATAGACACAAATATACATACATAAACACACCCTAAACTCTCAGTCACAATTTGTTACCATTCTCACCACAAAAAAATACCTTTTTTGATGTTTTATTCTAATTTTATTGTAACTATTTTGAAAACTGTTTTATGTCAAAGATTTGTGCATTGATAAAACACTCATTAAAAGGCTTTTGGTATCACAGTGACAGTGGAACCTAAGTCACTCAATCTCCTAGTTTGGGAGTTAGGACTTCCTCTATTTATAACACCTTTGTATTTGTGTTTTGTTTATATTGTTTGTTAGTGTGTAAGCACTTACACTTAAGCTAGATGTTAAATAATAATGTTTGTTAGAGGCTTTCAGTGGCAAAGTATGAGAATGAACATTTTTATATTAACACTTCTGAATGTATCCTTCAAATAAATACTTTTTTGTCTTCATTCAAATTTGTACCCGTACCAGAACAGGTGTCTGCACATGCTGACCAGGGCGTCGCGATCAGTGTCCAGGCAGATGTTGCACTCCAACATACGCTCATCATGTTTGTCCTCCTCTTCACCAGTGTATTAAAAACCAGTATATTAATTTAAGGTTTCAATAAATTTTTCAGAAACATTAAAATTTTTATTTAAAACCCCAGAATAATATATTGCTGTTATTGAAAATTCAGCCACTAATGTTGAACTAGAGACATTTGGTATTATGGTTCTTCAGTCTTCACACTCCACATTTAATTGATATGAATGGTGACTCCACCACACTTGTTTACAAAATTTTAAGTGTGAAATGAATTGTAACCTGATATATGTGGGAAAGATGTGTTATCAGAGCCAGCATTCAGATAACGCATACATACATACATACACTCACATCACATGTCTGGATTAATATTGATACATTTGAGTCCAACAAGAAGGCCAAAAATATTATGCTCCAGACTATTATATTTTACTGTTAAAACCATGTATTAGGAGCTTGAGACTTGATCCCGAACTCTCAAAAATGACTTGTCTATATATTTGTATAAATTCACCAGGTTAATTGCCGACTTTAGAAACAAAGTAAGAAAAATAACGAGGTAAGCTCTATAGCTTAACGGCTTGTGAAACATGCTCATTATTAGCTATTAATATAGCTAGTCATTAACATGTTATATGACATTAGGTTTGACTGTGACATTATATTTTGTTGTTTAACATAGTCAATGAATGTAAAGGGGCCCCAGAAATTAGTAGACATTACTAAAATCAGCCAATATAAGATTTTTTTTTTTTTTTGTTTTGTATTTATTTTTTATTTCTCAGTATATGGTACATTGAGATCTTACATTATACATTGATTCACACATACTTATTTTGCTAATAAATATAGATGTTTATTCTCAAATATCACCTATACCCTGACCCCTAGAATAAGATTAGGTGCTTACTATAGGCGACATGAACTTCTATAAATGCCATAATTATATTGCATGGGTGAATGCCATATTATTTGTAAATATTGAACATATTTACAAATAATATGGCTAAATAAAATCAACCGCACGGGTTAATCGAAAGTTAAGCTATGCTTCCTGAGGTCAGTCTTTGAATGGGTGACTGTTGGTAACATATCGAGACTCTACCGTGTCTCGGAAAGCTTGTTAAGCTGTTGGTCCTGGATATCAATGGAAGAGAAAGTCCAGCTGTGACACAGAAGGTTGCCGATTGGATTCCTGCCTTGGGACAAATGCTTGTACGATCTACAAATATTTGTTCCGGATGTTCTAGGTATTTGCTATGTATAATAAAAAATATCTATCTATGTAATGTATTGTATTAAGTATATCAGTCATCTAGTACCCATAACACAAGCTCTGCTTGGCTTGGGGCTAGATGATGCTGTGTGGATTGTCCAGCATTATTTATTTATTATTTTATTGTAATCCATCCATCTCTTGTAACTTTCAACATTAACTTTCAAAACTTTCTTCTTGACATGATCCTCATTTTTCCACACAATATACCCTATACCTATACCCGACCATTGATTTCCACACAACTTCTCAATATCTCATATTTCAACAGAGAAAACCACAATGCAACATCTAATATATCAGAATAGCCATCTATTACACTTTAATAAATGATAATGACATGTTATATTGTGCATAGGTAGGTTTGTAACAACCCGCCTTTGAATGTCAGATGTTTAGAAAATATAGTAATCTTTGTCTGGACCACACCCCATGAAGCTGCTGGTCGTCCCTAGGAATGCCTAGGACGCATCTGTAACCTAGTTTTAATATAGCTTTACAAGGCTCAAGTGACATGTTAACTATTGATTACTTATTATATATACCTTTTTCCACTACCACCTTCATTGCAGCAGCAGTGAAGCCACCTACCTGTAAATACATGGTGCGGACATATGTAGCGGCCCATTCCGCCAGGCCAGATCTTTATACGCCTGGTCCCGGGACTCTGCAGTCATGTAGTCGGCGCGGTCGAGCGAGCGGAACACCCGCTCCACCGGTCGAGTGCGGATGTAGTTTCCGCCCATCAGGTTGTCTATCAGCTCACCGTTGTCGCGCCCCGAACTCACCGCACCACCCATCTTGTTAGTTTTGCTGTATTTATCGTCTTCAACCCTACCTCTCCAGGCACCACCTCAGCTGATAGAAAATGTGACGTCACAATTGTTTTTCAACATATTTTTAACTCAGCACACTACAGTTGGTGATTCCGATCTATCACAATTAACACAAAACCACTAAGATATCGTAATATAAACGCACATTCGCGGATCGATGCGAACGAAAAAATTTATTCACACAATATTCGGTTCACACAGAGACACAGTGAAACTTGACATTTGTTTTCCTTGTACAATTTTATCGACTGAACAAAATATCAAATAAAGAAAATCAGACAAAGAACGGCCAATCACAAAGCTGTATCGGAAGCATAGTGAAGTAATAGAGAACATAGAGAACAGTTGTATACATAAACAATTAAAATCGATAAAAATGTTCGTTCTAAAGTAGTGCACTAAGTCTGAGGTTTTGTTTTCTTTAGGGTTTTAATGATTTACCATATAAATCAAGTCAAATATTTTGGAGATAAAGACGAATATAGTCGAAAACTCGAAAATATTTTTAGCCACGTCCTCAAGTCTGATCAGTCATAAACCAAACATGGAGTGACAGTTTTCTCTATAGTCTATGACAAAAAAATGACAGATCATCAAACCACGGGATTGGGGATGTGATTTATTTATTTTTATAGATTTCTGTGTGAATAAGCTGGGTATTATTTCAAATTCAACAGTGTCAGGTGAACTCCTTGTTAATGTTGTTAATAAAGTATGTCTAGATCAATGAAAAGGAAACCCTGTGAAGTTTTGTCGTGTCACAGTGGGAACGTCATTGTTAGTGATAAGGTTTTATGTTGAATATTAATATGTGTAATATTGATGTGATCAGTTGTGGAGTGTTTTGTCGGACAGAGTGATGGCAGAGACGAGCGAAGCGCGGGCGAGCGCCTCGGCGCCGGGCGGTGACGCTGGCGAAGAGGAGGACAAACATGATGAGCGTATGTTGGAGTGCAACATCTGCCTGGACACTGCTCGCGACGCCGTGGTCAGCATGTGCGGACACCTGTTCTGGTACGACTCCCTCAAACATTCCTTAAAACGCATAAAAAAAAAAAAAACCAACGTACTTAATTAATTAAAATAGAACGAATTATGCAAATTGCATTCGTAAAAGTTAATGGAATAAGTTTTGTGTTCATTCACTTCACTGTATTGAAAATTAAACATAAATAACCTTTGATTACAAGAGCATTTTTGACTTTCTGAAAGTAGGTAATTCAAACACTTCATGAAACATGTCACATAACATGAATAGAATAAATTGTTTTATTGGAAAACAGTTTGTTGATATGTAGTTGAATTGTAGCAACATATTAATTTGCGTTTGTCTTTATTTCTGAAAATATTTTAGATTAGTCTAGTCTGAATAAAACGTCCTGGAATACATAAAAGTACAATTACAGCTATTGATAACCTAAACCGTGCATCTTCATTTCGGCCTTCAGTTATTGATTCATTATGTATGCAACTCAATCTTGCCCTGGTTGAATACCATAAGATGTAGGCAGCAACTGTCTACACTTATACTCAAGGCACTTAGGCATTTTATTCAACAAGTTTTGCTTGCAACATGAAAGCTCAGCACAATGGACATACCTACTATTGGCCACTATTAACATGCAATCATTCAGTAAACAAAGTTTGGCAAATCATACTTGCCATAAAAGCCTGGTCCAATAGATTTAGCGTAGTGGTTAACCCGAGTAAGTGCCAAGCTATTATTATTGGGAGCCCTCGAAGCATGAGTAGAGTAGATGTTGCAACCTTGACACGTTAAGAACTTACGCGTGCACATCGACAGTACCCTGAACTGGCACACTCAAATTGCTAGTGTCAGCTGGAAGGTTACTGGGACGCTGCGGGCTCTGTATCGTCTGAAGTCTCTGTATAGTCTGAAGAACGTCCTACCATCCAGTACAAAGAAAATGCTTGTGAAGACCTTAATCCTTCCTATTATCGATTATGGTGGTGTGTGCTATTAAGACCTGAATGCAGATCTCCTCAAAAAACTTGACCGACTTCTTAATAACTGCATTCAATTTGTTTTCAATCTGCGCAAATATGACCATGTGTCTGCACATTGGTCGCTTCTAAAGTGGTTACCCATACGTCAGCGCCGAGAGCAAAGGGCGCTTACCACCTTGTATTCATTTCTTGTCCCTTCCAATTCCCCTAGTTATCTAGCTCCTCATTTTCAGTACATTTGCACCAACAGCGACAGAAATCTGCGTTCCTCCCATAACCGTCTTCTTCAATGCCCGACTCACTGTACTGACTTCATCCACAATTCTTTCTTCGTCCAAGCTATTTCTCTGTGGAATGCGCTCCCACAGGAAATCAGGATGGCAACCAGCCGATTGGCCTTCAAAGTTAAAGTGCGTGAGCATGTTCGTAAGAAGTTGGCAGTGGTTTCATCACAGCGCTAATGTTTTCTCATTAACTGTTCTTATTGTTTATGTATTTTATTTGTGTATATATTTTATGTAGGTATTATATTTATAGTTTATAATAATATATATGTATATATCTTGTTATATAAATCTCGTGTCACAATGTTTGTCCTCAATGGACTCCTAAACCACTTAACCGATTATAATAAAATTCGCACACCATGTGCAGTTCGATCCAACTTGAGAGATAGGATAGTTTTTATTTCGATTTTTGACCTTAATATTTTTTTAATTGCAAATTAAACGTTTTCCTCTAATAAGTTCCATATATTTCTAACAGATAGCAGTGTAACTCAACTTTTGAGGCGGGACGAAGTTCGCTGGGACAGCTAGTATATTTATAAATATATATTTCTTTTCACTTTTCTTTTAAGAAATTGCACCTGCCACTGTTTGTCTCTGCATCACCCAAAGGTTGACTGGTAGAAAATGCCTATGGCATTAAGTCCGCCTCTGTACATTTGTGTGCTTAAAGTATTAAATAAATAAATAAATACTTCTGATAATATTATTAAATGAGAAAGTTTGTGAAGTTGATGGATGTATTTCTCTTTTACACTAAAACTACTGAACAGATTTTGATGAAACTTATAGCTTTTGCTTTAGAATAATGCATGGCTATATTTTATAAAGATACATATTCAGAAAAAATCCTGGGGGACTGCCAATATTAAATACAAGGAGATCTATTAATTTATTAACACTCACTGCCCAATTCTAAAATACATTTTTACTTGTATACCATTATGTATCGCAAATTGACATAACTCTAAGGTATATGGTAGGCAGGTGCCAGGTATGGTCACATGTCATCTATAGCCATTGACATGTGCAACTCGGGAGGTGAGTTGTGGACACACTAACAAACTTTTTACTGACCCGAAACTCATTTGAGTTTGAAATATAAGTGTACTGACCTTATTTAAACATCATAAATATGTAAACACAATTAATTAAACTTTAAAGGTATAGAACAATAATTTATAAATAAACCACAGTTGTAATAACAAATTAAAGCATAGAAACTTATTTTGGCATTGTGAAAAAGGTGATGAAGTTAAAAATAAAAATCCTTGAAGATTGGCTTTGTGCATGATGCCTAGGGTTTTATTTCTAGCTATTTCATGAGTATCCAACTCTTTAAAACACAATCAAAATTCAAAATGAACTCCTCATTATTCAAAATCAGAATTCATTGTTATGAAAATGAACCTAGAATGGTCTAAACTTTACAACTACATATTCAAGTGAGACCAATGAACTACAAATATTTAAAAATCTTTGAGTTTAGTGACTGTAGTTCCTAACTGTTGGGGAATATAGGCATACGGCATGATGTTGGTTAATATATATTGTATTAAATTTTCTCCAGTAAATGAGGATTTGCATGACCAGTCTTTTAGTGTCCCACTGCTTATACATGAATAGGTTCGTAAGGTGGGTTAGCTATCTGAATCTTATTAACTTTCAGCTTGTGCCCGCGATTTCGTATGCCTGGAATTTAGAATCAAGTATCATCTATATTGACCAGTATTAGTTTTCCTTTAAGGTCTATAATGTACCGACATATGCCTGTTTCAATTATATTATATGTATAGATAAGGCCAGGTTGCCACACAATGTGCCCCTTCAACAATGTCAGATATGTTTAACATTAACTTTGAAAGTACGTATGAATAGAAAAAGTCACATTGGTACTCGCCCAAATTTGAACCCAAAGCGAAATTGAGGGCACCACTAGATTGTGCAGTGCATGAAAGGCGTCGCCCTAAATTTCGCTTTCACTTACTTCCGCTTTCGCCTTGTAACAGAAAAAAGCTTTTGTTATTAAGAAGTAACTGTTATGTTTAATTTTCATTCAGATATTTTGAGATGAAAAAATAAAAAAACGAATGACAGAATGTAATCTGTAATCTAATTGCTCCTACTACAACAAAAAATATAAATTATATTAAGTTTATGGGTATTTATTAATGGCATGGAACCCTTAGTGTGTGTCCTGGCCAAGTGCGAGTCCAACTCGCACTTAGCCAGGTTATTTACTATTATACTATTTATATGTTCTTATTTTATTTTTATATTTATTACAAGCCATAGCTGAAACCCAAGAAAAGTATTACGTCTTTTATTGATTTAAGTTTAAAAAAATGACATGCATATTCCATTTTTATCAAATTCATAATCCTAACAAAATCAAGGAAGGAAGTCAGAGTATTAAACTCATCTCTATCCCCACAGTTGGCCATGTTTGCACCAATGGCTAGAGACGCGGCCAAGCCGGCAGGTGTGTCCCGTGTGCAAGGCGGCCATCAGCCGAGACAAAGTTATCCCGCTGTACGGCAGGGGCAACACCAAACAAGAGGACCCTAGGAATAAGGTATGACACTCGACTAAACGGATTCCGGTTTTCTGGACATTCAAAAGAAGAGAAGAAGGGTCTGGAGTTCCAAAATACAGATGCGAGAGGGTCCGTTACACTTCCTGAATCCACCACCAACCACTCTACCAAACGTAGCACTCGCCAACATCACCACTACTGTAATATGTAGACGAAACTGAAGAACGTTTAAGAAACCCAAGTTGATTTTGATGCAAATACCACCTTGACTACAGGTGCCACCACGGCCGGCGGGGCAGCGCACGGAGCCCGAGAACACTAGCGGCTTCCCCGGCTTTGGCTTCGGCGAGGGCTTCCACATGTCCTTCGGGATTGGCGCTTTCCCCTTCGGGGTGTTTACATCCACATTCAACTTTGGAGATCCGAGACCTAGTGCCGGTTAGTATTACGAAGTATTTGTAGACCAAAAGTTTGATAGTGTTGCCTAAAGGAACAATGGGCTAATAGAGACGTAGGAAAGATCGCATGCTACGCAATCCAAAAATAGATTGATGTAATAGGAGGAGGCTTGTGATGTCAAGTTGGATAATCCGCAAGCAGGTAATGCTCTATAGTCCATAATTTCTTTGTTCCGGTTGTTCTGGGTATTTGCTATGTATAATAAAAAATATCTATCTATGTAATGTACTGTATTAAGTATATCAGTCATCTAGTACCCATAACACAAGCTCTGCTTAGCTTGGGGCTAGATGATGCTGTATGGATTGTTCAGCATTATTATTAATTTATCTCTTTGTTTTATGCACAGCACCACGCGGCACAGCGCAGTACGAGGAGGAGCAGTTCCTGTCGAAGATATTTCTGTGGGTAGCCATTTTGTTTGTGTTGTGGCTCATCTTCGCATGACCGCCGGAAACGACCCTGCAGCCTTACTAACTTGCCTCCGAAACGCTGTGCTTCGGTATGTTTACACTTTGGTCGCGAACCTTACTAAATTCCCCCCATTTCCTTTCAAAGTAGTTGTTAAGTTATTTTTGGTGGATAGGTTTCCACCTGGAAAAAAGGTGCAAATGTATAAAAATTGGAAGTATTGTAAAGGAATCTGGGATATTTGTAAATGTTTCATTTAAGATGTCGCGTTCTGTAGGTGTACCTTACGACGTCATAGCTTTGCGTTCTTTCAAGTCATCTAGTTAGTACACGCAAATAATCAGGTCATAAGGCACACTTGACATTTTGTGGTCCTATCTTTACTGATACATCGGTGTAATGTAGATGTAGGTGGAGTTAGTTAACCAACGATCAAATCCGTTATGATTTATTAAAATATTTATCGCGAAAGGACAATGAAAGGTCGCTCATAAGATATTCTAGCAAATCCATCGATTAACCAGTATAAGCAAAAATCTTGGGATTGTTAGGATTGACTTGGATAGTTACTTCTACTATTCCATAATGGCATGAATTATAATATTAGATAGGAATTTACTGGAATATTTTACGATAAACCGGGCCATGTTGCATGGTGCTCGAATTAACCAACTCCCTAACATATAACTTCAAGATTCCTACAAAATTTTAAATGATATGGGGTCAGCGCGGAAAGAGTAGCAAGATGCTCGAGTAGTTTTCATTGAATATTTGATAATCAATTGAAATACTACTAAAATAATGGTGAAAATAGCGTGCTCATAAGATATAATTCCTTGCGACATATATATGTTTCTAGCAGCAACGCGAAGAGCCGCGTGCAAGCTCGAGCATGCTCTAGCGTGGGCGCGTCAGTGCTTACGAATAGTGGCCACCGCAGCACAGGAGTAAATACCCCTAAGAGACAAAGCTTCTAAAGAGTGTTTTGAAATTTTTGATTATTAAATATTCTGTATTGTTATTATTCGGTGAGGGCAAGCGAGCCTCCATGAGACAACAACGCGCACGCGCAGCTCCTCGAACATCCGCCGCGAGATTTCACGGTGGAATTTGGTTAAGCAGCTGCCGTATATTTGCTCTGACCCTTATTTTTCAAGTTTATTACAAATAACTTTAAAACTTGGTGTCCTAAAAAGTTTTTCCCTCTTAATTCTATAGAGGGTACGCATAAAAACATACTTGAATATTGCAAAGGTAGCTAAAAATGCCTTATACTTCCAAAAATCAGCCAAAACATTTGCAATATAAAATACGAACGGTATTTTAAATAACAAAACACGCAAAATAATAAATACTAGACTGCTCTCCCTAACACATCAACAAAATATTAATCTTCTAAAATCCCAAAATCATGTTCACTTAAGTTTGTAAGATTCAAGGACTCATTTAGATGGCTCTAGTCTTTAGTAGAGTGTGAATTTAATAGTACCTATAGATTTGTTTACAGGTTTTCTTCACGGTTTGAGTCACTAAATTAGATACCTATTGAACCTGCCATCTAGTTTTGTTTTTTTGTTTGTAAAGAGATTACGAAAAGCGCACATTGCATCCAATATTTTGTTGATGTCCAAAAAGACACAAAAATGTCCTATAAATTGTTAGAAAGTGTAAACATATCGTCACCAATGTCCTTCATATATTTTTATCTTGTTATAAGTTTCAATATCGCACTGCCCGTAACAGGTCGGTGGCTTATAGCTTGTACCTGGTGCTGTATGGATATAGATTAAAGTCTTAATTTTGTAGAGCGGAAAAGACATAGAGCTATTCGTCTTTTATAACTCTGTCTCTTTCTTGCACTGGAACAATAACGGTTTTATCACTTCCCTGTACAGAGCCAGATGTACTCATCAGCATAACATTTACCCAATACATTCAACAGGCTTACTGCACCTGAAACTACTTATTTATGAATCTTGGTGTTTATCGAATGGCGATATTATTATTAATTATCAAATTAGCATAAAAACAGTAAAGTCATACGATGCAAAGTTTGATTAAATGTATGCATTCGATAAATAGTTTGATAAAATGTATTTTAGCTGATGATACATGTAGTTGTTTGTGTGTGATGACAACCAATCATTCCCTTCGTCAAACAAATCAGCTAATAGGTAGTATTATTAACAATTTCAATTTTGTTTAACATCGAGTTGTTATATCGACTTAATGTGCACTTATATCGATAATTTAATTTAAAACTTCTACGTCGATATAACCGTTCGATACTAAGTTTTTGTCGATAGGCGAATTTATCGAAGTCATTTTATGGATGGACACAATTATATCGTGTTGTGTAGCAGTAAATTAAGATGTCCTTTGTTGCTTTAAAAATAACTTCGATAAAAAGAAATTATAATCTTAGACAATATTATTTTATAGTTTCTAAAACTCAAATAGCATTGTTATATCGATGTGTTACGACGAGCTGTTGGTGGATAGTTTAACGAATCTTATATCTTATAGTAATACCACTGTGGTCAATATTGAGAGTGCTATGTAAGCTACTGTATATAAAAACCCGTGTTAATGTAACATGAGCCTTCATTTTACTCCGTTCGCTCGTAGGTTAGTTAAGGCTAGTCTATTGCAAGATTGCTGTATGCAACGATACTTGTGTACATGATGCTCATGAGGTAGGTCTGAGGCCGCCTTTATGCGACACAGGCGCGAGCTGCGTTGGACACGGGAGTTGTATGAGGCTGGCATCACACGCGCCGCTGTCACATACTCATCTAAATCAACTGTTACTTTGCCGTGCTACGGTTACTGTTTGTCTTTGCCTCGGAAACAAGTTGATAAATATAGAGCTACAACTTGCGTTGGATGAAAACTAGAATTAACTTCCCGTTGAAATCTCGTGGTGCACAAGTTTGCCATAATTCGCCACATACCAGTAACATTTATAATCTGTGTAATTTGTACGCAGCCTCATACTTATTATTATCCGTACTATAACTGTTAACTGTCTTAAAGAATTTAAATTATATTTTATTTTAGTGTATGGAGGTGTGACTACATATTGTATGATAGTTTTGTTTGCATAGGCGTTGCGGAAACTCGGAAGATGTTTATTATATGAATTGGTAGATTTTATGTTAATATTCCTGTAATGATAAGTGTATATATAATTATTATTGTATCAAACTAATTGTTGTGATGGGAGGGTTTGTTTTAATTGTAAATTTGAAAATAAAGATACATGATGCTGAGAGTAATGTTTCTTTCCGGAAACCACACAAGATGAAATTATACGAAAATTTGCATATATTTTGTGGATTAAATAAAATAACTTATAAACATCATTCCCTTTATTCATGAAGAAATGAAATACTTCCACAATTCGTCAGGTCTTCACACGTTCTTACAAAACAATAACCACTCACTTTCAAGAATATACTCACAATAAGATTTATCAGTTTTTTTTTTATTATTATTTAACACCTACATAACTTATTATAAGTTTTATTAAGGAAAACATACTCTTCAATATTCATTGTGTTTATGATACAACATAAGCACTGGTCAAATATTTATAATGTAAAAAATGAATGTATAGGATGACAGTATGCGTTAGGTTTGGTTAGTAAATGTCAATGTTCTTTTTACGCATTTAAACAGACCTACATGAACCCTGGTTTGTCAGTTATTGGCTGGATAGATTCCTATCTGGAATATATCGAACCACAAATAGCAACCTTGTAATGTTTTATTGGGGTTCCGTACCGAAAAGGCGCCAAAGGGGCCCTATTACTAAGCCTCCGCTTGCCGTATGTCTGTCTTTAAGCGGGTTGCTTCTCATGAACAGTAAGTAGGTAAAGAGTTGAAATATTCATAGTGTGTATTTCTATTACCGCCATACAAGAAACATCATTTTTTTCGGTATTTCTTGATCGACTTAATCGATGTATCTGTAATTTTGTACGCTGGTACAGATCCCTTCGCGTGCGAGGTCGACTCGCACATGGCCGGTTTATTTTTTATATAACTACGTTTATAGTATAAGATAATATTTTAATTACATTATATTGCTGTATGACGTCATACCTCTAAATATATGGAATTAATATATAATATGCAACTCGTAATGTAACTAGTGCAGCACATAGTATGAATCCACCATTACACTTTACTATAATTACGTTTATGTAAATATCGGAAAACGTTATATTTATGCTATAATAAAATATTACATAGTGCTCAGAAAATACAGCGTAAAATGTTAATGTTTGTTTCTCCGCGGCAAAACGATTTGCCCTCAATACTTTTGAAACATACGAGGTAAACTAACAAAAAAGTATTTATCGCGCGGTATTTCTATAGTTGCTAGCTGTTATTCACAATTGATAATCTGCCATTTTTGAGTCTAATAAAAATAGGTACTACAACTAACACATCATTCCGTTGCGGTAAATCAAACATTAAAATGTCGCGCGTATAATATTTAAAATTGACACTGGGGTATCCCAATGGGGAAGAAAACGTAAAGCAGCGCCACATATTCAAACAGGTGGAGCTGCTTGACACAATACACCTGACCCATAACATCGCACTCTCAGTTTTATCTCTCACTTAGGCACAGTAAAGTTATCCCAAATCTAATCTTCAAAAATATATGGCAACACTTCGTCCGCGTGGATATCGTACTTTTCCCTTTTGAACTTTAATATCCCCTCCACCCCCTTAAAATTTGTATTGCAAAAATAAAATATAGTCTTATGTTACTCACTGATAATGAAGCTTTCTATCGGTGAAAGAATTGTTGAAATCGGTTAAGTAGTTTTTGAGTTTAATTTAGAAATCTGAAGGTTATGCTGGTAGTAACTTTACTTCGGTATTTAAAAAAATAATGATTATCATTGTTATTACGGCCGATTACAGGAGAACGCAGCTTTTGGTATTTTGTTGTGAGTGAAAAGATACTAAGCGACCTTCACCAAGAGTTGTCAATTTTCTTCTCCATTGGAGTAATTTTTTTGTATCTTATGATCGCGCTAAAGTAGCACAGTGGGCGGTGAATCAACAATGAAATGAACTAAACAAAATGTGTAATTTAAAGATAATAATAGCACAACGCAAAGGATAATTGGATAATTGACGCCGTGTCGTGATTAAACCCGCTGAATGCCGCAACAACAACATTATTGCGTCGAGCTTTGATAGAGTTGGAATTCGAAATGCAGTAACAAAAAGTCAAATTATTATCCTAATTTTCTCATCAACAATGCTACCTTTGTACCGCCCGAAGTGTTACAGTTACATTGTTATCCATTGGTACCAAACATATCATAATAACATTGGACTAGTGCTACCCTGCGGCGACCTACTCTAACCCGTACAGTTTGAGCGTCCTGTCCATACTCGTGGACGCGATGTACTGCGCGTTCTTACCGAAGCGCACGCCCGTGGCCGACGCCGTGTGGTCGTTGAACACCTTCAGCTCCTGCCACTGTCTGCACAAATACACCCTCACGTCTGTGCCGGCAATAGCCAGGTATGTACCGCTCTGGTCGAAGCACAACTCTTTAATGGCATATCCTTCCTCAAGCTGAATAGTCTTGAAGTTCTTCAGCTTCCTCAAATCCCATAGCTTAACGCACGCGTCTTCAGCTGCCGTGGCAAGATAATAACCGTTCTCGGAGAAGGAGATGGATGTGACTGGTCCCACGTGTCCAGGGAAGTTGGCCACATTACTCTGCTCCTTCAAGTCCCAGATTTTAACTTGTGAGTTCTCTGTGCCGGTACCGAAAATGAGGCCGTCAGGATGGAACTGCGCGGTGGTGAGGCTAACACCAGAGAAGTCGCTGACCTTGGTGAGCAGTGTGCCCGTGCGGATGTCGGAGAAGGCCCAGTGCTGGTCGGTGGACGTGGATAGTACGTAGTCGCCGGTGGGATGGAGCGACAGCCCAGTAACTGGACCGTCGTGCGAGCGCAGAATTACTGTCGTTTGAGACCTGCCAACAAGTGTATGTTACAATAATAAATATTGTTTTAGCTTACAAATAGATATGCAATGACATTCTAAAAATTCTTAAAACGTTTGTCAATCATCAGGTTACTCACGTGGGCACATTCCATACACGAATAGTATGATCCGGAGAAGCAGTGATGACGGTATCCTCATCCGGATGGTAGATGACGCGGGTGACTTTCTTGCTGTGGCCCTTGAGTATGGCCACCACCTGCTCCGTGTCCTTGTTGAAGACCGTCGCGTTGCGGTCGTTGCCGCCCGTCAGCAGCTTGCTGTGGTCCGAGGGGTT
Source organism: Phlogophora meticulosa (assembly GCA_905147745.2). NCBI lineage: Eukaryota > Metazoa > Arthropoda > Insecta > Lepidoptera > Noctuidae > Phlogophora > Phlogophora meticulosa. The sequence goes on along the minus strand of LR990527.1, from coordinate 17,485,332 downwards.
GATATCCAAGGCAAGAATGCCAGGCACACTGGCTGAGTGGAGACCCTGGGAGTCAGAAATAAGGATTGTAGGAAGACATCTAAGGCATGACATTAGAATGCTACTCTGATATACAGGCTTCTACGCAGGATGGAGACCTGCTTATACAAAGAGCTTTTACGTTTTTGGCCTATTAATTTACAATAGTTTCGGTTTTGGGTGTTTGGTCTATGTAAGACGGTTGGTTTAAAAGTCAGTTACAAAAAAATGTCGATATAAGAATGCTACTTACGGGATGTGAAGCCAATGTGAGGAAGGCTCGTATCTGGTCAGGCGCGAGCAGGCCGTCGGGCACGGTGCGGCCGCGCCGCTTGCGCTCCTGCGTCAGCGCCGTGGCGCGCTCCTGCAGGCGCGCCACCACCTCGCCCGACATGCCCGCCGGCGCCGCGCCCGCGCCCGCGCCGCCGCCCTCCAGCTGCCATTGCGAACACACTTACTTGATGATACAGCTAAATGGTATAGTCTCTAATGCTGCATATGTATGTTTTTTAGGTGAGGTAAACTTTCGTATATGTATACATGTACATACATATATACAACTCACGCCTTGTTCCCTTGATGGTAGGTAGAATCAACTGAACACCTGCTACAACCCTGACATACTCCTTTTGATAAGTTTACGAGGGGTGATCCAAAAGTAATGATAATCAGATATTTGTAGAGCACATAAAAATATGTTTTTTTTTTGCTGCCTCATATATCCACTAGTTCAGCATAAAAAAATCATATAAATAGGACACGATTACCGGGAGGTACATTCATTTGAATACGAACATTCGGAGAGTAAACCTCAAAATGGAGAAAAACGAAATCAGAGCTGTCATCAAGTACCTCTGTATGAAAAAAATGTCTACCAAAGACATATACAGCGACCTAGTGGAAACATTGGGGGACTCTGCTCCTCCATATTCCACGGTTGCGCGCTGGGCAAAGGAGTTCAAGCTGGGTAGAACATCCACAGAAGATGAACATCGCGAGGGCCGCCCATCCACGTCCCTCACTGCAGAAAACGTCAAAAAAGTCGAAGATATCGTATTGGCAGATCGAAGAGTGACCATAAGACATGTGGCTGAGGTCACAGGGATCTCATATGGTAGTGTTCAAAGAATCTTTGCGAACGGACTGCATATGAAAAAGGTCTCTGCGCGTTGGGTGCCGAGAATGTTAACCGACGAGCAAAAGAAAAAACGAGTCGACATTTCGAGGGCGAATCTCGAAAAGTTCCAGACGGATCGGGAACTTTTTTTGTCTCGTTTCGTGACCATGGACGAGACCTGGATCCACCATTTTGATCCGGAAACCAAACAGCAATCGATGACTTGGAAACGAGCCTCTTCTCCGACGCCGAAGAAATTCAAAGTGTCAAGTTCGGCAGGAAAGGTTATGGCGTCCGTTTTGTGGGATGCTGAAGGAATTATTACGGTGGAATACCTAGAAAAGGGAGCCACTATTACGGGCTCTTACTACACAGACCAAATAAGAAGATTGCGGGAAGCCATTAAAGAAAAAAGACGAGGCAAACTCCGGGCTGGAGTGTTGTTTCACCAAGACAACGCACCGGCTCACAAAGCCACCGTCGCGATGGCTACCATTCAAGAAACGGGATTTGAATTGCTCGAACACCCACCCTATTCGCCAGACCTGGCTCCCAGCGACTTCTATCTCTTTCCTCGACTCAAGGAACACATCCGAGGCAAAAAATTTGAGGACGATAGCGAGGTGATGACTGCTGTAGAGGCGTTTTTGGAGGGTCAAGACAAAGATTTTCTTTTTTAAAGGAATTATGGGTTTAGAGAAAAGATGGACTAAATGCATTGACTTACTAGGAGACTATGTAGAGAAATAATTTTTTTTTCAAGTTAAATTAAAATACCCTTATTTTATATTGATTATCATTACTTTTGGATCACCCCTCGTACATTCATACATCTGGTCATATATGAACTATGGTTGCTATTACTGCACATTTGTATATTATTCTTTTCTTGTAAATATTTTTTTTTCAGCCTTAATATAGTGTTGAATTACTTCATTATCAAACTGTAGTCACATCATTAGTAGAATTTATCCTGGCTCACTGCTCTGCATCCATGCAAAACTTTGACGGAAAGTCAGCCCAAAACTTGATATTCAATAAGCTAACAAATGCAAGGAGAGGGAAAATAGCTAAATATTAGGTCTTTACCTATGAAATTGCCGTTCTGCAGTACTGGCCATTTCAAATCAAAATATTTTTTGTTTGGCTAAGAATTCTAATTTCAAATTAATTTTATTTTAAAAACATGGATTTTTTTTTCCAAAAGTAGTCATTTGTTTATTGATTAGTGTTACATTTTCATCGCATTTAAATCTTTTTCGTCATCATGGATACGTTAAAAATTCGAGTAATTATGGAATATGAGTACCGTCGTGGCAGCAACGCGGCACAAGCGGCACGCAACATCAACGACGTTTACGGAGCTAACACTACAAACCAACGCACTACCTGTTATTGGTTTGTTCGCTTCCGTTCTGGAAATTTCGACCTGAAAAATGAACCTCGCGGTCGTCCGAAGACTTTGGTCGACAATGACGAATTAAAGGCGATTGTGGAAGCTGATGATACACAATCTACGGCTGAATTAGTAGCAGCTTTCGACGTTAGCGTCAAAACAATATTGGTCCATTTGCGTCAAATTGGCAAGGTAAAAAAGCTTGACAAATGGGTGCCCCACGAACTCAATGATCGCCAGCGCGAAGTACGCGTCGAGACGTGCCTTGCACTGCTCAACAGACACACAAATGAAGGAATTTTGAACCGCATTGTTACCTGCGATGAAAAATGGATTCTGTTTGATAACCGCAAGCGCTCAGCAAGTTGGTTGGATCCTGGTTCAGCACCTAAACAATGCCCTAAACGAAAACTTACCCCAAGAAAAGTGATGGTCACTGTTTGGTGGTCTAGCGCCGGTGTGATTCAACACAGCTTCTTACCAAACGGGGTGAGCATTACTGCAGATGTGTACTGTGAAGAATTGAACACAATGATGGAGAAGCTGGCACATCTCCAACCAGCATTGGTCAATCGCTCGTCTCCGCTGCTCCTGCACGACAACGCGCGACCTCATACTGCACAGCAGACGGTCTCCAAGTTGCAAGAACTGGGGTTGGAAGCTCTCCGTCATCCACCCTACTCACCAGACCTTGCGCCTACAGACTACTACTTTTTCCAGAATTTGGATAACTTCTTGGCGGGAAAAAAATTCAATACCCGAGAGGCAGTACAAAATGCCTTTGAAGAATTTGTTGCCTCCCGTCCAGCTGATTTCTTTAAGAAGGGCATCAATAAACTGCCACTGCGTTGGCAAAGATGCATTGATTGCATGGGTGATTACTTCGATTAATACAAATAAAAAATACATGAAAAAAATTCATTTAAATTTTTTCATACAAAACGGCAATTTCATAGGTAAAGACCTATTATAAAAATCGTACCTGGTGTGCTGGTTGTGGCGCGACGATACCAGCTTGCGGCTTGAGCGTGGCGAGAGCCTCTCTGGCGGCCGTCACTTCCTTAGTGAGACGAGCGATCACACGACACGCCGCGTCGTGTTGGTAGAGAGCGTGACTTAGTTCCTGTACGACAAGGCATGTGTTATGGTGGAACTTGGATTCTAAGGGGCCACATAACAAAGTGTAAATTACAAATTAGTATGCCCAGTAAGCGAATGACAAAAAAAGTAATTAATCAAATTCAAAATGCCAACAATGTAATAAGCAGCAGCTTCATTAATGGACCTACAGTCAAATAACTGCATAATCAATGCTTGGTTGACTATAGAACATTGCCTATTATGTTGTACCACAATAAATGTAACATATCCACAGAAAATGTGATTAGTAAGTTTACTTGTAGAGGAAATTGTGTTTGGTAAGTTTACTTGTAGAGAAAACAAGGAAGTAACTAACCTGTCGAGCAGTCTGCAGCTGCTGGCGCTGCGTAAATGCATGCAGCATGAGAGCATCCCACTCATCCTGCATGCTCTTCAAAGTGGCCGGAATGGATGTAGCACTTGGTGGTTTTGGCTTCACTATCGGTGGAGCTGTGGAACAGAGATACAGACATAAGCTTCACAGATAGCTTTGATTACGAGTTTTAAAAACCAAGCACAGAATCGGAATGTATTGAAATTAGTTTCTTTTGAGGTATGTTCCTGCTAAGCATTGATTTTTAGATTAAGTAGACATTAAATTATTTCATATTCAGGCTGATCAAAACAATAGCCTACACATTGCAATATTTCTAGGAATTTGATGGATAACATGCACAGAAACCAATCGCTCAACCACTGCACCAACTGTGCTGCCGTCATCATCATCATCATCCTCCTGCCCTTATCCCAATTTATTTGGGGTCGGCGCAGCATGTTTTCTTCTTCCATACATCTCTATTTGCCGTCATCTCATGGGTCACCTCTTTTCTTGCCATATCCTCTTTCACACAATCCATCCATCTTTTCTTTGGTCTTCCTCTACTCATGTAACCCTGCACATTCATACTCAAAACTTTCCTCACAACATGGTCCTCATTCCTTCGCATCACATGCCCATACCATGACAACCGATTTCCACACAACTTCTCGGTCACAGGCGCAACTTTAAGACTTCCTCTTACATACTCATTTCTTATTCTATCCATTCGCGTAACACCACACATCCCCCTCAGCATTCTCATCTCAGCTGCATGTAACTGCCTTTCATTTATGCCTTTTGCGGCCCAACATTCTGATCCATACATAACCAACTGTGCTGCCGTGTTGAACCAAAACATGTTAGATGACATGTTATACAACCCAATATCATAACAAAATGTTTCTATATCACTTACTTGCTACATGCTTGTTGCATGTTTAAAAATGTTTGCCTTGCTTATCACAAGACATAGACAAGTTGTGAGACATCAGAAAAGAACCGTGTGCATGTTAAATGAGACAAGTCCCTATACAAACATGTCTATTGAATCATCATCCTCCTGCCCTTAAACGTAATTTATTTGGGGTCGGCATGATCCTCATGTCGTGACGATGTTTGTAAACATGTCTATTGAATTGTTATGTTTATATTGAAGCCAACAACAAATCTTAAATCTGTTAAAAATTTACTCAGTTTCATGTTGTGCAAATGCAAATTCAACAAAACAAGTTGTGAGGTTTATTTCATGTGACAAGTTTAGTTTAATGTTTACATTTCATATATTTATGGTGAGGTTTTAGTGTCAAAAGAGCTTGTTGGCGGCGTCTTTACTTAATGAAAAGTAGTAAGACCTAATTTTAAGTGTGTAATGTTGTATACTCACTTTTTATCTCAATGAGATCCTCAGCTCTCAGCTCCTTGCCACTGATAGGGTCCACTCCATTCTCTATTATATATTTCTCGATGACGCGCTTCTCAAATACGGCGCCCGACGAGGGGGACACCACAGGCAACTCGGGGACCTCATTAGATACTACAATCACAAAGTGAGGTTATAAACACAAAATAGGTGTTTCTTATATAGATATGGCGAACATAGGTTTTATAGTACTAACTTATCAATAAACATGGACATTACAGTTTTTAAACATTGTGAAATTATTGTAAAACCTATGTTTGGATTGATTTCGTCCACCGGTTGACAGACGATACGCGCCTCTCGAAAATGTAAGATTCCAGTATAACTACTGAAACTACTGATGTTATAGTGAATTATTTACTCACTTGCACAATATAAAGCCATTATAAAATATAACTAATATTCCAGCCAATAATCCCAGGTAATTCTTGAAAACTCATGAAAATCGGCCGCCAAACAAAATTTTAGCACAGATAACACAGAGCCAGATAACCAATAAAACCATAACCAATTAACCATAGCATCGAACATAAACGTAATAGATACAGATGAGGAAAACAAAACAACTATTTCATTTTAAAGTGAATGCGACGAAAAGAAGAATTTTCATCAGGTTTTTGCAATTTTTCATTTAAAAGGTTGCCCCACTCTAGAAATTTCTCAAGCATCGTGGGTGCGTTTTAAGCACCCACGATGCTTGATATGATACTTGATGCTTGCTATGATACAATTACCTGTAGCCAAGTCATACAAATATTGGTTCCGTGTGATTGCTCAGCCACTGCACAAACTGTCCCGTTTTGTTAGCAGCTCATTTTAATACATATTCAATTTTTCATAGGTATAACGGTAATATAATATAAAAGGTATTAAGATAACTCTACAAGTTGCAAGTGTTGCAACCCTTCCCAATCTGCCCGTATGTGAATCGGGGCTGCAATTTGATTCGTATTTTGGTATGCATGACTGGTTCTTCTTTAGGGCGAACAGATTGGCGGCTCCAGGTGCCATCTGGAGCTGAAAAATTTCATTGAAGCTAAGAAAGTTTAATTTCGCGGGCTGCCGTTATGCATTAGCCTTCAGTATAGACTAAAAAAAATAGTGAACGAAAACGAAACGACTGGCTTATGGCCGAAAACAATCGTTTTATCGTCGGCCATAAGCCAGCCGAAAATCAGCAATTCTAACTTTTTTTTTTTTAATTCACATTTAAAAACAGAATTTTGTATCCATTATTTGCTTTCCAGTGGCACGCATGCATGCTGCTAGCCAAAGAGTGTTCCACATAGATGGAAATGAAAGAAAACAAGTATCTTTATTTTAGAGGCAGCAATTAGTTCCGAACGACACTGTAAGTATCCTCATACACAGGACAGGACGGTTCTTGGGTTTTTTACACCTTCACTAGTCAGTGAGATGAAACAAGTATAGTTTTATACTTTTCGCATTACAGAACAAATTATTATTATTCCGGGTTGACAATGCTTAACCCTTGCATAGTGTAGATCGGGATATAGTAGTTTTACCTATTTCGCAAAACCACGAAAGATAAAACAATATGAAGTTTCGAGTTTCTCAATTTTTATTAAATTACAGAGCAACAATAAAATATTTGGTGCCAATCGAAATGGCACTATAATACTAACTAGTTGTTGTGTAAAAACCTACATCGTACATAGAGCTATGTACACACGCGGCTGCTATAAAAACACTCCAGCAGCTTTTTACAATATATTTACACAGTCACAAATAAGTAATAAAACCTTAATTATGGTTTTCATTGAAATATTGTTAAAGAAAAATATAATTTTATTCCAACAAAATCTTTCTTTCCTTAATTTTAAAATATATTGGAACTTCAAAACATTTTAAACATTTCTAGTGTTTACACATTTCCATTTTGTAAATATTTTACATTCTTTCTTTGTGATCTAGATTATCCAAAAGTGGATGTTATTTTCAACTCAATTTATGATTACCGTACATCAAATTCAAATCATGGTTATATAACTCATCATATTCGTTTTTCTAATTTAAAAAGATACAACTCATAAACATTACTTTTAAACAAAATAAAATTCCATTCTTACCTTACAACTAATCAAAGAAAAAGTTAACTACTATTACACTCATGAGAGAATTTCATAAATTAAGATACTATCTATTGTCACTTGACTGTTGAATATGTTCAAATAAGTTATTTGGATTGAAAACATTCTAAAATAGCATACAAAAGAAAAGTGACAAATATTGGTTATAATTTTACTATAAACCTAGATTGCACAAAATATTTAGCTATGTACATGGTCTTCATATTTACAAATACAACATGTTGTCCTTTTCAGTAAGTCTCGATACTTTAAGACTACACTTATTATTAAAATTTCTTAGGCTTGTCTGTTAGTTCATAACAGCACTTACAAGATCAAAAAATAAGTTATGATATGCGGATTGAGGACAATCCAATGTCACTACAGTAAATGGTAAACTGCCTGTTATTTGTTCAGTGCTAGGAGCTGTAAACAGTGCATGACTAACATAACACTTGGACAAAGTCATTGAGTTTCAATGGAGAAATTGACTGCAAGAGTAATATCTTAACCAATTATAATATAAGTTTACATTTGTTATCAAGTTTTAATATCCAGGTATACATTCTATTCTAAAGTTATTTAATTGAAAACAGATTTATAAATACATAAGAGTTTTGAAATCACATCAATATGGTTTAAAAGTACTCATCATCCTCCTGCCCTTATCCCAATTTTATTTGGGGTCGGCGCAGCATGTTTTCGAAATGGTTTAAAAGTACTACAATATAAAATCCGATCTATGATTTTGTATAAACCTCAATCTTGGATTTGAATAAGTTCAGAGGCTCTTGCTATTTTTAACTTTTGATTTTCTAAATATTTTCATATTTTCTAAAGTCACGACGCTTAGGTTGCATACAATCACAACCGCCGAATTTAAAGCCTTATTTAAATCTTCGTGCGTTTTGTGCTTACAAACAATATTGCTTGATGCAAACAATAATGACTAGCTTAGTGTCTATTGCCTGATTTCATAATCTTGGTTGACTTATTATTTGGTTGAGAAAAGTGTATAATATTATTAGTTTTACTCAAACTAAAACCAAAAAAAAAATATTACAACAGTCACAAAAATATTCTAACATCAAGCAGTAACTAATACATAATTAAATTTGGCCGATATCGTCAATATGTCTGATAGTCAAAGTCCATAATTAAAGTCTCCAAGCAAACCACACAAGGCTCAAATGACGAATGAAATGATCATAAGCACATTGTAACAATCCCAATTCACTACCTGTAACGAAAACAATATCCAGGATGTAAAGACATCAATCCAACACATAGAAGTCTGATCCAGAACAGAAACTTGTGAATGCACTACACATATAAAACCATAAGACAGTATCACTTCTCTAAGAGGTCCATTTTCACTTGATATTTACACGGTAATAACACAATGAGCGTAAGTTTGGATTCGGAAACACATCAGAATACACAATAGTTAGTTTGGTACACACTGGATGGCCCGTCACTAGAGTTCCTTAGTTCATATGAGCATGAGGATGGCTCTAGCGATGGCGCGAGATCACGTATAGTTCTCGCGCAGCTGCCGGATCGCGCTGTAGACCTTCACGGCGGGGCCCACGCGCAGGCGCACGCACTGCACCAGCTCGTCGCGCGACGCCATCACCAGCTCAGCGCCGGACAGGCGAGCGGCTGCTGCAGCCGCGCCTGCCGCTGCGCCCGCTATCCGACTTATTAATGCTGCTACGTCGCCCTGTAATAATATTATTATTGGTTTTTAACATCTTAAACTGAGGAATGCCAATTAACCTAAAGTTTAATTGAAAACTTATCATAGCTGGACCTTCAGTCAGTACAATGTACGTGGAAAATTGTAAAATTAAATTGATCCAATTATTACAATTTCATACATAAGCCCTGATAATACGCTTTTTTAAGGAGGTACATATGTATGTCATAATAAAACACAAAATAGGTATATATTACTGACTTGTGACCAAGCCGTAGGGTCATGCGGCAGTTGTAACGCAGTAAGATGCGCGGCGAGATGAGTGGCGAAGTGTTCTCGCAGCGGCGCGGGCGCGGAGTGCGCGTGCGCGTGCGTGGCGTGCGGCTGCGAGGCGCGCGAGTACGTGCGCAGCGTGCGCGTGTCGGAGCGCACGGAGCGGCCGGAGCGCCAGCGCTTGCCGCCGCCGCTCGACACGGAGTCATCGTCCGACGCCTGTGACCAACCATAATAACATTATTAAAGCGGAGTTTGCACTTCACACAATACACTCAGAACACGATATTTATACGACTGAAATAAAATCGAAGCAAGTTTTCTAGTGATTTTCTTTAAAAAAAAAGAATCACTAGAAAAAATAAATATTACTGATAGATATACATACCGGGTCATTCTTCACGACTTCTTCGACTCGCTTGTGTTTAGGCGGCCTGCCGCGAGGCCTGCAAAACATCAATAACCAATGATTAAACGTTTTAAAGAGGTCAGACGAACGACTAACGATGCGATAACGACGACTATTTCAAGATATTAATGCCATAATAAAATACCTATGTATGTTAAGGCTGTGCAATCTACAAGTTGGCAACGTAGCAAATACCTGTTAAATATTTCACTGTTTTGAGTCAATTCAGTCAATAAATTATGAAATAACGCTCTTACGCTAAAATATTGATTAAGTAAGAATTGCATAAAAATATATCGTCATACTGAATATACCATCATTTTTCCAACAGTACAATAAACACAATTAATGCTTTTTACGTCTACTATTATTGCAATTCAATATTTTAGTGCACTGTAGACTAATGTCATAATTTCTTTTAGTAATATGATTAGATAAATGAATCAAAACAGCAATATTGCACAGCTATGTGCGACGTCACAACTATTTAAATGCAGAGAGCTAACAAGTAAATAGTTCATACCTGTCCTTAGTTTCGCTAGTAGGGGTACTTGCGTGTATCGAGCTCGTCTTGGGCTGTTTGCTGAGCACTCTAGAACGGAAAATATTAATATTTATTGCTCAAAGATTCAAGTAATTGCTATGATATAATTGTAGTAAGTTATTTTTATACTGTGAATAATAAAGCGGAATTGTGTACATATTATAAGTGTAGTGTCATGAATGGATGTTACAGTTAAGAAAAGATATAGAAGATGAAAATATTTTGACACCGGCTCTATGTCAAAAGATATATCATGCTAACCTGACTTAAAGTATATCATAGAATCTTTCGTTAAGCTCTGGATCTAATATGGCGCCCGTGACATAAGGCACTGCTTTATCCCCTTGGTGCATACTCAGCTGTACCTGTTACAACTTGCTTTGATATTTGGGAGGTTCAATAGCACCACCACAGTAGATTTTACACGCTGTATAATCATCAGCACGTAAGATGGCAAGATTTTGGCGTAGTGGAGGTAAGTTCGCGCATCGTACACTTAGTGGCACAAAAAAGTGGTAACTTTTATTGATCGTCATTATTCTATTGTTATTGCCATCATTTATATTTAATCATGTCTGTATAGAACAAAGTTAAAGAAGGGAGAGGAATTCAAGTTTATTAGGAGTTATAAATAACGTGCATTTAAAATTCAAAAAAGTTTATAAAAAAAAAATATATATATATAAACTAGTCGTCGTCACTATCCGTTAATAAAACTACCCCTGGCATCATATTGAAAGTACCCCGTCTAATAGTTCTTTCTGACGTTTTAGTAGCTTCTGCAGTCCGATTTACCGTCTCTTTTTCTGATTGAGCTTCTTTCTCCATGAAACTACACATCGTATACCATTTTTCTGGCATGTCTCCGTAAAACGGTATTTGGTCCTGGCATAGTAATGAACTTAATACAAACTAAATTTTAAACAACAACACTAGCATCAACTCGTAACAAAAACTAAATTTAAAAACAATAACAACACTTAAGTTTAACACAACAAAAACAAAGGGTACAATTTTTTTGCACTCAAGTGTAATCGGGAGCGAACGGGACGAAGGCGCGGTGCGGGAGGCAAGGGTCGACTGATGCACCAATCGCGCGCTCGGATCGACGCTACCTCATACCCCGCGTCCCGCTTGACCACCAAAGAGACCTAAAAAACGACTTGTGCGCATCTAACGACTTTTGCCATGTTACTTGCCGGTGACTATACTTAAGTAAAAGATGGCAAATCTCAAAGTTCAGTTAGAGATTTGATAAAGTTGCCAATTTACTTGCTGAAACAAGAAAAGTGTCTTGTGTATGAGTGTGTGTACCTGCGCTCCCTGGGCAGCACGTGGTCGGAGTCCCTGGGCGGCACGAGGCGGTCGGGGCGCTCGGGCGCGCGAGGCGGCAGCGCGCGGTAGGGGCAGGCGGACGCAGCCGCGTGGTGCTTGTGTGCGCCGCCACGCACCGAGCCCAGCCCGCGGCAGCCGCCTACGCCGCACGGGCCCAGCACTCGGACTTCTTCCGCCGCTACGTACACAACATGACTTATTAGTGTGCGAATGCTGGTGGCCATTTGACATGATGTGATCATCAAGGAGGAGGTTCTATGTTGACTGTATGATTTTTATGTTTTGGATCTGATTATGGAACTCTGGAAAAATTTAGGGTGCAATCCAATTCGCTAATAGGCTATGAGCCGCCCATTAGCGAATTGGGTATTTTTTTACAGTAACTCGTACTTTTGCTCTCGAAAAGCACCATGTGGTGAAATGGAACTGATGAACACGACCACAGATGGCCACCTATTATAATGCCCATTACAATGCATATGGTGCAGTGAAGCAGTTAGTGAAATAACAGGAGAACTCAACTATTGATTTTCCCTGCTTCGAGAAAAGCAATAAGTATTTATTATAACAGGTGATGAGCAGTTGACATAAGGTTATTGTTTATTACAAACCGACCCACCGAAGTGCGAAAAATATAAAACTTATAAAAAAAGCACTAAAAGGTGTAAAATAACTGACACTTTCGGAACTCGATGGTATAATATAAAATTAATCAAACGAAACAACTAAAACCACCAACATCTGTAACTGTCATTTTTGGAGTCACTTGTTTTTAGACCCACTTGTTGAGGGACTTAACCGGGGGCATCGAGCATTGTACCGACCTCTTCCAGGCTCTTAGACATGACCGCATTATCGTCAGCCAATCGAAGGTGAAGTCATAATAATAATGTATAAGAATTACTACTCATGGACTTATTTAGAGGAACGTTTCATCAATCAAAGAAAAATACGTATAAAAAATATGTATAAAAAGTTCTTAATACAAACTGGCCACATATACATTAATATTTAGTTTGAAAAAAGAATTACTTCAATAGTGTTTTGTTTCTGGCTTTCATTTGTTTTTTCGTTTATTTGTTATTTTCACTAGTCTATTGGAATAATTTTGCTGACGTAGGCTTATTGATTTCATAAAATCTGTCTTTTTTCAAGTTTTTTTTTTACAAAAACGTATCGCAATGGTGGTCCTTACACATCAATGAATACCTGAAGTCACAATGCCGGATCCTAGCGTAGCTCACGTTTCCAAAGCTGTTACTTTAATTGAAAATGGTCGTAATTATAAAGAAGTGGCTCAAACATTGCGAGTTTCCAAATCTGTCATCTTCCGAATTGTTAAACGTTACCGGCAGACTGGAGAATAAACGAGATGTGCAGGGCAAGGTCGCAAGAGAGTCACATCAGCGAGAGACGATCGATTTATGGCGAGCACTTTGACTTCTTCTGAAGTCAGATCTACGCTCCAGGACGTTCGACAGGTGACAATTAGCACTAAAACCGTAAGAAGAAGACTAAAAGAAGCTGGAATAAAGCCATACTTGCCAGCTAGAGGACCCTTAGGTACTTACCACAGATCATCGAGTAGCACGGGCTAACTTTGCTCGCTCTTACCAAAATTAGAATGATGCTGACTGGGGGAAAATATTGTTCACTGACGAGTCTAGGTTTTGTCTTAAGCCAGATGATAGAAGGGTGAAAGTTTGGAGACGACCCGGAGAAAGATACGCTCAGTGTAACATTGGTGGAGTTTTGGGGTTTATTTTGTTCCGTTCCTCTAATTATGTCCATGAGTGTATTTATTTTTCCATTACACTCCCGGCCCCACTACGCCTTCGGAAAACTTCAAACTCTGGCATCAAAATGTTTAAATGCAATCTTTCAACAAAACGGTATTCATCATTCTAGTATATTTTTGTAAATACTTACTAAGTGGCGGCTCCAGTGGATGTCCTGTCTTCAGACACCAGCTGACAGGGTGCAGGTCAGGGGAATCGTCGTCGAACCAGCAGGCCAGCTCCTCCGGCCAGCCGTCAAACGACACCTGTACTTGGTGGCCCTTCACCGCTATGACTGTGGCCACACGGATCAGGAAAGGCACCTGTACCAAACGGTCATGCATAAGTGTCATAATCGGCCGCTATATTTATCAAAAGTTCTGCTGATTCTTTTGGGATTTAAATCGCCTCCGACCGTTTAGTGCGAAATAGATTGTTTATTTAGGTCAAGTTCACTGAAGTAAGTCATGGGTACGTTAATATACTAGGTCTATTTTTAAATATTAAATTTCAACTCGAAAATTTTATATACATTTAACATTTCAGATTCGTTGTTTATTATGAAGACCTGGAATCGCTTCAAAGATTTTTTGATCAGATAGGTATAACTCACCCTTTTATCAACAACCTCTAGCTTCATGCCAGGCTTGAACCCCTGCGGCGGGCGCGGCTTGAAGGCTCGCGGCGGCGCCGGCGACGCTCCCGTCTCCGCCAGGTAGTTCTCCCACGAAAACGTGTCAGGGTCTTTGTAAACTGCGAACAAATGACGTTTGTACAAGCCATGGTGACAACTTTAATACAGCGCCAGTATGTCATAGCAGTAAGAATTGTTATTGAAGTAAACTTTTTCTATTGATGTGCTGTTATCACATACAGGGTGCAACTTGAACACCTTTATGTGAGTGTTAGCGCGGACCACTACGCGAAATTTTTCCAATTACGTTTACAGTATTTATTTATAACATTAACCGCATCGTTGCCTGAATATGCACCACGTACAATCAACATTATTCTCGTAAGAACGGAAATGGCGCTCTATTAGTTCAATCCTGATACTGTGATTGTCGAACCGTTAAAACAAAACCGCGATTATGACTACTGGCAGAGCTCCGTGACCATAAACGACCGATGGCGCCCCTTCACAATCAGCCGGGCCTCCAGTCTTGGTGAAGAACTATACCCACGTTCGTGCTGCCACGACAAAAGGACATTCGTAAAACTTTGAGACGCAACGACTGAAATCTGTAATTATTGCTACGTGTAACTTACAGATGTCAGAGTTGTGCCTGGATGTGTTTGTTTTGGCACCAAGGACATCGACTGGTGCTCTGAAGCGTTCACACTTACGTTGGTCTGGGGATTAACAAACACACGAGTTTTGAACTTGCCTCCTGTTTGGCCAGAATATGACCTTCACCAATACGAGTTAGTATTTTGAAGACGAAAACAATGATGAATGTGTAAGTATGTTAGAACGAAGATATAGAGCCAGGGTATCAGCCCGATTGACAGGGACATCATAATGGAAGAGATGGCATTGTAAGAAACGTGATAAAAAGACTTATACCCAGTAGAGAGATAGTGTGAATAGATAGATAAGTTGCTTATCGACCAAGGCAACAAGACTGCCAGAGGAGTGTGTTTTGTTAATGTTAATTAAATGAACTGAAAATATTAGTACCTTGAGTTATCGAAAGTTGTCAATATCACTTTCATCAAAGGTATTTGAGCTACCTTAATTAACGCTAAATGTTGGGCGACGGCTGACGAGTAAATATGTGAATTTGATAAGAGGTATATTTATTCCAATGAGGGGATATATTCAATGTAGTACCAATTGACTGACAAGAGGGATTTACTTTGTAATGAGCACCGTGTGGACGTATTGATGGAACATTTGCACATTCTTTTTGTAAATAAGGACAGAACATTAATACATAACACTCCAAAATTCGTTGGCCCGTTAATTACGCAAACCTGACAAGGATATACAGGTTTTTTCTGAATTAATTAATCTCATTTTTTAAATATAGTATTGTAAAACTTAATCGCACAAAATGATCCGTGAAATTAGTTTTATTAACTAAGAACATTAATAATGTATTATTAGAACGTCTTATACTACACAAAAATGACTTACTTGTATTTCCTATGGCACATACCGAAGTATTTGACATTAGTATGCGAACCGAGGTGAAGTAAACAGTCAATTTGTCCGTGATATATTCGTAAGAGAACAATAGCACGACACTCGCGCACAAACTGTGTAACATGACTAATTCGTGTAGTTAACAGAGAAGAGATAACGACGTAACCAAACTACCGGTTATCCTTGTTGCTCGAGTCCGTACCACATTCGAATTTTTAATTAATACTGTTAAGAATAATGGCAGAATTAATTTGTGATGTTTAGATACGAATATCTTATTTATGATTCTTCTTAAAATCTGTTTACATACCTAGTTTAAGATCTTTTATCTAAAAATGCCTTATAGATTATAAATGAATTATGAGGAAACTCTTCGTTCGTTTAATAAGAATAATACATAGCAAACTTAATAACTTCTCATTCTATGTTTTTTATTTATATTGAAATGCAAAACATAATTTTTATTTAACAACATACAGAGAATTTTAGTACACACAAAGTAGATATTTGTCAATGAAAGACTGTTTACCTTATTACCCTACTACCCAGAAAGAGGGTAATGCATTTCGCGTGTATGGTTGCATATTTTATGTAGGTCGTTTAAACGGCTTCATGGACGAATGAATGAGGTATCGTTAGATTCGTCTTGACGCCCAGAATGTTATAGGTGATATGAATTTTAAACAAAAAACAAAATGACGGCCTCCATTATGTAAGTACACTCGTTTTTTTGTGTCATGGTTTAGCGGGGTATCAAAATAAAGGGCTTGAGATGATTAAAAAAAATGTACCTACCTAGACTGCAAAAACGACTGAAAACAACAAGAGCACTGTACAGTAAAATGGCTGTGCTGCAATTAGACGGACAGATAGATATTGTTTATTTTTCCATTTGACTATGGAACCCTAAAAATAACTCTGCATGCAGCGTTGCATGAGGAGTTCTGAACTGTAGTGTGAGCAGAGATACACCTACCTATTAACCTATTCAAACATGAGTTCGATATAAAAGGGAAACATTTCCATTGATAATTTTTCAACCATTGTTGTACGGTTGATGTACTGAGCATTCAAAATATGCAGTAATGTGTCCCTGTTAATATTGCATTTAATTTTATAATGCTGTGTAAGTTATGTCAAGGAATCGCATGCATATTTACCTAGAGTTCATTTTTCGCTAAGAAAGTATGAATGACTTCTATAAATAATTGTTATGAAGAATAAAATCCTGGGTTTCCGGGGATAGCTTACCAAATAGAATTCATATTCACTTTTAGTTAATTTAGTATTTTTAGTAAAATGGCAAAACTGTCCATTCATCTGGACAGTGGGGATATTTTTATAAGCACTAAATGTTTCTAATTTACCATTCATATAATAGCCATGCTTTTTAGAGGACTTAATTTTAATTAAGTCCTCACAGGAAAGTTCGGTTGAGCAGTTAATAACCCTAAAGGTTAAACTGTGAGATGCCCATTCCAAAAAAAAAACTTTTTTCATAAGATATTAGGTAATATATGTACATCTTTATCGTACTTAATAATGATGGGAACTGACAAAAATAATCGAATGTGCATACTCTAGTAATACCTACCATAGGAAGGAACCCTAGTCCTTTTAATAAAACCATATTTATAGGATTTTTCATTGTAATTTTTCAACACTACATCCAATTTTGGATTCAGTACCCCAATTTGGGCAATCTCCAATCTCGGAATTCCGGGATTATTTCAATACTAAGCCAACACTAGAAGTTTAGGCAAATATGCATCCGATTGTCCAATCCCTTTACTATGTCCTATGTGATCCTTTGTTAGTTCAAAATTTTAATTTGAGAATGCGATATAGTCGTATGCAAAACTTTGAATCTGTTTATTTCTTACTTTTACCTTACCTACCTTGACTCATGGTGTTTCAAGATAAAACACAATTTGTTAATATAAAGCTAGGAAACATCAAAGGGTCTCTGGTGTTCTTGATTTACACAACAAGGTTCAAGTAGGCATCCATCTGGAAATCAATCTGGACCCATTAAATCTACATACAGTTGTCCTAGACGTTGCACCATACATTAAGATATTAGCAAAAGTAAAATTGCATTATCTCTGTTACGTTGTGGTCTATTCTGCATATTCCATCCAACTTTATCTTTCCAGTATTATGTTTTTGAAAGATTTCAACATAGAGAATGTTGAAATCTACTAATTGGTAACATGGAAATAATAAAAAAATACTCACAGTTAGGTGGCGTCAAAGGCACTCCATTTTCTTCAGCCCAGCCGACAGGGTGTATGTAGGGCGAGGTGGGGTCCACCCAAAAGTCATACATCTCGTCCCAGGAGTCAAAGTTGATAAGCATCCTGTTGTCTAGGACGTCGGATATCGAAGCCACGCACACCAAGTCATTTTTCCTGTCTTCAGCTTCTAATTTCATACCAATGCGGAAACAGCTCGATTTGAAGATCTAGGGATAAGGAAGAAGTAAGTATCTGTGCCAAAGTGTCCACACAAATCAATTTGTACCGGCTTACCATTGGACATTCTGAAGAGCAACCCTACTGCAATTAAAAATGGTACCGACAGTAGTGTCTACTAATGCCAAATATATGTATAAGTAGGACCACTTAAGATAAAATACACCATAACATTTAAACAACAAAGACTGATAAGATTTCTAATTAATTTATTCTGCTTCCCTCTTACTAAAATTGATGCCTCGCTACTGGTAAGTATAAGGATTGAAGCAATAATAATCTACATGAACACGGGCTGAACATTGTGAAGGAGTGGGCTTTTGTATTAACATGTCCCCGTGTTAACTTTTATTGCTAAACCAATTCAATACAACATTGGTAGAACATCGGTATATTATTGTTAATAAACAGCACAAACTGTACAACTAATATTAAAAGTATGGCATGCTTGTAAGAAACAAAATATTATTAAAACAATTATAATTTAGTATTATAACGACACAACTCTCTGTATAAAATGTTTCAAAATATTAAATGCTACACAGTTTCTAGAAATACGTGCATGAATTTGTAATAATAACAACTTACCGCAGCAGTAACATGCGGGAACAAGTTCCTGGGCGCCGCGACAGCTCTCATCTGCTTCAAGTACAGCGGCCACGAGAAACTGGATGCGGACATGTTGCCGGGCGGCTTCAGAGAGCGCCCGTTCTTCTCGGACCAGCCCGGCGGAAAGATGTCACCCGAATCCGCGTTCAACCAGTAGTCATACACATCTGGGTACTCGTCGAAGTGCAGCCGCATCCGATACCCCTGCACCTCGGCCACGGACACCACGCAGAATATAGAAGGATGCTGAGGATCTATCGCCTCTAACCGCATCCCAACTTTGAACCCATTCCTGTTGTAAGGAAATGGATTCTTGAAGAGCTTAACAGGTGCAGCTTTTGCTTTACAAGTGTCAAGGTAACGCATCCAAGAAAATCCATTCTTCCCGCACATCCAAGGGTACTTCTCATTCTCTATTAAATCTTCATTGATTTTTAATAAAGCTGCCTCTGATAACTGGTCCGAAGGCAATGAATCGTAAGCCTTGAGCATTACTTTGTCTTTTCCTTCAGATAACACATCAGACTCCGACAGTTGTTTCCTCATCAGCAACTTCTTTATCTTATTCTTCTTCTTAACCAAATCCATACGTTCCCTATCCTTTTTCTTTTGTAAAGCTTTCTGTACTTCAGACTGACACGCGGCGCTACAGAAGTTGGGTGTTATAAACTCAGCCGCCATGCCATGGCAGCCACAACATTCGCACCGATACATGTCTTCAGGAGAATTGGGTTTCTTATTCCTATCGATCCGTTGCTTCATGGGCGTGTGGTACTTGGCATTGTTCACTTCTTCATGGTCAATGCCATCTATCACATCTATGACACCAAATTCGTTGGTTTGAAATTGCAAGTTGCTACCTTGTAGTCTAGCAACCCCATTATGCCATAATAGCCCTGGAGGGTCGTCCTCTAACACGCCTTCCTTGATATCATTTTTACTGAAATCTTCTATTTTGGTAAAGTATATCTCATGAGGACTCCTCTCGTTGAGTGTATGAGGCTTAGTATCTTTATAATCATCAGGATCTGAGTCCAAGTGTTTGGCCTCTAAATCTTTATCTAACTTCTCATCACAGAAAAGTGAAGGCACGCGATGGTCGTCATTATTTTCAGTCTCTTCTTTCTCGATCTTGTGTGGCAGTGACAGCCTCGTGCTCTTGTTCGATAGGTTTTCTGCGCATAAAGAGATGCGCCTTTTCATACTGGCGTTTGCTATCTTCCTGTCACTGTTGTCGGAATTGGAACGTCTCAAAATCGCGGGTGCAGCGATGGTAACTGTTCCCAAATCGTGTCTTTCTATTATATTCCTGTTCAACAAACTTTTTCCTTTCTCTGGTATGGCTAGAGTGAAGGACTTCTCCCTATGACCCCCATCCTCGTCTGCTATCGACACAGTATAAATGTCGTCATTCATAGCTGCGTTAGTTTCAGGTATCGAGAGTGTATATTCTCCTTGCGCGCCAGTCGGTTCCGCTCTCGACCCAGGTATGGATAACGTAAAGGCTTTCTCGCAATTAGGGCTTAGTGGTAGATCCTTTCCATTCATAACTTTTCCAAATGGCTGTAGAGGTGGCATATCTAAGGATTCCATTATTGTGTCTCTCATGACTGTAATGTTTCCTTGAGGATCATTCTGTATTTGCCCATTAGCTATTTGTAGATTGATGATAGGCCCTTTTGAAGCCATGGTTGCAGGCAAAGTTACAGGTAAAATGAACTTTGTATTTTGCATTTTAGGCATATTCATAGGAGTTATGAAAAGCTTTTGATTGTTGGCATTCATATTGGACTGATTGTTTGATATGAGGATAGATTGGTTCTCGGATAAGTTCTTCTGGTTTGGTTTTTTCATTGAGCCGAGGTATGCTAGAGCCTGTTTGTTGGGGTTGACCGGTGCAATGCTAACTGGAACTATCATTTTGTCATTGGGCTTTGATTTCTGTATGACTATTGGCTGACTGTTAACTGGAGCAAGGATTGAAGACTTGTTATGAGCTGACACCTTCGGAGCAATGTTGGGTTTAGTGTTTACATTTGGCATTAAATGTAAGTTTGAATTGCTGGTTACCTGCAAGGAATGGAAATAAACAATTATGTAAAGACTGCAGAACAGTTGTAGTGAAACTCAAAAAAAAAAAGAACTTTAGTAGTAGTTTTATACAATGTCTAATCTAAACTGTTCACTATCAGATAGTATTCAACAATAATAATAATAATTGAATAGAGCACCAAAAACTAATGATATTTTTATATTCTTATATATTTGAATTATGTGTGTTTTAAATTATTGTGTAGGTTTATATGAAATTCATTTTTCTTTAGGCAAATAGGTTTTCAATTCATTATGTCTTTTATTTTAAGAATTAAAGATTTGAATTGATACCCTACCAGTATGTACCTCTAACAAACCCATCTTTGTATTTTATTTTTTAATCATAATTTCACTGTTATTCCTATTTAATTGTTACGAATGTACTCAGAAGAAAGTACTAAAACACTAAATTCATTCCATATTAATAAATCCTTAACTCCTGTCATACTAATTATAATTTTATGTGATATTTGGCCTTGCTAATAATCACAATGAAGGCTATCCTAAAAGAAACAAGTCACTTATCAAAATAGTTTTAAACCAAAAACATGCCAAAACTAAAGAATTATTAGTGATTAAACCACCACCATTATGTTTGTTTTAGAGTGAGTGAAAGTGCATTCATTTTAAATAATAATTTGGTTACTTTTTAACTTTTGAGCAAATTAATTTTGATTAATATAAACTTGGTAAGCCAATTCATAATCACTTTGATATCTTTTCATTAGTATATTTGATTTACAATAAATTTTTATTTCACAACTTAGACCTGAAAGTTGTTGAAATATTTTAATAAAAAAAGTCTCACTGTTCCAATTTGACATGAATGCATGTTAATGGTGATGATTCACTTACGGGTCTCCTTACTATGATTTGTGGTGGGTTTCCACTTGTACTTGCTTGGGTGATGACCTCGGTGCTTGAGACAGGCTTCAGTCCCGTTGGAGTTTGTATGTAGACCACATGCGGTACATGTGGTACATGCGGCACCTGCCTTGGAGGTCCTCGTAATTGAAGAGAGTTAGCAGCATTCTGCATTTGTAGCATAGCATTGTTGTGAGCAACTTGGTGTACTTGTGGGAGAGAATTGTTAACTTTGACTTGGGATATTGATGTGTCGGACATGTGCAGATGAGATGAACTCGACACTGTCATATCAGAATTGCAATCCATGTTGCTTGGCCTTGGATTTGAACTCATGTGAACTTGAAAAATTGAACTGTGGAGGGACTGGTTATGGTTGTGTAAGACTGGCATGGAGGGCAATGTTGGAAAATGATTGTTCTGATTGGCAGCTGGGATTTGCAGAGGAACATTTATTGTCTCACCAGCTGGTAACTGAACTGGTACGCTGGTTGTCCCGGAGACTTGAAGTGGCAGACTAACAGGTGTAATCTGCAGTGGGACAGTGTTAGCAGGTCCTGATATTTGAACAGGGACATTAATATTAGAGTTGGAGCCTGGTATCTGCACTGGCACATGCACAGTTGACAGTTGCAAGGGGTATGGAGAGTTGTTAGAATGTATTTTAACAGGGGCAATTGAATGGGTAATTAAATTGTGTGTGATTGGCAAGGAGCTCTGTGAGGCCTGCATCGAAGATACGATCATGCTGCTCGATATTGGCGCCTGAAATGTGACAAATGTGTGTCAATGATGTCAAAATATATCACAACATCACAATAAAAAAAAAAACTCATTAGAAACTCACGCGTAATGTATTAAGTAGAACATTCTGCTGTGAACTATTTTGAGTAATATTGGTGCAGACTGACGTGTTCACTGATTTTAATAATCTTTTTTTCAATATTTCTGTTTTAGGTTCGTCAAAGTTTTGAAGTGAATTACACTGCTGTCTCTCCATTTCTCAGCGTCGAGAACGTGAGCGAGTTCATTACAGGCACTCGGTTATCTTTTACAATCCATTATTGATGACCTGCAATGCATTTAAAAATAAAATATCGCGAAATGAAATATCACTGAGACGTACTCGCGTATGTTGATAATCGTATGGTGGTAAAGTTTTTGTTTCGAAATAAAAAAATAAACACGTAAAAGTACAATACAACACATTATTTATTTATTGAATACAAAATACGTTACCCAAATTTTTATTTTGCGAGTATCGCGGTCTATCAAATTGTGCAGCTACTTTTCAGATCCACAACCTTCCACTAAAAAGTTCACGAAACAGTGGAACAGAAACTTGTTACTTACATGTCTATGTTTCAACAGAGAGATGAGTTCTTCATGTATCTTTCCAACTATTACAACATCGTTATAATAGTTAAAACCATTAAATAAAAATAAAATATACTCAATAAAGCGACGATATTTACCTGTATACCACAACTGGTAATAAATCTGACAACATTGCCAAAATGTTCTAAGTGTTCGTTACGTTGGTACTGACAATATTTTCCACCAATCGCAGCCCCACAATTTTATGACGAAGCTTTCGCGCCCGATTATTCAGCCAAAAAAAGTCAACAGATAAGTTTATATTTATACAGTTTGGTATGCAAGGATATACAATGATTGTGTGAATTTTATGGGCTTTAATATTTTGTAAGGTCCAATATTGTTCGTCGGTATTGTATTCACAATACTGAGTTCCATACAATTTGTTTAAAGTTATTTATAGTTTATCTTTCACATTGTTGTTGCTACGCAAGCATAATACCAATAGTAGGTATCAATGTACATCAGTCAAGCAGACAACACAGCTTAGACTCAGTCAAATAAAGTACACTTTTGAATATTATGAATAGCCTGGAAAGTTTCAGTTCTACGTATTTTTGAGTGGTAAATACTTACATAGAAATAGGTTTTTATGAAAAATGTATTTTTCTATCTAGATACCCAGCATGTATGATTTATTTCTGCTTCGGAGAAACAGAAATAATGATTGAAGGAGAATAAAGATTCAAAATTAGTAGGTAAGTCTCCACTAGGATACATGTGTGGTATGTGAGGTTAGTTATGAAATATAAGCGTAAAAGAATCGGAGAAGTGCTATAAATGGGTCCTCTTGCAGCCAACTTAAATTCAGCTGACTGAATAATCCTTGGAATTAACAAAATATGGGCAAAAAGATAAAATATCATGGCTCGATTAATTTGTATTATGGAGTCAACTTTTAATTTGTCATATAGCATGATCCATTTCAATGCAATGAGAAGGTAAAATAATAAATGCATCAGCTACTAAAGTATTATAAATCTTTCATCTACTATGACTATGAGTCGTGATTTCTCGAAATTCAACGATAACCTAATTACTCATGTGTCCCTAATATTTTAAGAATCGTGGCCATAAAGTGAATTTAGAGCATTTTAATCAATACCATAAAATTATTAGTTTAATTCAAGCCCAATATTCAACTACATAAACAGAAATGATACAAAATAGATTAAAATATTTAAAAACTTAATTTAATTATTTTTAAACTCCAGCCTATCTCAAAAGACTTAGCCCCGAAATAGTAGATTGCGTAGACTCAATAGTTATGCTAAAAAAATAAATGAATGAATGTTGAATGTTGTCAATCAAACTTATGTCAAATTAAATTTTCCCTTTGCGGATTTTGCAATTATTCGTAGAAATATATTTTCAAAACAAAACATATGAAAACCGAAGTAATTTGTTAATTTTTTAGTACAAGATCTAATGGTAATATTTGTAGGCGTGGATTACCTTTTAATGCGTATGTATACATGAATTTATTTTTGAAATAATATTTATCCAGAATATAATTACGTAGGTATCAGTCCATATTAAGTTTTGAAACTATGATACTTTGTAAAATAAGTAATCAGAATAGTTTAGAGCGCATCCTGTATTTTTTAGAGCTTCCTAAGTGTGTAAACCTATTAAAGGGTACGTTCTAAATATTTCTTTGTTTTGAATTACTAATCACAAATCTCAATATTCCTGAAATAAAATTCTGGAAAGAAAATACAAATAGTTGTATGATAAGCACATCTACTGGAGAGAATTCAAGCACTCTGTATTGGAAGAAAATAAATTGATGATGCAAAAGCAGTGTTGTTTTGATTTACAATCTAAACAATGCAGCTGTCAATGTTATCGAAATTTATAAAATGTGTAAGTAAAGCAATCTAGTTGCTTCTTGTTGAGGGGATTCCCCTGAGTATAAAAATACCACTTTATAACAACAGACAGTAGTTACTGCAATATTGTATTTATCTATGACATTCTGATAAGTTACTCAGATGTAAAACCATATTTACAAATGGTAAACTTTTGACTTTTGAGGTACCTTTAAGTATATAAGTACCTCATACACTTGTAATACAGCAAGAATAAAGGTAATGTTTTCATTTGTTAAAGATACTAAGAATAATGACTATATGAAACAACAAATGATACAAATGCAAGGTATATACATAAGTCCAAGCAATCTTGATACAGGTGATTGTACAGATTGTGAATCTGACACAATATGTAAGTACCTACCTATGAACAGAGTGAATCATTTATGCTGAATAGCTTCTGTAGTATTGCAAGGTCATACAAAAATTACAGAGGTCTAAATGTTCCCATCAATATGTCTACACAAATGAATAAAATGGAAGTGAATGTCAAAAAAGCAGCCAAATGCATATGAAAATAAATAAATAGAATAGTTAGAATACATTAAATAATAATAATAATAATAATAATATATTTATTTGCATAAAACATGGTATAAAAAGGTCTTACAGTACACAAATAGAACAAACATGTTTTGCCAAGATTTAACATAGCATGCAAATATTTGATTATAACAATTTCCTTGACAAAAATTATTATTATGTTACAATAACGCTATTTTAGGAATTGTTTTATTCTATAGAAGTTGTTATCAATTAACCATTCATACAATTTTATAAATGTTTGTCTGTTTGTTCCAGCTAACCACCTAAACGCCTCAATTTTGAAAGGATTTTCACTGGCAGATAGTTAATGTTATAAACAAGAACTTAGTATGCTTTTATTTTAGAAAAAGAAATAGAGTCAACGGCAAAAAAAATAAACCTCTTGAAATTTTGTTCAATTTCATGTGGGCAAACTCTGGTAACAGCTAGTTACTATACTATGTATATAAATGTTTGATAAATATTATAATAACTTTTAGAGTTATGCCCCATTATTTTATTATTAGGAATATGAACATGCTTACGTCTCACAAAAAATTGACTAGTATATTTACAATCCATAAATTCGTCCTGTTATCATATAAGTAATTAGTTTGTATGCATACATACATAATCTGTAGTTTAAGCAATAAAAAATAGTGCTATTCAAATGTCAGAAAAAATATCACATCGCACCAGTTCAAACTACTTTACAGCATGTATTGTAAATTTGCAGCAGACTTGATGCGAACCCGGGACAATGAGTAGCCAGCACCAGTATATGAGCGTCAACAACACACCAAGTGCACGCATTGGCGATATCGAACACATTAGTAAGATATTCAATCACATATATATTTTACAACTAGATTTTAAGGCTTATGTATTAGTTTTGTTCATGTCCACATAATATGGTAGGTAAACTTCTGGGAGATATCATTGTGGTCTGTATGTTACCTTTAAAAAGTTTGTATTTTGTTAGTCTAGTGCTTATTTTCATTCAGAAAAATAAAATACGGTTTCCATATGTTCACCTTCAGCAGTCGAAAGAAGATAGCCTAGGCCTTTCGAAAAAAAAATGACGATAAGCTATGGTTTCAATTTAGAATGTTGTGGGTTTTCTAATTTCTCTTAGTTGGAGTACATTGAAGCGAGCGACCCATTTTGGTTAAATAATACACTAAAAGCATGAATTGTTTCTTATCACGAAGTTTCATATAATATGTTAAAAAATAAATGTCGCAAACACGCACAAAGTTGCTGTAGCGTGCCTTTTTACATTCATGATTGTCAGTTCCTTACACGAATAGGCCCGCTTACCAAATGATCGTACCAAGTACCAATTTATTAAAGTCTATGCATGGATTGTGTCATTAAAAACTTCACAGCCAAATACCGCAGATTATAACATGTGCAGTAGCGTTATTGGTGCGCGAGGCTGTGATCTGCGATCTCTAATACGCATGTGGCAATTATGAACGAACCTTTCAATGGCAAGTTAAAATCATCCACGGCCCCCAGTTCCCGGCTGCCTTGCTATCTCTTAGTTTTGACGGGTCATGGCAATCTGTCCGGATGCTTCGCACCCCCGCGTTACGAATGGCCGCCAAACCCAACTGACCTTGGCGACGTAGGATTACTACAGGACGCACGTTACGTCTCGACGAACACCTAGCGCAGCTTGAAGAAAAGCTCGAAAAAGTTGGATTATTATTGGGTTGAGTGAAGTGGCACAATAACCCTTTAAATCAGGCCACCTTATGTATTTTCGGAAGTGAGACCAGCTATCCCAAGGCGGTGTCGTCTTTCTGGTAATGAAATATCTTTTTCACTACGTTGTGGAAGTCCCCAGTGTCCCCGTAGTAAAGCTAACTGAGAAGTCGTGCAGGTCTACGCACCGACCTCGGCACACCGGGCGGACGAAGTTGTCGTGTATGTCGTGCGACATCGCCACAGCCCGAGCTCTTACGATTTTTTTGTCCCCTAGTAAAACGTGGCAACCAGGTAATATACTACACATTTTGCGATCTAGCTAGAATATACAAGGCAGCAAGAAGTGGATCTCGAGTTCAGAATTTCATCAAGAGAACTTCTTAAAGCCTCCAAACTCTACGATCTATCATCCTTAGCCTACGGCAGTTCACTGCTAGACTAAGGCCTCTCCAATCGCATGCCATTCCTACCATTCTTGGCAACTCTTATCCATCTGGTTCCAGCCTCCCTGCGAAGGTGGCGCTTCAAGAAACAATACGGACCGATTGTACTCTTCTGTATAATTTGGCCAAGCCACCAGGTTAACCAGGCCTTGTTCTTTGGCAGAAACTAGTCGAATCTTCGTGCTAAACGATTCGTGATGACTCTCTAAAATAAATTTTATACGGCTAACAAGCGACTATTGCCCTGTACATATTACATTGCGTCACACGACTTCACCAGACGTCTCCGCCAACATGGAGGCGGGACATTATTCCCTCAGTAATAATGTGGATTGTTTAACAAACCGCTGAATAAAGTCTAGACATATGTATGTTGTATGTATCGAGAGTGGATATGCGCCGCGAATTGCTTCCTGCCTCCACTTGCGTTTGTATGTATGCCTTTAAAAAACTAGTTATTGGAACCTTTATACAGAAATGGAGTGATGGAATACTTAGATATTTGCAAACATACATTGAATATAAATAATATGATTTGCTACCATCCGGCCAGCAATGAGTACCGCTGACGTAGTTTGATTTGGCACTCGCATACTTAAACTGATTATTATTTTAGGGAATTGACTCCTACAAGTATCGTTAGTGTCACAAAGAAATCATTTCAAAAATATATTTTGCTTCTCTGAAATAATACCTACAGAAACATTTATCCTCTTGCGGTGTATGCTTACATAAACCAGGATTATGATTCGTATTGCCATTTCTACCAGGCCACCTGTCGGAACACATAGGGTCCCTGTGCCTATCCTCCGAGTACTCAGATGTGACCCTCGTGGTGGAAGGGCAGCGGATACCGGCGCACAAGGTCATCCTGGCTGCCAGCAGTGACTACTTCAGAGCGCTGCTCTATGGCGGCATGAGAGAGACTAACCAGGTAACTTTGCTTGTAAAACAGAACCATTTTTGGTTGTTTTTATTTTCTCTTAAACTAGGATGTATCCAATATCGACACAAGTGCACAAATAAAATGCGGAATGAAACTTGTTTCCGACAACCAGTATAAATCACACTGTTTTTGTAGATATTTACTTTCATCTTTAACATCGTGTGGTTGCAAAATGATGAGCGGGGGGTCCATCATCATTATCTCCAATGATAGTATATACAAAATGAAAAGAATATGTTTGGCACACAAAGATGCGCTACTAACATTCTCTTGTTTTACAGGCGGAAGTAGAGTTGCAAGCGCCGCTACAAGCCTTCAAGGCTCTCCTGCGATATGTTTACTCAGGTAAATATCGAGGTAAAGCTGATCCTGATTCGTTATAGGTAGAGACAGATCCAGCTACTAACCAATGTATAGGTACTTAGATTATAACCCTATTTTGGCTGTTTCTATTGCTGCTAATTAATAAGGCATTTACTTGGCTTGTTGTTACGTAATCTTCTTAATAACATATGCGAATATATTTAACGAATCATGGCTAAGCTAAGCTTTCTGATAACCAGCTCAATCAAAAGCTGTTAAGTCTAATTGATGGCATATAGAATCCGGATGTGCTTATTTATCCCCCGATACGTAGTTTTCTATAACGATGTGCCTCGCCCCAGGTCACATGGGTTTGTCCTTGCTTCGCGAAGAAACAGTGCTGGACATGCTGGGTTTGGCGCACCAGTTCAACTTCCAGGAGTTGGAGACAGCCATATCTGACTACCTGAGGCAGGTGCTCGCGCTGAGGAATGTCTGCTCTGTACTTGATGCCGCCAGGTATGGGATAATGTCTTACTAGTTGTCTTAAGGTTTACCAACATGCTATAGAGCGCAGTATCTTAGGTGTGAAACCATTTATATTTTTGTATATCAATATGTTAAACTAACAGGCTGTGTTCGAAACACCACACTACGCTCCAAAATGTAAATAGTATACAATAGTATAATAGTAATAGACTTCCTTAGGAATTGGTAAGAGCTGGTTCGGAATCGCGACCGATGGATGGGAATGGAGGGAGGTTTTTGTCCAGTAGTGGGACAGTTCGGGCTAGTAATAATAAAATTTGTCTAAAGTCTTAGATAATTTATATTAAGTTGCACTTACTCATTTATCTTCTTTAGCGTTATGAAAACTATTGATACTGTTGATTTTTGAGTGACCATTTGTAATTAGAAGCTCATGTAAATTTTTACTATCAATGTAATTTGAACTAATCAGGTATGACATTGAATTTGTTGTTCCAAAACTTGATAATTATCTCATATATAGATATCTTCTGAATTCAAATATGGAAAATGTTGTGACTAGTTGTATTATTCTTAACTAACTGCGCCCCCGGTGTTACCCGCCGTTAAAAGTCAACGAGAAGCGATTCGTAAAATCGAGTTTTGGTGCTTACGCCCTGTTAGTCCCGAGGTATCGATATGTATTAGTGTGATTGCAAATATTTAACTTAATCATTCATCCTTCCGGAATAATAGCTCTCCTACTAATGCATGGGGCTTGACTGGCTAAATGTGGGTATATTACTTCTCCGGCGAATACAGGCCTGTTGATGTGATATTGCTATGTTGTCGCAGACTATACGGCCTGAAGGCGCTCATGGACTACTGCTACAACTTCCTGGACAAGAACGCAATAGATGTGCTCCAGCATGACACATTCCTGCTACTGTCCGTGGTAAGTACTACTTCTTCACTAGTTTTAATGGATGATGATTGATGCTGAATGCGCAACTATTGGTCCAGCAAATTCAAAATAGGGAAAAAATGAAAGTTAAATTGAAATAGTTGTTTGTTATATTTTTCAAAACGAGATTGTTTACGATACTACTTTAATTTTTGAGATCGTTATGGTTCTCAGCCAAGGTACCTATGTTAATGATGAATTATGGAGGATGCCAAGAAGCGAAAGTTCGTGGATCTGATTTTCGGATAGCCAGTGACACTGTCTATCCGAAAATCCCACTGGCCCAGTGTTAACCAAAAATTTGCCCCTCAACCTTGTGGTAATAAACGAATATAGTATGTTAACAATAGTATAGCGTCCATTTCCGCGTTATTCCGCGTTTATTTTCGAATGGCAATCTTTTTGTTTGCTTGTATAGACAAGCAAACAAAAAGATTGCCATTCGAAAATAAAATGTTTATTTATTAAATTGATACGTAAAAGTTACACTCTTGTTTATAAACTTTGAAATACGGTAATACGGCAATGTCACATTTATTCATGAATGACGGGCCGCGTGATTATCGTCAAAATAAAAATATTATTATTATTTTCATTTCTAATTTTTGAATTTGTTTTTAATTAAACTTCCTACGATATTTTTATTTGAATCTATTAATTATATGGATTAACGAGTGTAAGGAAATGCGCTCTGTTGGTTAACATACTGTATATTATGTAATTTCGTAGTGTTATTAAGGCAAAAGCGCCAGAGTAAACCGCACATTTAAAAATATTACGTGTTTTTGCTATTTACAGCTGGGTATTAAGTGTTATGGTAATAAAATCACCATTACTAATCAACATTACTAAATAAGAATTGACCACAAATTAATTTGAACTTAAAAAGTCGTATTAATAAATATAATTATAAATACTTCGTGAAGTACACATTTGTTACGGTCGTGAATAACCTTTTTAATAACAGATAACTTGACACATATGAAGCTAAATTGCATAAAACCTAAGAAAATTGGAATTTCGCAGACTGCCCTGGCGCATCCCCCTTACAACTGACGGCACGGATATTGAGCGCTGGACGCAGTAGTAACTTTACACATATGCAATTTTAGTAAAATCAACTACTGCAAATCTCAAGGTCAGCGCTCAAGATCCGTGCCGGTAACTATAAATACGATTTAAACCAGTAGCTTCGTTTGGTTGTAGGAAGCGCTGCAAGGGCTCCTGGAACGCGACTCGTTCTTCGCGCCTGAAGCCGACATATTCAAGGCGGTGTGCAACTGGTTCAATGCCAACCAGATGTGGGTCAAGTCGGAGGCGGGGCAGGCGCAAGTTGTGAGTAAAATCTTTTATTTATTTTACAAATATACGAGGTGGAAGGGACAGCGATCTAACACCTGATACCATAAGATCAGTACATGATTTGTGAATTAAAACTTTTAAGGTTTCTTTCTGCTTTCCGATATTTCTTTTCACTTTAAATTGTATAAAAATTATGATTTCTGTCTAACCGAATTAGAATATTATTGAAATAAAAATTCATTTATAAAAAAATAAAAAATAAAAGAAATGAGTTATCATGATCACATTATTATAATTTCACGCGTTACAGGAAAAAATATTGAAATGTGTGCGTCTAACGCTGATGACGCTAGAAGAGCTACTGACGGTGGTGCGACCATTCTCTCTGGTCACCCCCGACATGCTGCTCGACGCCATCCAGGAGAAGACGCAGACCAAGAGCACCGAGCTGAGGCACAGGGGCCTGCTGTGTGAGTACCACGCTTAGTTGTAGTACAGTGCCCGACCGTCAATGAGGTACATCGACTGTAGGGTGACTGAAAGTGTTTGGTTTTGTAGAACCTAACTTGTATGTGCGATAACGGACCTGTAAGATGGAGGAGAAACGTCGAGGAACTACATAAAAGCTTATAAAACAGTTTAAAAAAAACAGTGCATTTAAAAATATGTATGTATTTTTAAATGCACTGTTTTTTTAACTGGGAGACGGGTGCAAGTTTATCCCCTTCCCAGCGCTCGGTGGTCAGTTCTGGCAAAGAAGGGATTGCGATTACGTTATACTAAAAATAAAACACGATTGATACGATCCAATGAGCCGTTCGTCAAATGTATGGCCTACAGGTTGTTGTTTAAGGTCTGGCTGTTCGTGTATCTGACTTTAAATGTTTGTAAACGTACCCACGATGCATGAGAAATTCATAGCGAGGGACAAAGTTTAAATAAGAAATGGGGGTCGGCGCAAGATTTCTTTTTTTTCTTTCCATTTCTATTTGCCGTCATCTCAATAGTCACCTCCGTTCTAGGCATATCATCATGATCAGACTGAAGTAATAAACTCAATGTGAAGCATATGATACTCGTATGACATAGTTATTTGTCGCCACAGTACCGGAGGAGAACGTGGCGACGCCGAAGCGCGGCGCGCGCGTGACCTCGGGCGACATGCGCTCGGCGCTGCTGGACGGCGACACGGACACGTACGACATGGAGCGCGGCTACACGCGGCACACCATCAACGACGCGCCCGACAACCCCGGCATCATCGTGCGCCTGGCCACGTCCACCATCATCAACCACATACGGCTGCTGCTGTGGGATAGAGACAACAGGTATAAGGACTGCTCATCCTAGCGCAACCCTATCATAGGACAAGAATTGAACAAGTTTTCAGTTTGCCTCATATACGTACCGAAAATGTCCAACAGTTCTCCACCTATAAACCTCGATGTGTCTGGGTAATACTGATTGCTCGCTAACAATTGGTGACTTGTTCACAGATCATACGCGTACTTCGTGGAGGTATCAGTCGACCAGAAGGACTGGGTGCGGGTGATCGACCACAGCAACTACTTCTGCCGCTCGTGGCAGAACCTGTACTTCGAGCCCAGGGTTGTGCAGTACATCAAACTGGTCGGCACCAGTAATACCGTGAACAAGGTACTGTATCGTAGACCAGGGTACAGATGATAAAGGAGTAATACGGAGTGACATGTCTAGCGCAACATAACTCTGTCGTCCGGTGATCACGCGCTGAAAGGAGACAGAAATATGTTTTCGCGGGAGCTCAAGACTACTTCTTCAATTATTGCGCGCCGAGACTGTAGGTGTCTCGCTTCTTCCCAACTAGCTTCACATTGTGGTATGTGCGCAGGTGTTCCACGCGGTGGCGCTGGAGGCGCGCCACACGTCGCGCGTGCCGCCGCTGCGCAACGGCCTGGTGGAGCCCGTGCACAACGTGGCCACTGTGGAGCTGTCCGCTGTCGTCATCGAAGGCATCAGGTCGGTGGTAACCCATGGACTTTATAATACTGAGCAGGTTTTTAACCAAAACTTGCACTTTTACACTACACTGCGGCCGTTGTACGACAGCTATGTATCCCCGCGAGTCTAATAATTATACCTCAGCATCCTCCACTTTTGGACACCGCAACATGCTTGCATGCAGGCTTGGTTGTTAATAAATAAATGTTGGCACTTCGAGGTCCTTCAGCCCGTCTACGAAAGTGGAAAGGTGGTTGTGGAAAGACCGTGGACAGAGATCATTATTATCATTATTCAGGCCATAGATGTCCCCTATGGGGCATTGGCCTCCCCCTAAGCATCACCACAAAAACAGGTCCTGTGCTTCTCGCACAAGTGGTCCACCTTGGAAAGTCTATCAGGCTCTAAAACCATGATTGAACTGCAGTCGCTCCCGCAATGCGCTGATCAACGGCGACACGGAGCACTACGACTGGGACCAGGGCTACACGTGCCACCAGCTGGGCTCCGGCGCCATCGTGGTGCAGCTCGCGCAGCCCTACCTGCTGTCGTCCATCCGCCTGCTGCTGTGGGACTGTGACTACCGGCACTACTCGTACTACGTCGAGACCTCGCTCAACTACTGGGACTGGGAGATGGTGTGCGACAGGACGAGGGAGTCTTGCAGGTAACTATGCTATTTCACGTTAACTATTGCAGAGTGGAAATGGAAAAAAAGTAACTGTGAAAACTACCATTATGTATCAAAAAGCATCAGGGTTAGCCAGGGATCGTTTATCGCCTTGATATTAAAATAAAAATAAAAACTCAACGTATACTAATATTTTGTGCAGTGAACAGTAACAGTGAATTTTCTCACGACATGCGTCTGTAATATGATATTTTTTGTCCAGGTCATGGCAAGTGATATACTTCAAACCGCGGCCGGTCTCTATCATACGTATCGTCGGCACCAATAATTCTGTCAATGAGGTAAAGTTATTTTTTTATAGCTCAATGTAATATTTTTTTCGTAATTTCAATAATAATTAGTTTCTAGAAAGTTTTCTCTTATATTTTGTGAAAGGGGTATAAAAATGCTGGTGTTGTCCGCAGGTGTTCCACCTGGTGCACCTGGAGTGCCCGGCGCAGGTGGAGGAGCCGCGCGAGGACCCGGCCGCCAAGAAGCAGCGCCCCGCGCACGACAATGTGCTCAACCCTGGCGGGAATGGTACGTACGGCTATTCTTCTTATACTACAAACCGTGGACCAGGTGGCATTTTTGAAGTTTGTATGGAACTTTTCAAACTTCCATACTTTCACCTCCTATTTAACCCTTTTGGTGGATACATTTTCAATTCACAAATCTTTCTTAAAGCTTGCATACGTTTTGGAAGTCTTGTGTTGTCTATCAGTCAATGAATTTAACAATGAAATAATATAAAAAATCACTTTGTCAACAACTTTGTCCCCCAATAAGCTCAAGGCTTCTCATGCAGGATGAAAATGAATGAGTATCTCCAGGTTTGCTCATGACGTTTACCTACCTAGGTCAGTCAAGTTTTGCCTAGATACTGTAACCTCACACTTCAATAAATTATTTTAGGTCGGAGTCGAGTTAGTGTTGACAGGTTTCGGCTTGCAATGGCCATCACCTGGATAAGGCTCCAAGTATTGTTCTTGCCCGTTAACATTAAATATTACAATGCTGTTTAGTATTTTACTTCTATTTCGCCAAATACGAACTAAGTCTGTCGTATTTAAGATATTAAAGTTATCTACGCGATTGAACATACGAGTATACAAGGTGGAACAGACATCGACGGACAAACTGATACCGTGAGTTTGGAACATGATTTTGGACATGATTCTGGACTCGAAATTTTTCCTAATTTCTACATTTTGTCAAAAGTTTTTTTTTAAATTGATGTTTATAAAATAATATGATTTCTACCTAACCCAATGAGGTTTTAATGATAGACATAAAGTATTAATTTATTAAGTTAAAATATTTTTTGGTTGATGATGTTCTCATGCCTTTAGTAAAAAACGTAAAACCGAGGTAAAAGCCGATGAACAATTTCAACGTCGGGGGATCTCGAATCATCTACTCTTGGTATCAGTTTGTGCGCCGATGTTTTTTTTTTTAAAAAAACGTTGCCCCACTCTATGAATTTCTCCTGTATCGTGAGTGCGTTTACAAACATTTAAACTCACATACACAAACAGCCAGACCCGGAACAATTACCGTGCGGGGATCGAACCCACAACACGCGGCGCAACAGCCGATGGCTCAACCACTGCGTCAACCATGTCGTCAAATGTATGTGATGTTCCTTCTACTGTGTCTGTATATAACCTGACAACAATCGTCGGGCAATAGCCCGCTAGACACAACATCCGTCTAGTCGGCGGGGCCTCCCTTTTCAATGGAGGATGAGGAAATTACATGTTGTTCTTCATAGTATAAATATAGTGTATAAATGACCCCGGCTATTGCTTCCCAGCGGGCTCTACGTCGGAGTCCCCGCTGCGCGCTCCGTCCCCGGGCTCGGGCGCCGGCTCGGGCGCAGGCTCGGGCGCCGGCGCCGGCTCGGGCGCGGGCGCCGGCTCGGGCGCCGGCTCGGGCGCCAGCAGCAGCGCGTCCGACACGTCCCCCCGGCCGCGCTCGCTGCCGCCCGCGGAGACCGCCACCGAGGCGGAGGAGAGGTACGAGGACTGAGCTGACTGTTTCCATCCTCATCTGTACGAGTGTACATGAGCCTTATGAAAACAAACATCACTTTTGGACTTTACCACATTACTTTATTACTTGTCCCTTTTTATTGTAATAAGGTTCTAAGTATGAGACGTGGTGCAATAATGGTCTATATTATATTATTAAAATATCTAAGTATGGTAAAGGTTTTCGTAAGATGGCTGTACATAAGTACAGTCGACGAATCAGATAAGTGAACAGGCCGCTGACAACTGCAAAACTGAAAAAATTGTGGCAGTCTGGGTTATTATGCCAATTCCTACTGTTCGATTATTTGTTTGCAATTTTCTAAAGCTTCATACTGAGGCATGTTTCATCTTGCTCTTACGCTTTATGACCACGACTGCCACGAACAATGGTGTATAGTTACACCACTTTTCACGCCATTTTGTGTATACAGGGTGGAAAGAACATCAATGTACAAACTGATACTATAAGTTCAGCGCATTGTTATGGACCCCCAGCGTTGAAACTTTTCGTTATTTTCCTGTTTTTTTTTGTATGTATTTTTTACTTTAAAAAGTCATGACAAAATCATCATTACTATCTGAGTGACGAAAAATGTCAACACTGGGCGGTTCAGAATCATTTTTTGAATTCATGCTATCTGTTTGTACGTCGATGTCCCTTCTACACTATATGCTGAGTAGCAAAGTTTATGAATTCCGTCTGAGTGAGGCTTATGTTTAAAAAGTTATTCCACGTTAATGAATATTCTATGCATGCCAAACTCAAAAGAGCTGTTTAGTATACAGGCATGTTAATGTTTAATCACTTTTTATACATAAGACGTAATAGAGTCTAGTGTGGCTATCGGGAACCTGTGAATTTTTGAGCCCTAAATAAATATACATAGTAAGAACAACAAAAAATACAGGGTGACTTTTAATATATTGGCAATCTGATATAATCTGGGGTATAAGTACTCATGAATATGAACAACTTTTGCTGTGGGACCAACCCTGGAATCGTGAGGAGTTTTACGAACTTAAATGTACAGTACAGCTGTTTTTCTTCCAGTCACCCTGTATTAAGCTCGTCCAAAAAAGTTATGCTACGGATATAATATGCATGTGATTTTAGTAAGGATTGTACCGATATGTTAATGCATATCATACTTGCAGGCAATTATAACGATGGTTGGAGAGGCAGTTTAAGTAAACAACCTTATTTTTCTTATTACCACAACTCTCGTTGAGGGGTCATTGTGCTCATTATTACGATCAACTCTGAAATCGCAAAAAAAAGTCAGCTGCTCCATACATTTGGTCGATCTAAGAAACAGGAAGGTTTTTTTTAATTCAGCCTTACAAGTCTCTTCGTAAAAACATTCATAATCATGAGTATAATGACCCTTTAGAAGTTTAGGGTAAAGAAAGAATAACCTTGTATAATAATTGTTTAATCGCCATTTTGGAATTATTGTAATGTATCTGTTTTAATCAATTTCTGACGAATGAGTCGTCTGTTTGTTTGGTCTGCACGCAATTTTAACAATATATGTCATCGTTTTTCGTACTGTATTGTGCACGATTATTTTACGATTCTTTGTTCAACGAATTAATTTACAATCAATCAGTTTGATTTGAGGAAGTTCTTACAACGATTCTTTATTAATACTCCTTCATTTTTTATTTGAAAATGTAGGTAAGTAGGTACCTATGTCTCTTGATTGATCGATAATATAAAAAGTAATGTGTAAGTGATAAAATTATAGAAAAATATGAAAAACTTGGGATAAGTTAAATCTCGTAAAATTGTGTTGCTGTTTTTCAGATATTTTTACAAGACATAAAATCAGACTTTTTTGTCTAAATTAGTAATAAGATTCGAGCTATCTTCGTAACTGGTTTCATACGCGGTCAGAATGATACATTACGAAATATACAGGCAGATCTTTTTAATACTTATATGTATGAATATGAATAATTCCGTTCGGGCCAACGCTGGTTAGCGCACTTTCGACTAAACGCGTTATTCGATATAAAACTAAAAATATGGCTGACTCAAAACGAAATCTCAGAAACTACAAAGTTTACAAAACTGCCAAGGAGGTATGTGTGTCTTCTGAGGTGTACGCAATCGCTTAAAACGATTCTACGAGAATCCTCCCCTAAAGGAAAGGCTTGGAAAATTTGTACCAAGTTCTTAGTGTTTCAAGTTACTACAATCAGGATTTAGGTTAATAACTTTAAATATAATTATTGATTTTTCACAATAAATTGGGATATTGTCAAAAGGATTGGTGATATACGTTTTCAAACCATCCGACACAATTTACATGAAAATAGTTATTTTAGTGTTTTAAATAACTTTTAAGCCATAATGTGGTAATAAGAAATGATAGAAATTGAAAGGTAAAAGTTATACTTT
This sequence comes from Phlogophora meticulosa, assembly GCA_905147745.2. Lineage (NCBI taxonomy): Eukaryota > Metazoa > Arthropoda > Insecta > Lepidoptera > Noctuidae > Phlogophora > Phlogophora meticulosa. Next base: position 17,446,599 of record LR990527.1, on the reverse strand, counting down.
GATTTTGGCTGCAGTAACTCTATGTTTGACGAAAATGATGTAGGTATAAGTCAAATAACGAGAATGCAGTTTAAGATTTTACCATTATTGATCTTTAATGGGGTTTAAGGGGGTGGTAAGTTAAAGGTAGAAGTATGTTACTAACCTTTTATTTAACTTTAGGGCATAAAATGGGGTGTTACGGTTGTATAATTTGTACGGTAAAAACCGACATCTACTCGAAAAAATTGGAGGAAAATGTTAGCTATCGACAAACAAAGTATCGAATAAATCGCTTCGTTGTCACTTCGATGGCCGGCGCTGGCCCTATTGCAGTAGGTATATTGCAAGCTGAAAACTTCTTATAGTAACCTGTTTAGTTATTTAGTGTGTAAGCTTATGTTTCTACTATCTAGTCTGTTCTCTGTCATATCTCTGTTGCTACGGCTGATTGATGCGATGCAAATATTAGAAAATGTAATCAGAAGAAGTAGAGCTGGCTTTTAATTAATTTTGCCATGAATACATTTGTCGCAATTAATATTATAATGTAGGGACAAAATTGCACGATTATATTTGTTTTAAGTGCACTTTATTCATCATCAAGGTTAGTGTTGGCCTTTTTTCGCTTATTAAAATGCATGAAATGCAAACCTAACCTAACGGTCTTAGTTCTCAAGTTGAAAAGTTCTAAAATCTACTGTTTGCATCTTCGCTGCCATGTTTAACGTTCTTACATATTATTTTATTTTTATACCGTACCTAATTGTAAGGAATCTTCTTTTCACAAAGTTAGTTACTGTGATGTGACTTGTAAGTTTTGTGATTAGAATCGCAGTTTTTTATTCCGTGATTAGAATAGATTGGGATTAAGCGAAAACGTAATAAGCCCAAATTTTATTGATAGAAAGAATAGCTATAGGAATTGTTGATGTCATCTCCTTTGTCTTCCTCATACATTGTGAACTTTACACCTCAAAATCTGAATTTTGTTTAATTGCTGCTGTGGCCTTTTTTAACTAAGATGCTAATTACATAATAGATAGCCAATGTAGATAGCATTCAATCGTAACATCAACGCTACGTGTAATCATTTACTACAGAATTTGCTAAGTTAACAGTAACCTCCACATGAATAAAAGCGGAGTTTATTTATGACAAACTTACACCTTGAAAAATGTAATTCTTAAGTTTATACTTGTTGTAACTGAACTTCGTGTTTATGAATAAGGAGGTAGATGCATAAAGCCATAGTTATATTATGCAAGCGCTAAACTTGGGTACAGGTACAAAACGATTTAGGAATAGATACTGCAGTAACAAAAACAATATCCTGACAGAAAGGTGGAAAGAAAAATTCATTAAATTAAAGAAAATAATGCTACAGTCTGGACACTCTTTGCAATGTTGTGATTCATGTTTCTGTCCTATTAAACGCCTAGGCTCGTGGCAGTCCTGGTCATGAAAAGTGCGACTAGCATCATTTATAGTCTCGTCTCTATCTCGTCGCACTAACGTCTCGTGACCGCGCCTGTCCCGAACGTTGGTATTAGTATAATAAGTAATAACTTATACAATGCATGTTTTGTGTGATTTTTGTAACAATTTCATCCACATAAGGAGTGGGATAATTTTGTAATCTGTAAATTATTATACTAATTGTTTATTGTATTTTATACCTAGGAGTTATGTCAGTGTTAAATGATATGGTTCGGATGTAATTACTGGCTAACAAAGTGGGGATGAGAGTTATCATCCTGATTATTTACTAAGAGAGATTGTTACATCACCTTTATTGGTGGCAATACATGAGTGTTGCAACTCTAAAAATTACATGCATTATTTGCCCATACACAGAATGCTCACACATTGAAGTAACAAAGAACATTTGTGATAAATTCTATCCCTGATTTGTTTGTCTTAGTAATTTATGAATCACTGTGATAAAGGTTTCAACAAATTGGTTTGAAAATTTCTAGACTAAGGTGGATTGGCTAGTTAGTTGAGCTATCACTTTGATAGTGATTGTAGTTTGTAAGGCAGAGAACACTTATGGAGCTTATATGTGTAATAAAAAATATCAAATATATTTTGGGTTTTATTGTGTTTTAAACTAAGCTAAGATTTCTTATCCAACTACTAGTAATGTATTAATTTAAGGCTGTTTACAATAAAGTGAGACAACAAATTATATCACAGAATTGTTTATTATTTATTTGATACATGTTAAGTAACCTTTGATCCCCTTTCTCTTACGATAGCTTTTGACTCTCTCAATAATTTACTTGGATGCACTATGTTTGGATCTGTCTCATCGGCATAGTCATCCAATCTCTTCCTCAACAGCTGCTTCAAGTCTTCCACACCCTGACCCCGTCTGAGTGCAGATATACCAATTATATCATTAAAGCATATTACATTTTCCGGTCTGACTTCTTCCGGCAATGTGTCAAGTACTGAATTAATATCTCTATATGCTTCTTTTATACTTTCTAGAGTCTCCTCAGTGCCAGGTAAATCCATCTTATTTACAGCCAGTATGGCAGGTTTTTGAAGCAAATCAGGATTATAAAGTTCCAACTCCTTGTTCAGTAACAGCACTGTCTCTAGACATGACCTCATAGGATGTTTAGGGCTGAGCTGAAAGCCTTTTACGTCAGCTATAAAAAGCAGTATCTTTGTCCTCTCCACATGTTTCAAAAAGCTATGTCCAAGTCCAACATTAATATGGGCACCTTCAATAAGACCTGGCAAGTCGGCTATGGAGATTTGCCGGAGGTCTTTGTATGCAATGATTCCTTTGTTAGGCTTTATTGTAGTGAATGGATAGTTTGCAATTTTAGGCTGAGCTCTTGATATGGCTTTCAGTAATGAGCTTTTGCCAGCATTCGGAAACCCTACAAGTCCAATATCGGCAATTAATTTTAAGTCCAATCTTATGTGATGTGCCTGTCCAAAGTGACCTAGAAAACTAGTTTCTGGAGAGCCCCCAGGCCCACCCCTCGCTAGTATCACTGTTTCGCCTTCTTTGTCAATAGATCCTAGAACTTTACCATCTTCTTTATACACAGTAACGCCAAGAGGAACTTCGAGTCTTACGTCTGAGCCTGGATTGCCGACTATTTTTATTTTTCGACTATCTTCACCGTGTCCGGCACAGAGTGTTTTACCGCGATGTCTGCTCATAACGGTCCTGAGGTTAGCATCTTCTTTCCCGACACAGTAAACACAACCTCCTTGGCCTCCTAAGCCACCAAACTTTGGGAGGCCAGTCCCACCTGTACCACCTTTTACATGAAGCCTGACAGAATCCAGGAATTTACTGCGAAGGTAACTACGCGGTTTTCTTAGTTCCTTCGCTGCGAACAAAGTTCTGAATATTAATACCATTTTCGTAAAGCACTGCTCAGATTCTCACTGTGGGTCCTAAATTCATTAACATTTTTAGGTTATCCCTGCTTGTTTTCGTTTCATCTGACAGATATGATTCATTTTACTTATAACTTTTACTGACACACAGTGAACATTTTTTTTTTTTTAAGTTTAGAATAACTAAACAACGCAGTTTGCTTTCTTTTGAATTGTTCCAATATTGTTTTATATAATAAGCACAATTTCCTTCTTAAAAAAACTAAATTATTTATTTATTCTTTGTTCCATTTGTTTGTTTAATCTTTTATTCTGAAATAAATTATTTAAACAAAAATTATTTGTGAACTGTGTTGAAGAAATGTTTGGGTCAATTAAAAAATGGAATGTAATGTAAAGTACCTAATGTCAATGTCAATATAATCAAAATATAATATATTGACGTCTTCAAGACGTCGACGTCTTGCCTTGTTTTGAAACCTTCTACAGCAAGGAATTTTAGAATTTATATATTTTGGAACCTTCCACAGCAAGAAATTATAGAATATATAACTCACTCCACTCCCCAGAGTAAAAACCATTGTACATTGAATATATGAGGAAACCTCCACCTCTTATCAGTTTAAACTTGAGCGAGAGTTCTTAATCGAAACTTTATTTATATTTTTCGTAGTCAGGTTATCAGTAATTCAGGTACAGAATTTAAGAAAGTGTTCAGGTATAATCGTGATTTAGTAGTGTCGGGTCGAGATGCCAGTAACGCACTGGCATTGCCATTTTATTTATATTCTTAGAAACTTCTAAATCATTTACATAGAAGTAATAAACAAAGGTCGTAATTTTCAAAAGATGCAACTAGCTTTTATAGCAGTCACACTGTTCTGTGGAATACTTACTCCCGTGTCATCCAGCTTCGGAGACAACTCTGGAGTATATGTGGATTGCTTGAATAAAATTGAAAGAGAAAATTGTATCCAAAGTGAGTTCATATTTCCTTGTTTAGTTATATTTATTTCATTAAAATGATACAATTATTAATATATGAAGAAATAAAAGAAAATAAATAATCACAGGGCAATGAAAAATTCATCCGCATCGTTGTCAACAGGAAAAGTGCCCAGAAGGCTGGCAGCATAGCCACGTTGAATGGCAATGCTGATTCTTTGGCCAAAAAAGCCAGCCCTCTGGTCACTTGTTTAGATTAATAATTTCTGACCATAGAAGTGAAAAGTAATTACACTAAAGTAGTTTCTGAGCTGTGCTATGCACCCTAACTACAGTCAAAACCGTTAATACCGACATTGAAGGGACCGTCGTTGTAAGCGATATGTCGCTGTATCCGATATTGTTAGTTTACTAGGGACTCGGACGGGACCATACAATCTGGTTGTAATAACCGATAGGTCGTTGTAAACGATGTCGTTATAAACGGTTTTGACTGTAGTTTAAAATAAACAATTTTGTGAAAACCCCCCAGAAAAACCACCTGTAGGTAGTAGGCAAATCAAATACCTCCAAATACTTAATCAATCCTTCAATAACAATTACAGATGGAGAATCGTTTAAACCTGAATCAGCATTACAGCAGGACTTTTGGAGCAGCCTGTTACAATGGTCCTGCAAGGAAGAATGTCGCTACCACTGCATGTGGATCACCGTTAGACGGTTTCATAGAGCTGATAGAGAAACTCCGAAGTTCCATGGCAGGGTACGTTCCCCTGCATTTTTTAATTTTTCCCAGGGACATGTCAATGCTTTTATGGGGTCTTAACACTTTAACTGCCCAGCCTGCGGTTCCCAGGTGGATAAATAATTTGTATGTGTACTCACAACTAGCCTTCCGAGTCGCACATGTAAATAGCTATAGATGACATGTAACAATGCCCAGCACCCGCCTACCATGTACCTATGCATTATATAAATTTAACAAACATTATACAAGTAAAAATATATTTGGCCAAAGTGTTAAGAGGTGTTACTTGGTTGAGTTTGATCAACAAAAACTAGTCAATATTGGTAGGCTTATAACATAATCAATGACCTTGGTAATACATGGTGAGAGTGAGAAGATCTTGGACTGAACAGTATTTTTCTCCACAGTGGCCATTTGTGCGAGTCCTGGGCATGCAAGAACCAGCATCAGTCTTTGCATCGGTGCTGAATTTTGCAGCCAATGCGTACATGTTCAAGAAGATACGACAGATCCCTGTGTCGAAAGGCCCTGCTACACCTTTTATTAAGTTCTGGTGTGGTTTTGCTATGGTAAGTTAACAGTTTTTCCAATCTTGAATATAGTAAAATAAATAAATAAATATTGCTGGACAATCCACACAGCATCATCTAGCCCCAAGCTAAGCAGAGCTTGTGTTATGGGTACTAGATGGCTGATATACTTAATACAAAACATTACATAGATAGATATTTTTATTATATATAGCAAATACCCAGAACACAAGGAACAAATATTTGTAGATCGTACAAACATTTGTCCCAAGGCGGAAATCGAGCCGGCAACCTCCTGCGTCGCAGGCGGACCTTCGCCCGCCGCGCCACATCGGTCGTCAAATAGTACACTTACATTTCGCCATTTATGTTTAAGTCCCATCATGTAATAGGGGGTGAGTCTATTGCTATCAACCAGGTTCAAATCGAGACTCCAGGCTGCTACTGAGGAATCCCAGATTAAAAATCCTAATAACACTGCCTAACTCGGAAATGGTACCAGGGACCTCATGCTCAAGTGTAGTGTTTACCCTTAGGGATTACAGGGTTTGTGTTATGTTCATATTTTATAAAAAAAACTAAGTGCGATTACCTATAAATTTTGGTCCTCCAGGTGTGCATGAACGCGTGGGTGTGGTCCACCATATTCCACATGCGCGACACCTGGTTCACCGAGTTCATGGACTATGCGTGTGCGCTGTCCATGGTCATGGGACTGTTCGTCGCTGCCATCGTCAGGTTATTACTGTTCCTTTTAATGTTTGCGTGGCGTAAAACTTAAAACATCTACAAACAGGGTGAAAGGAACATCGACGCACAACCTCAATCGAGTTCACTTCATGATTCTGGATCCCCCAGCATTGAGATTTTTCATCGGATTTTTCCTTTTTTTTCTGATCAAACGAAACAAACAGCTTGTGTGATCATGTTCACTCATCTACAAAAGTCAGAACATCCAAACTCTGTGAATTAGAGCCCGCTCTGATAAATTTAAATGACACTAGACGGTCTGGAGCCAGAAAAGCCCTGATGCGAAACTGTGTGCACAAATCTGTAACCTGCACCAACTTTTCAAAGATTTAATAAGTAACTAAGTAATCTCTTCACCATATGACAACTGCACCGTTTCTCCTTGTTACTTGAAGAGTATTCTACAAGAAGTCGCAGCTGCTGACGTTCCTCCTGCTGTCGGTGCCGCTGTTCTACTTCTTGACGCACGTGCGCTACCTGTACTCGGGCGCCATCAACTATGACTACAACATGAAGGTCAACGTTTTCTTTGGTAAGTGTTATTTTACATTTAGACGCCATATTTTAGTTTGAATGCCTCGTGGCTAGTGGTTGCAAGCACTACTGCTTAGTATGAGGCCGGGTGCATCCCAGTAGTTCCCCATTATTTTGTTGTATAGAACTTTTGGGACACTCCCCATATGTCAGAATATTGTGTTGTTCTATATTATTATGGAACCTACTACAGTACCGTTTGTGCTTTTGGCTTTCGTTAATCAAAGAAAGGGCAAAAAAATATTTAAAGCTTTAGCGGCCATGCAAAGCCGACCTACCTTACCTCTTATTTCGCTTGTCCTTTCCCATTTTTTTGCCACCTTAAAGATTCATATATTTGCAAAAACATTTGTAGATAATATACATGGTATGATGCTTATTATAGGTGTTATAAAGTATGATGTTAATGTCATGTGATAGTATGTAATAGAACGGGATCCGCACGACGCATCTACTTCTCGCTCCGTATAGGCTGACCTACTATTGGGCAGGACGCACCGCAACCATCGCATACTACAGGGTCTACACCGGGCTTTTTTTTGTCGGAATGCGATGCGCTTGCGCAATTAAGGATGCAAAATATTGTGAATGTAGACAGGAGGACTCCTGTATTGAGGTGGGCGATGTTAGACAGACCTGAAATGTCTCTAATCGTGGCTTTGTTTCCCTAGGCGTGCTAGGCTCATTGATCTGGCTGGGGGTATCCTGGTTCCAGTGGACGCTAGGCCGGCGCTACGCGTGGCGGATGCTGGCCTTCACAATGCTGTCAGGCATGGCGCTCACGTTGGAGCTGTTTGACTTCCCGCCAAAGCTCGACGTCTTGGACGCGCACGCGCTCTGGCACTTTAGCACTGCGCCTTTGCCACTGTTGTTTTACAGGTGAGTTTTTGACTAGCCCTGTATTTGTAGCAAACGTTGCGTAACATATTTTGTTTCAGAAACATGTTCCCAGTAGTTCCCTGCAACACAAATCATGTTGCTGCAACACTATTGGGTCAATTTGGAATATCTACGACGCTTTCCTGATTCGTTCTGTAATTTTTAATAATTATTATTGTATTTATATTGTTCCCAGGTACGTGATAGATGACCTACGGTACCTAGGGTCACGGGAAATGGAAAAATTCGCACTCAAGTTGACTTGAGTTGAGAAAACTGTACAAGTTTCGATTATAAAGGGCTGCAGCGACAATTCTGCGATCTATTCGTGGATGAACCCCAGACGGGAATAACCACAGATATATTTTGGATTAACTGAATCCGTGGGACTCAGTATATTTTTTTTAAACTTTATAATTTAATAAAAAACGCTTATACCATTTTTATTAACTTTAATTTTAGGTTGCCTTTGCTTGATGAAAAAATCAAAAATAAAATAAAGTGAAATGAAAGAACTCTGAGAACGCCTAAAAGAGTGTATGCTTACTAATAAGATACTTATAGGTAAATTTATATTATCTTATAGTTATGTAAGTCATTTACTATGAGTACAAATTTTACGTTTTGTCACTTTCATAAGTACGTCTGAAATTGAAAAGGAATTTCTGATAAAAACTACAATGTTCCTATTTTTCTATGCTATTGTTAAATGGAACGTCTTCGCGACGAATGGTGATGTTTCGTGTCAGTGTTCGTGGTTGCGCACGCGCTTTCCAAATCGACATGTAGCTATGGAGCATATCATAGCGTATCGGATATTAGTGGCGCGGAAGTGGGTGCTGTGCAGTTTAATATTTTTTACTTTAAATTATACTACTACACTAGAAACTATAATATACTACATACTATAGCTTACCAGACCGCGCTATAGTAATTTGTAACTCACACAATATGCCGTCGTTTAAATGCGTAAGATTTTTCACTGGATAGCTTTGTGTTTAGGTTACAATGGAACCATGAACACAGGCCAGCACTTCAACAACCACCCCAATCTGTAAAATTTATTTGATAGTTTGTCTACTTTATCACAAAAGAACAAGGTCCATGTTTAATTGGGAAAATTTTACAGTTTGGGATATCTTGATGTCTGTAATTACAGTCACAGTAAAAACAGGTTTCGTAACCTTCGTGGTCGGGGCACACACACACACACACATGCTTGTAAACGTCACGTGTCGTTGCGAAGACAATCGCACCATTTAGCTAGGTAGGGGGGCTAGGTTCCACATGAATACTTTTGTAAGTTTAGCAAGTTTTACTACTGACTAATAACAATCAAGGTACACTATGTACAAAGACAAATACATCAAGCTACCACAGTCTGTCAAATGTCTTTGATAGTTTTTCAACTTGATTACAAAAGGAAAGTTTGACAGTTTGAGACATCTTGATGTGCTGACCTGCAGTACGCGGCCGTTACATGAGACTCTTTGACCGAATCTGTCATATGTATGACAGATTCTGTCTCAAGAGTGAATGTGTGACAAAGAAAACATAACAATGTTTATAAAAAAATCTAAAACTAGCTCTAAAATGTTCCAATAAAAAGATAAACGTTAAGACTGAAATTTTTATTAGACATTTTTCACACATTGCATGCGCATTCACAAAGACGGATCACAAAAAACCACAAAACGACACTAAGGCCCCGTGTCACGGGCGCTTTCATAACGCGGGGTTAGAAAAACTTGCACCGGATTTTCAACTCTCGGCTTTGGGCCGAACGCTGAGAATTTAACTGAACGCATTCTTGGCGCGTTACAAAGCGCATTGACTCAGCGCTAAGCCGAGCGTCAAAAACTCAGTGCGCTGTAAAAAAACGTAGTGTTAAAAAAGCGCACGTGTAACCGTGGGCTTATTGTTCCAGTATCCAATAAATTAACTTTCGAGGATGAACTTCTTCCATTGCTCGCCACAATGGATACCCATCTTATGTCTCTTCAGCCATGCCATCCCCTTGGATGCATACTTCAGGTTCGATTTTTTCTCATTATCGTTTTGTCTGCTTGTTCGCGGTTCAATTTTTGGAACTTGCCTGTTAGGCTCGAGATGCATATGTCTGGCTTCGTAGGTTTGGTAGTAAGGAGGCCTTCTAGGAGATGATTGCTCGGAGTGCTGCCTCCCTGAGGAGTACTGTGGCCTGTTGTTGTGGAACATAAGTTGTTCGTCCCAGTACCGCCGGTTCTCTTGCTCCATGTAGGGTGACCTCTTTTTTTCGGGGCTTCTGTCTCTCTGATAAGCTTGTTTGTAGGATATCTTCGAATGAGTCTTACGCTTTGGCAGGTTGTGTGGCCGACTCCTGTGCCTCAGACTTTTCTCTATTTTCTGGCTGTACACAGTCTGATAGTCATCGGAGTCGCTGGTGGTTTCATCCTCGGTCTCAACTTTTTCAACCCTTTTTTTTGGTAGCTCTCTCGTCTTATTTGGTAGTTCCCTCGTCTTAAACAGCTTGACGGATTTGAACATCTTAGTCAACAAGCCTTCCTTTCTTTTCTTCTGTAAGTTAATTAAAATATGATTAAAAGATATTAATAAAAATAAGATTGATTTAAAAATAGGCCTTATTTCGTTAGCAGTATGAGTGAATGCTTACATGTTTATGTTCCGGGGCATCCTTCTGCCCTTTCCCAACTATAGTGGTCTCGGTATCGGGCTCGCTGCTCGATGTCTCCGACTCGGTGACGCTGCTGGCGTTCTGTACCATCGCTTCACGAAACTGTTTCTTCTTTACCTCAGGCACTATGGCCTGCTTGTTTTTGGTGCGCAAATATTTCTCAAGCCTGTCCTTCCTCATCCTTAGTTCTACGTCAGTACTGGTCACAGCGTGAGAACGCATGCTTGCTTCATGAGATAGTAATTTGCTTTCAAGCGTTGAGTTTAAGGTATCTGACGTTTCTATTATGTCTTTCTTCAAAAACAATTCAGATACAGCCTGCACTACGTTCCTAATTATTTTTGGTTGCTTTTTTGGCTCACTTTTAATAATGGTTGGGGATGGATAAGCATGCACAGATTTCATCACTTCACCATATTCGCTATGCGAAGTATCTTTATTTGGATAGTCCACGTTTAAGGCCATAGACTTGTATATTTCCTTTATTAATTTCTCAGTTTCCTTACTGTGTTCCTTTGTTCCTTCAGTGTTAGTAGCAGCCGTTGTTGCCTGCCTCGTGCAAGTACGTCTTACCGGAGAGCTGCGGTAGCAACTGGAGCACATGTGTCGCCCTGGGTTTTGTATGAAAACGGGAAAATTGTGGACACATTTCATCCCTCCTTGTGGATAACAGAACTGGGTGGGGCTCATCTGTCGCGAACACGATGTTACATAGGGAGATGGATTCATCGCGTAGGGGCTGTACGTAATACTATTCATCAAACTAGATGCCTGCATGTTGTTATGTGATGGCCCTTTCTGGACGACTGCATCTTTCTTTGGTTTGGCCGGTATAACCTGACCTTTTGATTGACTGGAGACTTTAACTTCTGCTAAAACAGATTGCAGTATACTCTTGATTTGATTTAATGTAGCTTCTGTTTTAGTATCAACCAAGTTCTCCTCGATGGTGCTCAGTTCTGTTTGACATTCACTATTATTTATAACAGTGGTCAAACATTCTGCGTTCTTCTTGGGTGCCGGAATCATTTGTAAATCTTCTAGTTTTATGGGATTCTTGCAAGTGAATTTAGGATAAGCATTTCCAAAGTCAATGGAACAGCTTTTCGATGTCTCAATGTTTATTGGCCGCTCTCTTCTATACATTTCCTTTCTCCGTTTTACCACTGTTCTTGTAATGGGCTCTATTCTATTGTATGTGACGGGTATTTTTCTGCCATAACTTTCTAGTTTGTTTCTGATAGTATAGTCAGGTCGTGGTCGCGCAGTGTAGTGGTGGCTCGTGGGTAGAGGGTACAATGAGTGGTAACGGTGCTTTGTCCTAATGTTTTCTGGCCAACATTTCATGTCAATCTGTGGCCTTGTATCTTTTTTTCGTGGCCTCTCACACTCTTTTATAATCTTTATCGGCTTTTCTTTTACCGGTACTAAGTCGTATTGATTGGTGTCGTAGAAAGCACTACCCGTATTCATCTCATGGAGCATGTAAGTCTGAAAATTATTTTGTTTATTGACGTGCGCGTCAATATTGTGAAATTGACCGTGGCAACACGAGCATATGTCGGATTCTGGGCAAGTGCCCTCGCGCTGTGGTGGCACATCCCTGCAGATAGGCGACGAAAACCGACTCTGTCGGGATACGTTATCTTCTAACACTTCAGGTTTATATTGCTTGCTAATCATTGCAGCCAAATAAGAACGCGTCATACCATCACTTCTCTCGTATTCTGGGGCCTCTACTCTTAAATTAGAATTCATAAACGGAGAACTATAAGTATGTGCATAGTACACACATGGCGAAGTCCTTTTTCTATTTCTAAAGATCTTTTTTTTCTTAAAGCGTGTTTGACGTTGGTTGTTTGGTTGTTGTTCGTCCATCTGAGGTGCAGTGTAGTATGTATCCATGTCGTTCTTGTAAGTCTTTCCTCCCTGCTCGTAGTAAGGATCCACGTTTTTCGGGTTTATTCCCTGGTCGTAGTAGTGATCTACAATTTTAGAATTAACTGCCGGATCGTCGCTTCTGTATATATCAAAGTTATCTTTCGAGAGTATATCAGATGTATTTGCGTTAAAAGATGGAAATACAAACGAGACGTTAGACTTTTTTTTCTTTTCCAAGCATGCTGGTGGACAAGTATATCGATCACAATGTAATTTACAAGGAGCCGCTTCACTTGCAGCGTTAGGAAAGTTGGATTCTATGATCGCTGTGTGGACAGACTGCTGGCCTGACTTGTTAGGCTGTACAGATTTGATGGCTTTCTGGATGGTTGGCTGGCCTTCCTCTGGTGACGATCGTAAAGCGCATGTGGCTTCTTCCAGCTGCTTTTCTAAATGAACTATCTTCTGTTGCAAATCTGTCACGTCTATAGGTATACAGGATATAATTTTAACTTCAGTTTGCGATGGTGTGTTGCCTAATAAAGAAAAATAATATCTTTAGTAACGCCTGAAAACTAATTAATAAAGATTAGTTATTTGGAATTGGAAATTGGTATGCGCATCTTCTAAGAGTTTGATTGCAATAGTAAAAGTTTGGTGACCAAATAGTAGTAGCTTATCATCATCTAAATGGAAAATTAGGAGTTTATTCGTGCAATTCTTAGCAAACCGACACATTTTAGCGTATACGGTATCAGTGTGGACTTGTCCCAGGTTAAGTCCAATAACTAGGCTAACCCCATATTACGGACGAGTGATGTGAAAGTAGATACATACTTTACCTAAATTAAAAGCGACCCTTTTCAGGAAGTTTTCGATGCCCTTGAAGCGTTTTCTACAGACTGGCCGGACACTTAATTCTTCTGTGCTCATGTTGCCAGTACACTGCAAATTATTATATTTTCGTTAAAACAACCGCGAGGGTGCCTGTACCGAGAGCATTCTTAAGCAACCTTGCACGTGGTTGTGAAGATTCAATTGCGAGTAAATCATTTGTTTATAGTAAATGGAAAGTTTGGTTCTACAAAGCCATACGTAGCTCAATACCCGCTAAAAACACTAAGTACTGCGAGCGAGATATAGGTATCGAATCAGCGGTTGCTCGCTCTGGTGAGAAGAATGAGCAGGACTCTTTTATTTTCATAACAGATCCAATATACACTGTAAGACTATCCTTATGAAAAGTCCTTTGATTTTTTATAATTATAGTATTGCAGTGTAATTTGCCTTAGTTGTCGTTCATCGGTACAAGTGGTAACCGAATAAAGTTTGGTAAAAAATAATAATTGGGTAAGTTCTGATACGAAGGAGAATAAAGCGATACGGATAAGCAGGCGTGGGACCCGCTAGTTATCTAATAGACAGGGTAGGTTTCTAGCCTGTATCATTCCACTGCTAGGTCAAGGCCTCCTCCCATTACTTCCAACTGTTCCGGCCCTGGGCTGGTGACCATTAGTGAGCATGGGCAGTGAATGTTGTCTCGCCCTGCAACCTGCGTGGTGCGCCGCGACACTATCTGACTGTGTCAGGGCTCTATATAAGAAGTGGTCATGTTGGCCCGCACCTCACAAGTTACGAAGTAGATGTGACCAGCCCAGGACCACTTCAATATTGAACATTGAAGGATATCTCAACAACTAGAACACTACGCTCCATCGCACGTTGGTAGACCCTGAGTTTAGATCTAGCTCTAAGTAAAAAGTTAACGTTGACTCACCTCCGGAAAAGAGCAGGTGCAATCCACCTGTTACCTGAAAAAGGGTGCCACTCCAACAAATAATTTCATTTTGAGCAGTTCTGGATGTAATTAATAAATAAAACTTAAACCTAAGTAACCTAAGACCCCGCAATGTTGGCCGCTCACATTTGGCTCTCTGACGTCTGTTACACCTTTCAACCAATGAACGATATGGTCACAACGTTGGTGCATTCCATTATGTCAAATGTTTGAATTCAACAAGGATTTTACCGGCCAGGTTGTGTACCATAAACATTGTTTGCAGTTTTTTCTTAGTTGTCACAAGTGCAGATATATGCCTTACGTTTTTACTACTATCGTAGAATAGTAGTACAAACGTAGGGCACATATCTGTGAATGGAAACAATAGACACATTCATTGTTTAAAACTTTAAGCAAGATTTGTAAAACTTGTCTAAAAGATTTAAAAAATGTAAGAAAAACATGAGACTGAGAACGTCAACACATGTACTGACTCAACGTCAACACATGTAGAGGTCCTATACAAGTTTTTGAAAAGTGTTAAAAAAACTTGTCTTAAAAAAGTTTTACAACTTGTGGATGGGTGTAAACGCGGGGAGGTTATATACAGGGGTCACGTCAAATTCATCACACGAGGCAATAACCTCGGGTAGCCAAAAGTAGTAGTAACATGGTATCAACAGCCATACATATAGGTACACAATGACATGAATATATACTTTGTAAAGTATTATTTTACTATTTTTTTTATATATGTGCTTTGAATTTTTGTCTGGCAGCTTGAGTTTCGTTAATGCGGCCTGCCTACCCCAACCTAATATTCTTTCTTTGGTATTGTTCATAGAGACGTCGAGTTTCTTAGTACTGAGTTGAGTTCTACGATTACTGACAAATGCTTGCACTAATTGGGCAGGTCCAGTCATATCTGTGTGGTTATTTCCTCAAAAGACCATCCCAGATACTATTCCGCATGGTCTGAGATAATGATGCACCAAGATAATGTCTGGACTTTAAAACAGACTGTGGCCTCGTTTTTTTTTAATCTAGTCAGATAGGGAAACGACCGACCTAATCTAAATCGTAATTTATTAATTTTATTTCATCACGTAAATAGTTTTTTTGAAAACCTATTTGCGGAAATACATTTAATTTAATTTAATTTCAGTGAATAGAGAAAACATCGCAATCATGCTGTGTCCTATCATATTGTATATCATCATCGATTGCTCTATGACTACTCGTTCATGTTTATTGAATGTTCATCTGTCTAACCTTTTTCCTAACAGTCTTACCAATATTTAACATGGAGCAATATCGCCGCCTCAAGTTGGTCGACTTGGGCCCAAGTTGCGCAACTTCGCCCAACATCTCTAGCGACGTGTGTAGGTGGAAATTTGTTTTC
Organism: Phlogophora meticulosa; assembly: GCA_905147745.2. Lineage (NCBI taxonomy): Eukaryota > Metazoa > Arthropoda > Insecta > Lepidoptera > Noctuidae > Phlogophora > Phlogophora meticulosa. The sequence goes on along the minus strand of LR990527.1, from coordinate 17,431,128 downwards.
TTAATCACTAAGAGACGAATGTCCCGCTACTTAAAAATATATACACATACACACATACATACATACATACTTTTAGACATAGTTGGCGAAATGTGGGTGTACCTACTACACGTGACTCTGCCTAACCCTTCGGGGAATATAGGCGCGATGTGATGTTAATGTTCAAAATAAAACACATTATATCCTTTTTTACCAACATTCTTAAAACAAATGTAAAACGCAACAATTTCCACTGACTTCACGCACAATTACAAAAACATCCGTGGTTTGAGACGCCCGTTTGGTTCGCCGAAACTCGACTTGTCTTTCCCTAACAACGTCCGTACTATGAGATTCCTCGGAGAGAAAGGATTCCTTTTGTGAAACAATTTCTTTAGCATCGCATTTCTTAACTTCATATCACCTTCCGCTAATTCCCTCTCAGTCTGCATAGTGAACTTCATTGGATCAGTATTAAGCTTACCGTGCTCCGCCATGGCTTTCGCTTGCAGCTTCTTCCAGTTCGACAACGGTTTCGGGACTGGACGTGGTGGTGGTTTAAGTTGTGACGCCTGGGTCTGCGTAGAGCATGTGTTGCGGTTGTATTCCACGTCGACATCAGCGGCTGGTGGTTGCATCTTCTTTTTGATCTTACGGAAGAATGACATCTTTCTTTCGCTCTGTGTACCAGTACTTTTTACTTCTATTTCCTTCAAACAGAGGGGAACCTGTGACTGTTGCATAGGCTTGTAGGTATTATCATAGGCGGTGTGAAGCGGAGGAGCTGTAGGCTGCTGTTTAGAAGCGTAGGGAGGTACAGCGGCCTGTTCAGGCATTCTTGAATGCTGCGCTCTCGGCGCGTACAGGTCGTGGATTGGTGGTGGTTGCGTGTAGTCCGGTAAGCCAGGGTTGTATGGTGGATTGTACTCTGGTTGATATTCATTAGGTCCTCGATAATTTGACGGCATGGGCGGTGGATGGTAGTACTCCTGTTCATGCATCATATAATTAATTATGTCTTGTCTGTATGGTCCGTACGATGCTCTTGGTGACCTTGGTTTTACTAGTACATCTATAGTACTTTCACTTTCGCTAAGTTCCTCGATCACATCTTTTTTCTTTTTCTTCAAAAGACCAATGGACCGCAGAACACTTGCAAACTTTTTCCGTTTAGACTGAAAAAAAATAAAAAATATTTACTATATTCACGTAGACATCTACAAAGAGACTGTACCTTCCAAACGAACACTACTTCCAATAATTTAAACTAAACGTTCAACTAGTTGAACTATCTGGACATTTTCCCAATAAGTTCATATTTTCGAAAGATTAATTAACTGAAAAATTGTTGTCCATATTATTATCATAAAATATGATGCGCACTAAATGCATTTAACGATTTGTAGTGTACATAATAACTGGGCTTGGTGCCTGTTCTCAATAGCACTATGAGACACATAATTGTAATAGCTTTGCACGCTACTATTGCGCAGTGCAAGATAAATGCGCTTTGAAATACACAATACATGAGTGGCCTAGTGTTAGTGGGAACGAGCATCAAAACCTTAGCGTACCTACAGACACATCTGAACCGAACGCATCACACAAAATATGTCACCGGTTCATACCGGTTCATAGTCAGTACTAACTCCGAACGAAGCAACGTCACCGCGTCGACTGTCTAATGTATCTTCAATAAGTTCTCATACCCATAAAATAAAATTTTGGTAGGATCGTTTAAAGAATATGTACTATAAGTTTAGTTAAGTTAGTTTTGGTATCTAAACATGAGGTTTTTAAGGGTAAGAGGAACAGGTTGTTCTGAAAGTGAACTGTCCCCGAACTGTCCCACTGCTGGGCAAAGGCCTCCCCCCTCTATCCCTTCCATCGATCGTGATTTTGCGCTACCTCTTTCCAATTCCTAAGGATGACATCCAGGTCCTCCCGTTATCTCCTTCGTGCCCTGAAACAGGGACACCAGCGGAGCTGCGGTAGAGCTTGTTAATTAGAATGAATTCTAACGAATGGGGTCAAAATAGTTCGTACCTTATCCTCAGTAGTTGTTGTTTCCACTTCAGTTTCAGTTGTGGACTGCGTTACTTGTAAACTTAGCTTTTCTAAAATAGTATCTGAATAACTAGCATTTGTTCCGCTGATATATGGTTCGGAACCTATTCTCGATCCTATCGCTTCACAACTTTTTGAATAACATTTGAGTGGTGGTGTCCCCACTTTGACATCGTGCTTAGAATTCGTACGTCTAGTACTTTCCCCAACACTTCTTGACGTAAAAATATTACCTTCGGCTTTTCTAGCTTCATGTCTGTCAATAGTGCTTTCAAGATCTTTTTTTCTAACTGGTCCTTGTGCTACGAATTTGTAAATTTCTTTAATAAGTTTGTCGGTTTCTGTGTGACCTGTTTCAGTATGGCAGGTTGTGCTAACATTCTTATTACAGCAATACTCAGTATGAGCAGGTTCCTTAGTAGCATTGACGCAGTTTGTACATGTGTAACTTGGGGTGGGCATCATGTAGCCGTTCTGCATGGTCATAGGATAACTCATGGGACACATTGGCATCACGGGATAGCAACATGGATTCTGAAACGACGACATAAATGGAGAAGTACTGCATCCTAAGCCAAAATTGTTAATACTTTGATGCCTACTGTTAGGCAATGGGTTGCCATTTAACTTAGAACTATTTTCGTTTGTCAAATGATTTCCATTGTTCCCGGTTTTGGAAGAGACATCAGATTTGTCGCTTTGTGACGCAATTGTTTCTTTCTTTATTTCGTGTAGAAAACTTTGCAGAATATCCTTTATTTCGCATAGTGCTTTGTCGGTTTTATCAACAGGTATTTCTTCTTCTCTAACTTCTTCTGTTTTATTAAAAGATGAATCAACAGTAGCATTTACTTGGTCGTTCGCATAAGGAAGATATTGTAAACTGCTCATAGTGGCGTTGTCTTGTTGGCGAAGTTCTTTTTTCTCGACCTTATGTGTCACGAATTTTTGAGGTTTGCGAGGGTGCTCTGTACTAAAATTTGGAATTTGTACTGATGTTACATCACTCTCCATCGGCACGCGCTCGCGTGGACACCGTCGCATGTACGGTGAACCCTTCCTATATGAAGGCTTGACATGTGCTATGTAATCTTCGTACTCTGAGTTATATTGTGATTTGAGATTAAGCCGGGGCCTTAATGTCCTAGGTGACGGTGGAACTTCCCTATAATATTCATATGGTAACATATTATTCTCACTGAATTTTCTTCGAGTCCTTGGGCTACTTTTCTCTTTAACGGGAACGAGGTCGTACACATCGGAACTATTGAATGGGTCAACGTAAACCCTGCGATGCTTTCTGCCTCGGGTATGTTTCTTAGAGCTGTAAAGGCGAGTGTCACAAATACTTCTCATTTCACTGACATCACTGTGTCTTCTCTTACTCTTATGATTTTGCCCGTCGTAGCAACATGAACATAACTCGGTACCCATCTGTATATCTTCACGGAGTGAAAACTCTTGATCCCGGCAAACAGGTGCTGAGATCTGGCTGAGGTCAGATTGTCTCATTCCAAACATTTTCACTGGCTTATATTGTCTTTTTATAATATCAGCGATAAAATCTTGATCAAGTTCGTGCTTGTTATGTTTCTGCTTACGAATTTTATTAGGTCTGTATTCGTAAGCTTCTTTGTACACATCGTTCTTACTTTTCGCTTCCTTCCTCTCTTCTTCTCCTCTCTTTGCGCGGTCTTTGTGTTTCTTTTGTTTATGGTAATGCTGAGACGAAGGCTCCGCGTATTCTGGTTTAAGACACCTCATGTCATTAAAATTGCCAGGGTGTGAATGATGCGTTCGTGGGTTTATGAGTGAACGAAAACTACTGGTAGAATTAGCAGAAGCGAAGCTCTCGTAAACAGACCTAGTTCTATATTTATGTAATTTTGCTCCGTAATCAGATAATCTATGCAGTTTGCTCTTTTTAGTTTTTGCTTTAGAACCATGTTCTCCGTAATCGTCGAACATCTCCTGAGTATGGTTTGCATCGATTATATTTTGGGTTTTCGAATGTTTTTTTCTCTCTTCAGATTTTCCGCATTGACCATTTGAAGATTTTCCGCATTGGTCATTTGAAGATTTTCCGCAGTGACTGTGCGACGATTTGTATAGAAATTTTGTCTCGGTGCTATCCAAATTTCTCCCTGTAGACGATTCAGTTTGTTCTCTGATCGTCTCTATCTCGTGCTTCACATCGGTCGGGATGCAGCAGTTGGACTCCTTCACGTGCCTCAGGTCTGCCTGGAGACAGCTCTCGGACTCCCTCGTGATGCAGTCAAGACACGCGATGTTGTGACAGTGCTTGTTAACTTCGTCTAACTGTTGTTCGAGACCATTTATTTTGCGTTTTAGATCGGTAACATTAACAGCTATACTGGAACTTATTTTAATATCCGGTTGCGATGAGCTACCTGCAAAGTAAGCAGGTGTTTAGCGTCGGCGGTGGTGTATTTTATTAGATCCTGTTTATGATTGGTAGGTTACCTAGCGCCCGCCGGAAGAATTCCCGTATGGCCCGGTATTTGCGCCTAGTGCGGGGCGAGATGCGACGTCGTGGGGTGCGCACGTTCATTACCGACCTTCACACCGGCGACGTCTGCGAACAAACGGCTTAATAAGGTAAGTCAATTGTTAAATCAAACAAATTCTAGAGATAGTGATGGTACCTGGGGCAGCAGTCGCGACATAGATAGTGATCGCCTTACGACCGAATTTGGCCGTATAGGCCTAATGATTCGGATGTGATGATATTCGGTAGTCTTTAAACTTGGAAGTTTCCATCCTCATCATAGAAAATGACATAGGAAGCATTATAGTGTTTCTTATGTCGTGGAAATTTTATATATACAAATAAAATGTAAAATAATTATCAAACTTTGTATCACTATGATCATTACTAAAACCTACAACTATCCTCTTCCCAAAATATTACATTCGTCTCATTATCTTGAAGCCAAAATTTTTGAAGGTTTCACTTCTACCACGTGTGAATTGCACACATGTTTTTATCTAAGCATGGATTTAGTATCGAATTCAGTGTCGTGTGTAGTGAATCTTTCTAAATTTTCTTTCATCTCGTTTCGTAAAAATACTTCTGAATTCGGCCAAGTGCTAATCTAAGACCGCTAATCATGTTTTCAACTTTATTCATCTGCCTATCCTTTTCCCAAATACACTTCCAGTCTAACCGGATGCAGCTGAATACCAATATTTTACATAGAGCGACTGCTTATCTGACCTCCATAACTGTAACTGGGCAGCACAATATGTCAAAGATCTGCAACTGACAGCCGGGACCTATGGCTTAACGTGCTTTCCGAGGTACGGAAGAGTCTCGATATGTAATGAACGGTCACCCATCGCCAGCGTAGCTTAACTTTTGATCAACCCGTGAGGCTGTTTTTATTTAACCACGAGCTTTATTGTAGAACAAAGTTTCCGTTTTCATATTTAAGTTCACACGTTTCTTACTCTCCTCACGACATTATCTAATCATAGTTTAGAAGTACATGATGCATGTGGCAAGATAATCCGTTTTAAATGAAATTTTAAGTATCACTGTTTCACTTATGTTAAATTATATTTTCTAATTATTCTTCTTCGTCGTCGCTTCTTCACTGCAGTCTCCATATGTTGACTTTCGATGTATGAATTATTCGCGTAGCCTTGATATGCGAAAGCAATAAGTATGAAACCGGCGCACAAGCAAAACTCCCTTGGATTTGTCTGTTTCTAAATATATCGCTATAGAATAACAAGAGATGTGTCCACCGGGCTCCTAGGTGAAATTTAACCAAATCTTCAGATACGTTACGCACTTTCTGTGGAGTCCGCAAATCATTGCGGAATCAGCTTCTTTAATGGGAAATTATATCCAATGGGGTCGAAGGTTAAGCCAGCAATGGGTTTCTCGAGTAATAAATACCTTGCATAAGGTTAATACCTTGGTACCCCATTATAAAAATTAAGTAAAACCATTGGACGTCGCCATGGTTGGCGCAGCGATTAAGTGATTGGCTGCTGCGCTGCGTGTCGTGAGTTCGATTCCCGTACGGAAAAAATATTTGTATGGCCTACAGATAGTTGTTCCGGGTCTGGCTGCTTGTGTATGTGAGTTTCAATATTCGTAAACCCAAAATTTCTAGAGTGCGGCAACGTTTTTAAAAAACATAAAAATAAGTTCCATTGACAACCATTAAACAAGATTAACATCATCTGACATTTGATAACTTTGGTATCTGAAAGAAATGTTGCAAAATTGTATGGCTTAACATTATATCCCTTTGGATATAATGTTCAGCCATACAATAAGCCGGGTCTCCTGCGCGTGTTTTTCCGAAACATTAAGAAAACATCGTATTTGCATATATCTATGAATGTATGACATTACCATCTGTTATAACAGGTACCATCTCCATGACCTGACTGTAAATTATTCTTATACTATGAAAACTGCTGTACAAAGAAACAACAAAAACATCAATTCACTCCTGTTTCTCATGGGGGAAAGCAGAAGCTACAGAATGCCACATGCTACGATCCTTGATACTCCATTGAAAAGAGTATGCTTAGATGATTTGTTCACGTTGAGACGATGAATGAAAGATGACTAACAAAAGGTTTTCGTATATATGCAGATGGAAGCGGACCCACTGACCGAACATACACTGACCTTAGTGATAATGTTCTTCGTAAAGCCAAGTGCGCAGTATTCGCGACAGGCGTGCGTGTATGACCAGATAGATGAACGTACACGAAGCAAAAAGAGTATATAAAAACAACGATTATACCTGTTCTCCTACGCGATAATTTCTGAAGCTCGCAAATGCAGTCCATAGTACAAAAATTCCATATTTGCCTGAAAATATATATCCAAGTTATTACGCTTATTATTAAATTTTATTTTGTTATAATTAAAAATACGTTTGACTTTTGAATTTCATCTGACTTTTGCGTCATATATTTTTATTCATCAATAATACATTTACGGCCAGTGGGTAAATATTATATAAAATGAATCCGACAGTGATGCAGTGTTGCCTTGTTCGAGGTGCCACAGAGTCACAGAGCTATCCATACTTAAATAAACGTGCTGGCTGAATGTTTTGTAGGGTGATGATTGGCCATGACTAAAGGGAGATACAATAAGATTAGTGAACATGGAGCCAGCCAGCTCATGCAATGTTGGTTGTTGGTGGCATTCAATAAAACGTGTCGGCGATCATCACTGGTTTCCACAAACCGACCCTGATAGAAATGCTTATCCACTTTCAAGAATAGCGCCACTGATACTCCAAGGAACGGTGGCAAGGTTTGGATAAAGAGCCAACATAATAAGCGACATACGACACCGCAAAGGGCTTTATAAAGTGTGTCACGTTCGTTCGTCAGTGAGTGTTCTCCCACTTACTGACGAACGGTCTTGAGAGAGACTTAAGCTATGGCGAGATAGTTGTTCCCTACCGACCTTACCCATCCCATTCGTTAGACCGGCTAAGAATCTCCCCTCTGGTCATGAGTCGCCTTGGCTAACCTGGAAGTCTCTTAACAGACTCCGGACGCAGGTTGGTCGAAGCAGGGAAAACCTGCTCACGTGGACATTAATAGACGACTCCAGCCTGGTGTGCAAGTGACCGGATAAGGTTCCTCGATACCTGCACGATGCAGGATTTGATGGATGCTACTGATGGCGCCAAACTCGGTGCTAATTTTTGGGGCTATTCTTTATATATTGCCATCGACACGCTAACAAGAAGTGAACACGAAGCGTAGACTACTAAAAATGATGGAGTTATAACCGAAGATTGATACAAGGACGAGCGCGTCTAGTGGGAGATTAGATAAAATATTTAGATATATTTAAATATTTGAGTCAGACCTCTTTGTACATACCGAACTCTTTAGTTTTTATGTTCTCTATAACTATTTGATTAAAGAATGTTTTGACGTTATCGTTTACGTCATTTACATTTTATATATATTAGGAAAATAAATAATTGAAGTTAATGCTTCAATTTGCATTAAAATGCTTTCAAAATTCTTACGAAGTACGTATAAAGCACGTGTTGATCTGCTTCTGACGAGAAAAGTGACACCAAAAGTTAATACCAAAAATAGTGTTCGCTACGCAGACTGGATACCGGCCACTCAATACGACGTACCGTACCCAAGGAAGCTGAGATTAGGGTACACCCTTAAAACGTATTGGGAAATTATTCCTCTGTTTGTTGTCACATGCACATCCTTGTCGTTAATGGTCGGTATGATAATATGGTCATGTAAACATAAGGTATGTCATTCCGTTATGATCAGTATATTAGACGTACAGATTAAAATCGTGAAAGATGAACTGTGTGAGGGGAACAGCGTAGCCAAGTGGCATGGCTGAAAAATAAACCGAGCAGTACCTATGTAAGAAGGGGTGAAGTTTCGAACGTGTATTTTAAGATCATTAGCCTATAAATTTATGCTTTTAAAACCGTTTGTCCTGACTGATTGTCAACGCACAGCCAAAACTACTAAGTCTAGAAAGCTGAAATTATGTATTGGTTTATTTTATAATGTTAGCATCCACAAATTTTTTTTTTTTTAAGTAGTGCGAACTTGGCATGAATACTTCTATAAAAGACTTGCACCCGGGCGAAGCGGGGCGGGTCGGTAGTATTCATATAACTTAACGAAGACCTCCTTCATATTAGTCAATTAAGCGGAAACTTGTTTTCAATGATGTAATGCGAAGCCTTAAGAGACCATTTGTTTGTTTAAGGTCGACACTGTGTTCACAACGCACAGCCGCGAAAACATATCTCGCACGATGGACCTTCGGAACCCTTCAATCCACAAGCTAATCATCATCAACCAGAGATACGAACCCTGGGTCGAGATGGCAGAGACACTAGAAAGGTTGAAAGATGCGGAGAAACGGGCTCTCATGCGTGCACAGTCCTGCAGTCACTCATAGGGCTGGCGCGAGTGTGCAAAGAACAGGTTCCGTATGCAAACACTAGTCCACATATCTAAAGATCCCTCCGCCATTGTGTTAGCGTAGCACTAACATAGATAAATCTTGTGTTTACCACTCAGTTTGTAATGCATTGACGTTTCCGTCAGTCGTCTTATTAAGATTTCTCTAAAAACGATATTAGTTTAAATAAATCACAATGAGTGTGTTTATGAAAATATAGTTCAGGTCGATACCGTAAAACTAAACAACAAACAACACTAGAATAATACAAATTTTAAACTTCTAGAGAACGAGATATGCCTAAAATTTACAGAAACTGAAAAACGGTGTAAATTTTGAAGTTAGTGAGTTTTTTTGGTGAACGTAGTTTCAGTCGTCAACATTCATTTATAGAAACTGTGTTTTATACAAATATTTTTGTACATTTTATACGTTTTGAATATAAATTGCTTGTTTTAAAGCTTTTTGAGTTCTTTCATTTTCTATGCAAATGTGCCATGTCTGTAAATTTACAACTTAGCTTGCTTCTTTAGCCAACAAAAAAACCAGCCAGTCGACCAAAGGCTTGGCGATGTTTTAATCCCAAATATGTAACTCCCTATGTGAAACTTGTTCATTTTCATGTGTTCTGTAATAGTTACGTTCAACTAATTTATTTGCTCGTAAAGAACAATACAGTTCACTTAATAATGAGCTTATATAAAAAATGCGTAATGTATAATACAGCGATCGAGCAATCCTAATAGATTTTATCATAAAAGTATTTTTTAAATTTTGAGTTAAACACTACAAGCGATTGGCTTTCCTTAATATTATTTGGTAGATTAGTAGTAGAGTAGGTTTTTTGTGCTCCTTCATATATGTATCATAGTTAGTCCAATCTTTTAGTTACTTTGAACAGTGGATAATCGACCACACTGTAGATACAAAATTCAAGAGGGTCATGCAATCAAAGCACACTAGATTGGATCTAGAAATGGTGACATTACACGCTGCAGTAGTTGAGTGTATGAATTTTTTTCTTTTAAATTCGATGTTATGTCGTACCGACCTCGTAAAGTTTGAGAGCAGAGTAAAGGAGGGCTATTCGTTTTGTTCATATTATTATTAAGGGTGGAAGAGACGTCGACACACAGCCTGATACCATGAGTTCAGTACATGATGCAGGACAGGACGCCCTAGCGGTGATATTTTTCTTCGGCTCGTTCGTTATTAAATAAAATCTTGATTTCCATGCAACCAATTAATATACGTTTATTATTTAAAACCAAATCGGGTTACATAGAAATCATAACTTTTTAGAGATTTTTACTTTAAAAAGTAGTTGGTGCCTCCAGCGACCAGCTTATAAATTGTCAGTACATTTATCATCTCGCCTGAAATGAGCTATTTTTGGATATAATTTTAATTAGAAATAAGAAATCAAATTGGACACACTGGATTGGAAGTTATTGGAGGTTAGGAAGAAATTTGATATTTTTTGTCGTATAACGACACTCAAGCAGAATGGACTCAAAAATATATGTCGTATAAATCTGATTACTGCGGTTAGTGGCTAGTCCAAGGCAGGGAAGCTTTTACTGACATACCAAAAATAAAACCACAGCAGTTCGTTTCCAATATTTTTTATTTTTAAATTAGTGGCAGTGAAGTTTTTGGGTAATAATCGAGTGTCCAACAGAATCTGTGTCACGATCGTCGAGTGAATACAAAAATAAATGTTCTTGGGTTACGTATGAACGAGTGAACGATGCCATTACGTGTTCCATCCGGGGGCGGGCTTCTTTATTTTGAAGGATGAGAACTTCGTTTTTAGAAAATTGAGCATTTAGCAAACACGGAACTTTCATAACTTATTGGGATCCACCACGAGGATGCAAATGATGTCCCTTCAATAATGATAAATATAAATATCTGTCCAAAGCTAAAACAGCTTTATTTTGCGCCTCTGCCATTTCACACATTATAATGCTCTCTAAACCCTTGCTATGAAAGTACCCATCCTTCAAAATACAGTTATAAATGTGTTTAAAAAATGTTTTTACGTGCCATATCTAACTTAACTAATATTACTTACAACTCATAAATTGGCACTTTATAAAACAACAATTCTTATGGCATATTCTAGGGCACCAGTCCTTAGTAGCCTATTAGTCGAAACTCTCTACTTTATGTGCTTTTCGACGTTTTATATAAAACTCTACAACGTATCTCCGACGTCACACTGTACATGATAACTTAAAATAAATCTTTTGTTATCTAGTCTTCAGAGGAAGCAGTAATTCTGCAATGTTATTTTATACAAGCTGACGTCGAAGTTAGAGTTTTACTTACAATGGGATGTAAAATAAGAACGATTTGGCACGTAACTTTACGACAAGTCCCCTAAGTGCTATATAGTGTATGAATAACTAACATTCAATATTTTACGTATTTGTATTTGCACGACTGCTCACTGCGTGTTAAGTTGTGTACTGAGTTGTAACAGTTGCCCGTAGGATCCAGGAAACAGACTAAAGCATTCACTGCTGTTTATATCAATTCCACGTTTAGATTTTACAGGTTCAATATGTGAGGAATAATCATTTTAATATTTGACGTTAACAAGTATTATTTGCAACGTTATTATATACCACGTTGACATACTACAATGATCCTAAAAGATCATTTTTTATTAATATTTCTAAATGTCCGCATAAATGGGATTACAAGTGAGTGTTACAAATCAATACCCATCTTAAAGACTGACTTAAAAAAAAACATTGACGTATCTATTTTTTTATTCGCCTATAAAAACAAGGTTCGAAAACGAAAGTGTTTTTCAAAAATTCTTTTACCGTTTATATATTATTAGTTATCTAATCATTATTTAGGTATGTATATTTCGAATGAAATACAATTTGGGAAGGTTTTACTGAGGACAAGAGGGCTGATCTCGTTTCACAGTTCATTCTTGCTTTAAATTAATTAACAACATCAATATTCATTACTTAATTCTGGTAGATAGGAATTTAAATTCTTTATTCGTTCTACAAAACGTAGTTTTTGCCCCACGTTAGCAAGAATCGCCCTGTCAGTCCCCAGACAATATTGTTACACGCGAGTCCAACAGTTAGAGATGATATCCTTAATATTATTTCAGTCATGGAACTATTATCTGCACCACGAGGCAACGAGTGCTCTACAGGCATGGAAGTCTATAATTCAATTACTATTAAGATTTTGTCAACAAACTTTCTACAGTAACAATTATTATTCTCCGACTATAATACCATTTTGCTTATTAATCTCGATGTTTTATTCGTAACAGAGCTCTATTGGTGGAGGAAACCAACACTTATGCATTGTATTTATATATTGTACCTCCTTGGCAATGCTTTATGCCAAACCTACAAAATTTTCATAACAGATATTAATATATATGGAATGTTTCTCACCCACAATCTGATAGTAATCGAATTATAATGATTTAAATGCCACTGTTGAATAGACAATGCAACAATATCATTGTACACAGCGATCAAAGTTCTAAGCAATGCAACAGATGTTCACATATCATGCCTTTAAAAAACCTCTCCTTTTTTGAGATAAAACCTGTTCTTAAACTTACACAGTTGCATTGCTTGACCCTCGCCTCCCAAATTACAACCGCGGATCATACGCGTCACAAACCAATTTTTACAATTTATCATTACTCCTATACACATAAAAATATTAAAACGGAACGTTTTAACTAGATATAATATCGTGTGCGTAACGGACCGTAACTCCATAGACTCACCAGTAGCTGTACAAACGAATTTAGAAGTAATTTAACTAAATATAAGTGGTTAAACTTAGCAGAACTAGGACGCACATATGCGCGATTGTCACAGATTTAGAAAGACAACACACTGAGTACTATCGTCTAAGCATGCTTCAAATCTGACAAACGGTTAGGAGTTTGCCTTTTTGTAAGTGTAGCAACCGATCTTATAATAAAACAATTCGTCACTCAGTGTGTAGCCTGCCTCAATGCTATGAATGTATCGACAGTCATCTTCGGACAAAACCAACATAAAAATCGCAGTCATATAACGTTGAAGATCTTACTCTCAGTATTACCTTATAAAACTTCAAGATATTTTCCATCGGAACCAGTTCTCAACATCACACTGTCGAATGTATTCGACGTCAGAATGTATAACATTTGACGTCTTAGTCTACAATGTGACGTCAAGGACATGCACAAAATTGCAGAACATGACTCGTGTCTTTTTTCTCTGCACACGTACGCACAAAACTGTAAGTGCGACAGAGACTAAAAACGGATCGGAATATCTTGATACCTCAAAACCTGGCCACTTATTTTATGGAACCTTTTTTAACGAAACTTACAGCTTCCCCTAGTCTTTAATAGCGATAGTAAATTGAAAATTAAGTACCTTTAGGACAAATCACAATATCAAACTTTAAAATCAAATTCTCTTCAATAATGTATCAAAACATCAAAATTTATATTTCTGGTTTACGAAAATAGGTTCATAATATAATTATATCGAAATGCTGAGAAATAGGTAAATTAGGAATGATCCCCAAACGGGACCTTCATGGACCGTTCAGAAAAAAAGACGATGACAAACAATAGGTATACAAGTATTATAGTCGGACAGTGGGCCCACGAGCTATTTGGACACGTTGAGAGTACTATTAACTAATTCGACATTTTTGTAAAACACTGTAGCAATCACAGTTTGTTCATTTATTCTTCCACACGACAGAGATTCGTTTGGTTCCAAAAAGCTCGCGTATCCGCGATCCTCGCCACTCGTAGCACAAACATAGTCGCGAAACAAACCCCACGCGCGTTGACGCCACCCTGACGTCACGTCCTACTAAACGGAACCTCTTCACAAACAATGTATACACGTATTCACGTACTCCTTCAATAATATCCAATAATAATCGTTAATATTACACCTTAAATAACTATACAATATGAGAGCCTCCCGGCTGTAAAACTTACGAAACCACATTGTTTTGTTATATTATACACGTGACCACCACGACCTCCGTACTATACAAAAATTAAAAACATTATACAGTAGTACTACGATACCATATAGCTAATAAATACAAGAATCAACTTACCGACTACCAATACCCATGTAGCAAGATGACTGATGCATGACGTAGGTATATTCGTATTTTAGATACAACCATTTTTATTTTTAACGTTCAATTTTATTAATTATAATAATTTTTATATATCTATTAATGTTCTGTGACTCTCTCTGAAACTTCGTCATAGCCTTTGGAACTGTCGCTCTGAGGCAAGCCACTGACGCTCCTGACACGGTCAACCGACGAGGTGGTGGTGACGGCGGCATAGCCTCGTCACGAGTCCAAGCCGTCCACGAGCGTCAGTGCCTTCCTCGACCTGTGCCTACAACGAGTCCTCAATACAATAATATATCTAACTGAATACATGAGCAAGTTATTCCCCCGAGTACGAGTGACACGCAGCGGTTTCGAGCCGCCCACAGCCGCTCTCACACACACAACGTTATTATTTATTGTTTTTGAGTCTCACACTCTGGTGTTTTTATTTTAGACTTCGTCGACTACGGAATGCATCGATGATGATGATGAGTTTATACAGAAACTTATTCCCCAATATTAGGCCAACTTTGAGTGAATGTTGTGACGGACGAAACAAACCAGTATGCACGGGGAGCGGCGGCGGCGAGCGCACGCCTACAATTTATTATTTACCTAGGACATTGACAATAACCTCGATGATAAACATTTGTGCGGGTGTTGTGTTCCGGTTTCGCATAATATAATACACAGTACGCTGCGGGCGAGGCGGCGGCCCTCGCCACACCACCGGCTTACACTTAAGTAATCACCTTAGAAATCGATAGGAAGTCAGTTTTACTTACAATAATTCCGCTATTTATTAACTAGGGTACGACCCCGCGCTGCCAACTGACACGTCGGGTCAGGGCGCGAGGCGGGGCCGCGACAAATTTCATATATAAGTCTCTAATTATTCACTTCGGCGGGCGATCCGTCCTGAGCATCGCCGGCGCGGCGCCGCGGCCACCGGGCGGCGCGCGCCGGCCGCGCTCGGCTGCGCTCGCAGCTCGCCCGGGACTGCGCCCCAGTCATCCGGAGCGGGCCGATCCTGTCGTTTCGCCCGGATCTACGACGAAACCTTAGTAACGAATATTGCTTTCACGCTTTTCGCGCTCGGCTCTGGCGTGTTGCGGGACGTGCGGCGGGCCGGCCGGTCAGCGCGCGGCGATGCGGCACAATGCGGTGCGCACGGCGGCGGCGGCGGCGGGCACGGCGGCGCCGCACAGGCCCGATCAGAGTCGATCTTCCTCTTCTTCTTCCTCACCCTCGTCTCCGGCCTCCTCGTTTTCCTCCCGATAGCCCGGGTGTTCGCTGATCGCATAGTAGTTTCCATTGTAGATAACGCCAAGTTCCCGTAGTGCATCCCCTCTGATTGTTGCCTTGATCGTCCAGTTGTAGCAGTCGTCCGACTCGGACTCGCGGTCTAGTCGCTCCACGTCCAGGATCTTGGAGCTGAGCCGCTCGAGAATGATGCCTATGTCCTTGATGGTGAGATGCCGTTTCTGGTCGACACTGAGCTGGTCGATCAGAAGGAGAAACTTCTCGGAGGTGACAGCTTCGTCCTCGACGAGGGTGTTCTCTGTTTCGCTCTCGGAGGAGTCCCGGTCGCCGCGCCGCGCCGACTCCGCGTCGAGGAAGCGCACGTGTCCCTTGGGCCGGCCCTGCGGTGAGGCGCGCGGCTGTGCGTCCTGGATGGGCGAGGTGGCGACGCTCTTGTGCACGGCAATGCGGCGGCCTTCCTCGTGCAGCGCACAGCAGTGGAAGTCGCACTCGTCGGGCGGGGGGCGCGTGAGAGGCGCGGGGGAGGCGGCGGCGCGGCAGTCGGACGTGTGCACGTGCACGCCGCCCGGCTGTTCCAGCGAGCCTGGCGCGCGCGACAGCCTGCGCGGCGCCGGGCCCGGCTCGTCGTGGTTCACGACTGTGATGTGTGGAGGCGCGGGCGACGGCCGGTCGAGCGACGTCTGGATAACGAGAGAGGGCCTTCGGTCGGGCTTGGGCTGGCGCGAGGGAGAGCGCGCAGCCGGAGACGCTTGCGGTCGCTGGTCCCAGTGAAGCACCACCGTGACGCGCCCCTTGTTGTCCATAATCTTCCATGAAGGCGTCTCATCGTGCAGCTCTAGCGCGTGAATTGTTTCGCATACTATTTTTGGTATCGCCGATATTGCTGGAACAGACAAAGGTGACAATGTTAACACCTGCTTTATTTGTCCAAACATTGCAATTCCAGAATGGACTACTCTATTGCAAAACGCGTAAAAAGTAACTATACCATTCATCAGACTGCAGAGTATAATAGATGTGCTCTCTTAACTCACCAGCCTTGATGACGTCGACTCCCGTGGGGTACCACCGCTCACCCGGCCGCAGCAGCAGCAGCACAGTGTTGGGAGGGAGCGTGCGCCAGTACTCGCCGTCCTCCACCTGGGTGCCGTCACTCTCTAACACCAGCCGCACCGGCTCGCTCGCCGCTACCGATAGCTTCTCTTTACCTGGACACGGATAAGATTACACGTCAGAACAAACACTACTCCAAAATACCCGCTTCTCACCTCTTCCTAATTCTTAGTGTTAGCTGGTAAGAAGTGACACAACAAAAGAAAAATATACTATTTAAGCCGCGTCCTAACCGTGGCGGTCATCGCGCAAACACGCGACTGTCACGTTAATTTTGTTCGGCCAACCGAATACATCATCACACCGTCACAGGATGCCTACTGGTTCTGCCTCCGGTTTTCTGAACAAATGAGTGACATATGAACGCGACCATCGCGTATTTGACCGACATGTCGCTTTGGTTAGGACGCGGGACATTACACTACATACTCTTATATAGATGAACTAGAAAACCTTTAATAAAGATCAGCACATGTTAAAACGAATGTGAACTGCAGTATTTAGAAAAGTTTTTGTGAAGTGCGACTGGATAGCCACAAGTAGGTCAGTAGGTCAATGTAATAGTCCTGAACGGCGTCTAAATGCTTCAGAAGGAAAAGTATAAAATACTTAGCATTTTATATTTAAGCGGTTACTATTGACTCAGCCTCGCTTCCTACGAAAGTACAAAGTGTCAAACCAAGTTCTTAAAGCAACGAACCACTTTATCACCAGGAGCAGTGTCGGTGACTCGAACTAAGTAACGCTCTGCTTCAAACAGTTTGGCCGATCCTAAAATAGATTTGGCCAAACGCACCGAATTAAAGGTTAAACGACTAACAAAAAGTAGAGCTTATAATCTGATCTGATTCTGCTATTAAGAATTCTAAAACCTCAATGCGAAATTACTTGAGCATATGTAGGGTACTGACAGAACTGATAGAAAATAGGTTAGCGTATACACCTCTCCAAACCAATAACTTTAAAATCTAGAACTACGAACCTACACCACAGACCAGGATTAATGAAATCGGTCGAAAGCTTGAAGTCCCGTGAAACGAAACCCAATAGAAATATGTTTGTCTAAGGAATATGTATAAACCACAAAATACCGCACTGACACACAACTTATCCGTACAGCAGTCAGGACAGACTAGCGGTCGTCGCTAGGGTACGTAGGGTAGGCAGAAAACAGGTCAGTCGGGTGCAGTCGGCCGGCTAACGCGGGTGACCTGCACCCAACGGGCTGCTGCTCTCCACTGCTAATTGACGATCAAACCAGATCACTCGGTTTCATTAGGACGGCGGAATATTCTATCTTTGTTTTCTGATTCAGATTGGAATTTCCCGAGAGTATTAATGAACTAGATCTCGCTTGTGATTGGGATAAAATAGATTGGGTATTCAATTTTGAGCTAAACAATAATTTCCTATTGAAAGTGTATACAGGGTACATCGACGTACAACCTGATACATACAGTTCAGTTTTGTTTGTTTTTTTTTTATTTGTATACTATTCCTATAAGAACTCGCAAGTAAAGTACAGAACAAAACATAAGAATTAGCAAAAACCTATGAATAATTTCAACGTCCAGAATCACAGAACAATAAAAAAAAAAGAAAAAACGTTGCCCCGCACTCGAAATATCTCATGTATCGCTTACAAACATTCAAACTCACACACACAAACAACCAGACCCGGAACAACTACCAGTAGGTCATACAAATATTTGCTCCGTGCGGGAATCGAACCCACGAAACGCGGGGCAGCATACAATTGCTCAGCCAATGCGCCGACAGTGACGTCTATTCATAAAATAAAATAAAAAAACTTGCAAAAGGTGTTACTACAACTTTATTAGTAACTGAATATACTTACTACTTTAGTAATAACGTATTCACGGCCATGCCCAATGGATGTTGTAGACCCTTAAAGTGCAGTGGATGCTTAAGTACCTACAGCCCTATCAGAACCATAAGAAAATGTAAACACGAACCGACAGCACCTAAGTACAATAAAAGTTTACCTGAGGTGAAGTATAAGCATAAAGTAAGGTAGGTTTGTAGATACATATGCTCCCTTGGCAACATCGCCGCTAAGTGTCATTTTATTTAGAGTGATACTAATACTTGTCTCACTCTCTGAACAGGCAACGTTTGTAAAGGTCATTTCCGTATTTAGGAAAGAAAGAAAGAAAAATAAGTTTATTGGCGCCCAACATTTATAATAAATAACTTAGTTAAATATTTAACGAATTTTACTAAGTACTTATATTATATTATATGTTTATTAATACGTGAAACGAAAACTTCGGATCCTTTTGTAAGAACATTGCGCTCACGGAAGAGTGTGCGTATATGTGTAGTAGTGCAGAAAGCTAATACGGTCGACATTCGACCACAGTGTGACCACTGGTTTATAATAAATTGACGTAATGCCTGTTTTCATTGCGACACCTAAATGTAATATGGCAGTGTTACACCGTGCGAAAACAGATCGCTTTTATATTTCGTTTAGTTAGGTGTTGACGTAATTATACATAGTGATTGGAAGAGGGAGAATTAGTTTGTATGTCCCAGCGAAATGATAGAATTCACCGCAAAAAAAAATCAGCCAGCCGTTTCAAAAATCGAAGCCGTTTAGAAGCAACATATTAACGGCTATATAAACGTCCACCGCATTGTATAGCTTGGTTCAAGCGTGGTTGATCACAAACTAACCTAACCCATTTGGTCAGGGTGTCTAAATCTAGTTACTGCAACCAATTACGATGTAACGTTCGCTGGCCGTTACCGCAGCACAGCTGGCTTCACCCACTCGTCGGAGCGTCAAAATCTAGTTACCTACAGTGACTATTTCCAATGATTCGATGATATTAAAGCTGAAATTTGGTCCGCCGTGATAAAAAAATCGGTTAGCCGCTATATACGAGGGTCACACTGAAAGTTTTTAGGAATGGCTGATAAGAAAAGATGCCGATGAAAAATTAATTTAAATTTCGAATAAGGATCTCTTTGGAAAGAAGGTGTAAATTGAATTGATTTGTTTTTTTTTTAATTGGCGGTAGTTTTAAAACTGCGTGTCGTGCGTCGAAATTAGTTTGACTAGAGAACATTCTTGCTCCATGATTTATTACGAATTTCGTTGCCAATTTAGAAAAAAAAGCAATAACGTATCTCAATCGAAGTCTAAGGATCGACACTTGCATGTAATCAATCAATGGCCGACTTTGCAATCTATAACCTTGAGAGGGCGAATTAGTAGCAGCAGTTTAAGATCGAGATTAGGATTGAGATACGTAATTAAAATTGGTAGTTAATCAACAAAAAAAAATTCACAGATTTCGATTTCATGACGAAGTCACATGTCGTGTCAGTGTATATAACTGGTTTAATGAGTTTAAACATGGTCGAAGTAATTTCACTGATGATTTGCGAGAAGCACCACTGAAGATAACGTGAGTACTGTGCGGCTAATGATAAAAGCTGATAAATGAGTGACATATCAACAGCTCCGAGCACGTTTAGGCATTGGTATGGGTCAAGTACAAAAAAGTCTTACACAAATATTTAAGCGTCAAGTCAAGTGAAGTCAATTCATTTATTTCAATTAGACCATTGGAAGGGCACTTTTGGAACGTCAAAATTACATAAGACAAATAAAAAACTATAATTATTCTAGTTGCTCCTTCCAAAATATAGTTTTTTATGGAGAAGAACGGGCAAAAAACTCCACAGTTACTCTTTTAAAATAGTTATTTTACATTATCTTGTATATGTTAATCAGATAGTTATATGTGAAGACGATGTACTTAGAAAACTACTACACCAAAATAGGTACAAATTATTTCAAATAAAAAACAAAATGCAGCAGATATGAGGATTATTGTATTGATAGAAGTGGTGGTCATTTGGTGGTTAGAAAGCTTTGCACCAAATGGATAATACCTCATAATTTGACGAGAATCATTTTAGTATTTAATTTTTATTTTAAAGTTGAACTTCAAAAGTGCCTTTTTAATGGCCTTAATAAAATAAATGATTGGGCTTTGACTTTCACAGAAGATCTAGAAGTAGCTACAATTTTGTATTACACATTGTCACAGGTGAAGAAAGCTGGATTTCACGACACGTTTGGCGCAGTGGTTAAGCCATCGGCTGCTGCGCCGCGTGTTGTGGGTTCGATCCCCGCACGGAACAAATATTTGTATGACCTACAGGTAGTTGTTCCGGGTCTGGCTGTTTGTGTATGTGAGTTTAAATGTTTGTAAACGCACCCACGATACAGGAGAAATTCCTAGTGTGGGGCACCGTATAAATATGAAAAAGAAAGAAAAGAAAAGAAAGAAAAGAAATACAACCTTATTTTTTGTTGACGCAAAACCTTAAAAGGGGTCATTGTGCTCATTATTACAATGAACTTATAATAAAAGGTCAAACTTAAAAATCGCGAAATCAAAATCAACTGCGCCATACACTTTATGTCGATCTAAGAAACAGGCATAATATACTGAACACCTGTTTTTTGTTTTCATAATTCTGCACTAGTCCCTTAGTACAAGTAATTCATAATGATGAGTACATTGACCCCTCAAGTGGTTTAGTGTTAACAAAAATTTGTTCTAGAAGATAAAACGTCACTGCATTTCCATTATAAACTTGAAAACGCGGCTTTCATTTTTTCCCCAAAATAAAAATAAAGTTAAAGGAATTCCCTTTCTGAACCCTGCAGATAGCGTATTTAAAAAAAAACAAGAGATCCCTGAAAAAGAGTAGGCTCTCTGTTTCAATCAATGATTCCGCCGCATGGCACGGTGCTTAGAGAGGAACACAGACTAGTGAGAAAAACACTAAAAATATTTACAGGATTCTTTCTACATCATCCCGTTTTTAGTGTCCAAAAACTTGCAGTTTGACCCTCGTAATATGGCTTTTTCAAGAAACAAATCTATCGGCCCATTCAAATTTTGCTTCGTCAGCATCAATCAACTAATACCACGCAAACTATAAATTATTTAAGCCAGAAAAATCTAACCAAAATCTAATCTAATAATAAACACAGAAGTTTAAAACTGCAATTAAATTATGATTCAATAAGCCAAAGTATAACAGCTGAGAATAAATACGATCCTCTTTAGATTTATAAAAATATGTCAAATAAAATATAACGTAACTCTTTTTAACCATATTGTGCGCACAGAAGATGTGAATTTCGGCATAGTACAATTGTAACTATAGATTGAGATCAAGAAACTAAAACAGTCGAATTTTGGATAGTGGACCACCGCGAGTAAGATTAAAATAGTTAAAAGAAACTACATGTATGCAACGAAATCAAAATCAGTCAGGTAAAACAGAAACAGTACTGGAAATCAATCGTAAAACATTAACAATTAAATAATTAGGCTAGAATTATTTCAAGGTCATTTAAATCTGTTCGAATTATTTAAATTATCTGAAGGTCAAAGGTCATCATCATCTTTATAGAAGGATACTTATACTCGTACAATGTTTACTTTACAATTAATCATGATCAAAAAATTTCATGTAATAACATAGAAACTTGTCTAATATTAGTTTAAAGTAGGCGAGGTTCTTCCCCCGTCCCCTGTAAATCCCTTGTAGGTCAGTAGGGTGAACCACAGCCAGGGTACACAGGGGACAGGGTGAACCCGAGCCAGGGTACTGACCTCTGTGAATCAACTCCTCGAAGCTAGTGACCACCAGACCCTTCCTCACGTTCCTTGAACAGTCCCATATCTTGAAAGGCCTCTTTCCTCTGACCTCCTGAAATTTATAAAATGGTCTATGAAAATTTTGACACTAAAAATATTGTACACGTACGGAAAATGTAAGAGAGACAATGATTAAACAATGTTGGACGTTTGTTATTCGAATATAGAATTTTGTAGAGTAAAAGGATAATTAAAATGAAATAATTTTTATACTTCAATAGTCATGTGTTTTCTATACATACCATTTGATTCCATTATTTTAGTATAACCCATAATTTATTTGTCATAAGCTCATAATGTGTCATTGATTGATAAGCAATTCTTATAATTGAATTTAAATTGAATAAATCAATCAATTTTATGAAACTCATCGATACTTATTGAATCATATGTTCATGCAATATTTATTAACATCACTAAATTGATCATCCGTTACATATACTAATTTAATAGCATCATACAGTAAAATAGTTAAAACTTTGCTACGCCCCAGGGGCTACGGAGTAGTCCGTCTACGTTTTCGTAGTGCGTAGCGGTCGTCCGTAGCGCCTGCACTGGCTGCAGCGGTGCAACGCCCGAGCGACCTCCGTCACTCCCCCCCCCCCCCCCCCCCTGAGCCCAAGCCAGCGCGGGGCTCCGCACCCCCGCGGGCCCCCGCTGACACGCCCCGCGCACCCCGCGCCCCGCACGCACTGTGCGTTGACCCACTGACATCACCGCCCTGCACGATCTTTAATCTAGACTGGGACTTGTAAACTTCTGAGCCATTAAAAAAGTTTCGTCTCAAGTATTCGCACGATATTACCATCAAATACTTCGTTCGCTAACTATTCATCAAATTGTTCAAATTCCGTTTTGGTTATTATCAATTTGTTACACTAAATATGTTCGAGGGTACGCGACCGCGGCGTCCGGTGCAACGTCCTATCTCCGTGTTCGTGCTCGTCCACATCCACTACACTGCATACGTATATACGCTCGAGGGTGGCGTCTTGGTACGCTACGCTACACGAGCCTCGCGAGCTCCACTGAATCCGAGAAACATACCTCCTGTATTTCGACTATCATTTTTCCTTCACTCACTCACTGATACGTAAAAAAGTACACGCGTCACCGTCACAAATATGGTTATTAAAAATAAAGTTTATGTTAGTAATGATCACTTGAGTCTTGAAGTTAGGATATCGTATGGTGCAAATAGAGGTTATATCGAGTAATGAGAGAGGCGGGCGGCGCGGTGCGCGCCGGCGGAGCGCCGCGGCCGCACTGGGCGACGTGACCGGGTCGCGCGGCCCCGCCCCCGCGCCCCGGCCCCCGCGTCCCCGGGCCCCGCGCCCGCGCGCCCGGGCCCCGCACTGCAGCGCTCACCCGTAATCTCTTGATGCCGTAAGATCTTGAAATTAGCGATGCCGATGATGCACTTTTGGAACGAATAAAAATACCACTACGAAAGCCTTTTCCAAACGTACAATTTATTGTGAAGCCTTAACTAGGTTACGTGTATTGGAAGCAGTGCAGTGGACGCTACTCGCGGAATTGGATGTTAGATACTACAAGTACATACAAGCTAGTAATAAATGGGTACGTAACGTCATAAAATATGGGGGCGGGTTACATCGAAGGAAACTGATCATTTTATAGTCTTTTCAATTCAATACCGGTGGAGATACTTGTATACTACTCATCTTACAGTTTATTATTATTATATTGAACACAAAAGAAAAAACAATTGGACGGAAGTTTGTTATTATTTAAGGCTTTAACTGTTTTTCTTCTTAAGAATTAAGTTTTCAAATATATAATAAATACGGAAACAAACCATAAAGTAACGCAAACATTATGTGCTGCGAGTCATTTGGTCATTTAGGCAATGTAGCCGCTACAGCTACGGTGCTACGAAAGCCGTAGCTCGCGTGCTACGCGGATTGTAGCAAGTTTGGAATAAAATAATCTTTGTTTTTAACAACTCGATCTCGTAACAAAGCACGAATAATGAGAACGGAGTCTTATCAATTTGTTAATAATGTTGCCGATGTTGCTCAAAAACTACAGCTAATTTAGGAAATTTCTATCTTTTTCTCTCTTATAAAACAAAAAAGGAATCTTTATAAGACCTGTCAGTTTTAGTTGACATTTTACCACCATGAGTGTCCGTCCTTTTCTAGAGCTATATGGTCAGTAAGAGATGTCTGAGGTACCATTCGCGTATTAAAAAGAACAGATTTTCTCAATCTGTCAAAAATACGTCTAATTTATCTTCATTTAAGACATTGATCGTCGCTGAGATGAGATTGCCACTGTGCCACGGCCTTCAGTTTTCTAATTTTAGTTAGTTGGTTTTAAAGACAATCGGTGACGTTATAAGGATAAAATATTAAACTATTAAGCTCAAGGTTTGTATGAGAAAGATCGTGTAAAATGTAATGGTTAATTTTTGAATGTTAGATTCACTGCTCTCACAATACAACTTTTCAAATAACATTAGGTATTCCCTGATGGGGCAGACAGAACACATTCTTGAAATATATAACGCGGCACAACCTGCCGCTTACGGGCTGCTAGTCGGCGTCAAGTCTTACTAGATGCAGCTGAGCATTTCGCGAAGCGACTGCCTATCTGACCTCAACAAGCCAGTGACTGGGTAATATGGTACAGCTTGGTAAGACTGTCGGGTTTCTGACTACCAGTTACGACTGTCAAAGGTTTACAAATAACAGCCGGCACCACCGGCTTAACGAGCTTTACCCGCCACGGCTGGGCTTCAATATGTAATGGACAGTCACCCATTGATGGAATTACCTCAGCGTTCCTCAGCCTTCGATCGTACTGCGTGTGCTGATTTTATTTAGTCACGATGTAAAGATATTTAACACTGCTAAATTAAAACAGACTGGGACAGCGCAAAATTCGAAAGTTTTGTTAGAAACTCAAAAATTGTAATTTAACGATAATAAGTATTGATTCCTAGCCCCAGATAATATACAGAGACATTCTACAAATATGTTTTGGATCTAACTTTACATTCCGTGTCATAACATTATAATTAATAAAAAATCTACTCTTCACGTGACCAGAGGGCTGACCTTATTTTGGAACGTGGCAATGCTGCCAGCTTTCTGGGCACTTTTCCCGTCGACATTGATGCGGATGAATTTTTCGATGCCCTGTGATTATTTATTTTATTTTTTCATTCATTAATTAATAATCTCCATCTTTTGCGTTATATAGCCTATATAACTCGCTACTAAAGTAGCTTTCTAGGTAAAAGAATCCAACCAGTAAAAATAAAAATAGAGAAATCAGTTTTTTAATCATCATCTTCAAATATTTATTTGTTTGAGTGGTCTCGGTTTTAATCTAGGTGTACAATATGTATTTTTAGTTAGCATTGCAGTCTCACAAGACTTGGCTAGTGTACGCATGGAAAGATTGCCATATGCCCGTGAGACCTAACTGGTAGAAATATCAACAATCTAACGTTACATTATTGGGTAGGCAATCTTAGTACGTAACTGACCAAAATCACATACCTTTAGGGTTGCTACGCCGCTACGCTGCTACGCGGCTACGGTGCTACGAAGTGTGCTCGTAGCGTCAGTGCTATCGATTTTACACGTAGTAATCAGAATTAATAAAATGTAGCATCACGCCTGTAGTAATCAGAGGGGTTGTCAAATAAAGCTTACAGATATTGTGTATGTGTTTTTATGCAGCTTACACAAAAAATAGTGCACTTTTGTTAAATTGGTTATTTTATGGAACTAATTTGGTTACTTTATTTTTAACTGTGTTTTTTTATAACTGTTTTAAAAGCAACGGTCACTAGCCAGTGTCATGTCTAGTTAGTGTCAATTGGTACTTGCTTAGGAAAATTCGGTCATTTAGACATTCGTGATAGATTAAAATGATTGTTTTTCCGTTATAACCTCCTCACCATTTTTAAGTGTTCTGTTTCGATGATATTCTTTTACCAAGCCTGGCAAAGTTAAAAATGATCAAAACTACCATAAGATGACCTAATCTAATTCTAATTTGTTTATTTTATTTTATAACGTTAAAAGTGTTTTTTACAGAAATAAATATATTTTAATTTGATTTTAATGACGGAAGTAATAAGTACTGAATCATATAATGGTTATTACCAATTGTTCCTAATACGTACATAACATCACGCTTGCATTCCACAAAGGGCTAGGCAGAGGCGTACCTATAGTACACACATGTTTACGAACATTCAGATCCAGCCTGTCCCTTGCTGTCCTCTTCAGCAACGTCCTAAGCCGAGGTTCGTACCCCGCAGGAGTGCCCTTAGCGATAGTCGCCTAGCTTTTAAGTTTTTTATGCCTGGCTGGAGGCATTAATTTTAACTAAGCCCCCCACAGGAAAGTTCGGTTGAGCAGTAAATATCCCTGAAGGATAAACTGCGAGATGCCCATTCCAAAAAAAAAAAGCACATGTTTACGGTCGTTACGTTGTTTCGACTACTACCATCGTAGTATGCAATCATGTGGAGATGTGACGTCACATCAAGGACAAAGTAATTTTGGTCGTTAATTTTGTAACATTTTACCTTTATAACAAACATACTCGTATACTTTAAGGGAGAGTTTTTTTTTACTCATGATAATTAACATCTTCTCGAGTATGGGACAAATACATTATTATTTTATGTTTTTTTATTTCTTTAACAATGATAGAACTATAAATAAATAATTTAAAATAAATAATCACAGGGCATCGAAAAAAGCAACCAAATTTATTTTATGTTTGCACAACTTAACAAAATGTGGGGAACAGCTGTTTTTATTCTCGCGGTTTAAAGTTGTTTTTTCTCATGAGTAGGTACTACACTCCGTTCAATTATGTCCATCTTGCTACCTTGCAACATCCTGTATAATATCAAATAAAAAGAACGTCGATGCGTTACCAAAATTGGTAATGCCCAATTCTTTGGGCTGCTAGTAAAAATCTCCTAATAGAATAAAATTACGTTGGGTATCGAACCTATGACCTCTAGACCGACGAGGCGATATTAGACAACCAGATTTTAATATTTGACAAAAAATATGTTTATCGAATAAAGAACAAAAATAAGTAAATTAATTATTTTAATGAATTATAATTTTTAAAATACATTTTTTATTTTTATTTTTTCATAACAAAAAAAAACAGCTTATCTCGAACTAAATTAAAATAATTATCAATATTAATAAATTTATCATTTGCTTTAAATTGATATTTTCTTTGTACTTTTTTTTATTTGTTCCCATTTTTCGATTTTGACATTCATATTATTCCTTAACTATAAATGTTTCATGTTTTATCTATGATAATATTAATGAATCTTTTCAATTACTTTTTTTTTTAAATTTCCGGACCTCATAACTCTTGCACGGGCAACTATGGGCGCGCGCTGATAGCATAAAATTATACAGAATTAGTCAAAGAATAAGAATATATAGTTTGTCTTTCAAGTCATGGGCAAAGTTCAGCAGTTTCTGTTTCATTCCATACAAAGAAATCTAAAAGATTTTTTTCCGGGCAAACTATCACTTTTAGAGAAAAACTTGTTATGACAATTATTCATTGGAATGACGAGATCTTTCCATAAGTATTTAAAATGAATGCAATTTGTATAAAAAAACGAATGTCACTCACATAACAGTTTTGATCCAGTGGCCGCTACACTGCTACGCGGCTATGGTGCTACGAAATTTTCTCGTAGCGTGATTGGTATTTATTTATTTTGACTAATTATGGAATTTGATAATGATATGATGATGATAAGGAGATGTCAATATGACCCAGTGGTTTAGGCCTCGCCTCTTTTGCACGAGGTTATGGGTTCAAACCTGGGCAAGTGCCAATGTGACTTTTTCAATTCATATGTACTTTCTAAGTCTATATTGGACATCACTGAAACAGGTTTCAGTGATGTCCAATATAGACTTAGAAAGTACCAGGGACTGAACCTAATTAATATAAGTCTAAAATCGCCAACCCGTCTTGAGCAAGCGTGGTGATTAATGCTCGTGCCTTCTCTGTATAAGAAGAGGCCTTTGCAGTGGGACTGTATCAGGCTGGTATTGATAATTATAGAATTAAATAAAGTTGTGGCTTGAGGCTAAGTGATAATACGGTCGATCAAAGGTTAGGCTACGCTTACCGAGGTCAAGCCGTGGATGGGTTACATATCAAGACCCCTCCGTGTCACTGAAAGCACGTTAAGCAGCTGGCCCGGCTGTCATTCGACAGGCGTTACGGGTAGTCATAAGCCTGAAAGTCTAACAACCATTATTACGAAATAATATCGTGTTACCCTGTACCGGGCTATGGAGGTCGGATAAGCAGTCGCTTCATGTATAATACTGGTCCTGCATCCGATTAGATTGTAAGTTGATCCCAACATAGTTATTAATAGGCTTGACAGATCATGATGTAATGGGTGTTTGGTACAACCGCATTTTGCCAGAAATGATGAAGTGCCGTGTAATAATGGGCGAGTCTATAATCGTCTTGAAACCGGTACAAACTAATGTTCATCAATTTGAATTACAAAATAATGCAATTATAAGATCCAGTGATACGGTTAGAATACAAAAATTTGATACAAATAATAAAACTCGTGTTTTCTATAGAAACACGCCTCTTTCCCAATTTTTACGACTTACCCTAGATAATATAACCCCTGATACCTCCACCATTTTTCCTCACATTCAGCCAGAATTTATCGTTTTTTAATACTTCTTTAATATAACGAAGGCGTTACAATAACGTGACGGGCACGCGTTACGCGCGTTAATAACGTCGGATTAACCGTAATTACGCCGGAGTTACGGCGTTACGACCCACGTGAACTGTAACCTTAACGTGAACGTCATATCGTGACTTTGTGCTTTCTAATTTTTAGGCTCTTAATGCCTGTTTTCACGAACACTAGACGACACCTAAATATAATGCGTAAACATTGGCCTCAACATTGTTCAGTTACTATGTAAGGGAAGGGCGAGACAACTCCAACACAAGTAATGTTTTAACTTACTGGGGCTGCCTTAATATATGTTTGATCACAATGTTAAGGATCGTAAATTATTTTTTATATACAGGGTGGAAGGCAAAAATTCAGGATGTGTGTCAATGTCCCTTCCTTCCTGTAGTTACCAAGCGCAGAAAATCATATTATATATTATTACACACAAGGTGATATCTAAAGTTACGACAACGATTTGCCGATTGATAATCCTTAGTCAACTCTTACAGGGCTATTAACAGACTTCTAACAATATTGAGATCACTTTAGACACTAAACTTGACTTAGACATACCAAAGACAAGTGTCAGAAAAAAATAACAGCGCCGTGGTATTTATATGTTTTTTTTATATTTCTCAGCTTAGGCTGAGATGTGATAGTTTTTGGATCGCACAGATTTTAATTATGTACCTGTTAATAGACCAGAGTCGATCATTTTTGAAACCAAAAAAATATATAGTAGTATGAAACCCATTGGAAAAGAATGAGAATATAACAAAAAAAATGAAAGGAAAAATAATTTACGGCCGATCTGAGGTCGGGATGTAGATGCCTATTTATTGCTATTAAGATAACTTATATACCTGAGTGACCTACGGAAAATTTTAGCCCTTCAAAAGGTGTTTCGAGAAGTGGGGAAGTTCGGTTTTTTTGTATTTTCTGAGAAAATTTACCACAGTAATGTATTTTTTACTCTATCAAAAAGTAGAGATTTCAACGAACAAAAAGCCAACCGACTTTTTTTTAAAAGCAGGTATTTTGACGTAACAGTTTTCCATTGAAAATTAAGGTGCTTTTTAGAAATAAATAGTGAATAAAAAATTCAATGTGTTTGGGACTTAAAAAGTTAAGTTTTAACCAAAGTTCGTGAAAAAAATATGTTTTGTAAAATTTCCAAATAAATAGATAAAAACTCAAAACATAGTTATTTCAATAATTCACTTAATTTTTTAAGTTATGTGAATAAAGTGTAAATACAAAAGTTGGCAATCTTTTTATTACCTACAACTTTGCCATTTAACTTTTGTCTATAGGACTTGTAGTTTTGCCGTAAATCGAGATAAACCGTTTTTTACCCTTAAAACTTCACCCCCTTCCACTTCCCGACCCCAGATCGCCCGTAAATTATTTTTCCTTTTGATTTTTGTAATATTCTCTTCCTTTTCCAATGGGTTTTATACTACTATTTTTTTTTTCACCTTTTAACATATTCAGAGGCTTACTACTTATTATTTCGTTTGGCTAGCCTGTGTGTGTCCCAAAACTGTTTTTTTTTTAATAGTATATTTCAAAGCATAGTGGTCGACTAAGAAACGAATGGAGAAACGGGAGTGGTGACTTAGGAAACAGCTTACATAGCTAGCCGTCGTTTTACTGTAAGTGAAAACGGGCATAAGGTCCTGTTCCGTAACACCTGTTCTGGAGATGAGGCAAAAGCCGTAACCATGAATTGCAACAATATTGGTTATTAACGTATTTTACATCAATAACATCTTAAGCAGATATTTTTAATTTAAAAAATATTTTGTTGGTAATAAAATAGTGGTATCGGTAATTGAAGTTAATCAATCAGGCTCGCACTCACTCAGAGTGAGTGAAGGTATGCAAGCAACCATGCGCTCTATCTCATCTTATTTTTAATGAGGTCTGATATTTCTGTGTGTGTGATTTTTTTGCATTTTCCATACCAGATTTATTTAGCATAACAAAGTAGAGATAAAAAACGTGAAATTATGTTAATTTTAAATTGTCGGACGTCAATTTAATACAACAGACAAAAAAATCATAACTACACTATCTCTATCTCAAATGGTACTCAACCCACGACCTCTGGCTTACATGGCTGTTGCTCTGACCACTGAGCTACCCAGGCAGTTTTTTTTTAACTTTAGAAAGACACGAGTATTACCGCTTACGGCTAATTTATATATAATCCGCTAACTATACATGAAGAGAAAACTGTGTACCCGTTAGACATAGACGCACAGACACAGGTACACAGTTTAATTTACTTTTAATTTACAATCTTAGGGGTACACCCCTAAGAGTTTAAATTGGCACAGTTAAAGTTTAGAAGGTTTTAGAAGGAGTGCAGAAAGCTTAAATGGTTGAATTTTGACTTGCGATAGTTCGTTTTAATTAATGACTGAAGATGGTGTATGTATGCCTTGCAGGAACCCATACTCATAACTAGAACAACCATTTTAATAATTCAATTTTCCTAGAATACCTACACATTGGTTCTCTGCTGAAATCGTCTGAACATGTTTTAGCGACAGAAAGAGACCAAGGCCGCGCTTTTAAAATAGAATGGTTCTTAGTTGAGACCACTTCAGTTAGAGCAAGGCTAACTTTCTTGTCTGGTGTGTTTTGTCAAGTGTTAGCGGCTTATAAATGTATATCTATTTCCTTTCTTTTTCCCAAAAAAATAAAATAGTTACACCTGTGAAGAACTGGTGAAGAGTTGTTTTTTTTTGCCTGTGGGTATTGGTGGAACGTTTCAGGCTTTCAGTCGAATGTCGTCCGTCATATGACTTCCGACTAAAACCCTGAAGTATTTCCCCCGGATACACAGTCGGGAGCGTGGAATAACTGACTCAGGCTCCTCGTCCTGTCGGTATTGGCTATCATTACCAAGACGGCTATAGAGAATATACTTTTTTAAACACACATTTTCATATAAATCTAATTCTCTTTTTGGTAGCTCTTGTGCTAGATCTTGTGGGAAACAAAATGAAGGAAAAAATGTTTGGAACATTCCCATTTTGTACTAACGTCTTGTTTTTGTGTAAAAAGTAACTTGACTTGATAACGCTAATCCTGTGACAGGTCTGTGTTGACCTTTTGATGAGAACATAAGATTGTTATGATTTTTATTGATGCTAGCTTAAATTACTGAAGATGGAAACGTGGGAAGATATATTACTTATAAGTTGTAGGGATGGCCTAGATGGACTTTTCGCCACTCAAACCCAAATGTGCCAAACTAGAAGTTGGTTTACTATTTTAATAAAAATGGTTCTAAGAAAATGATTATACTGTTGCAATATTTATAGATATATATGTATATAAATGACACATATATATATATATAAACAAAGCACAAAATATTAATTTATCTATCAGTTGTATCGCTTAATTTGTAATACTTTTTACCTTTTAGTGTTTATTAAATTAATTGCATTATTAAAAGGGTGCGTTGTAGTTTCTTGCCCATTCTTCGACATAAGAAACTACTGTTTGCAAGGAGCAACTTGAATCATTTTCTTGAAAATGTCACGTTCGAAAGTGTTATTTTTAAGGATGGAATTAGAAAAAGTTTTTTATTATTTAATTTGTAGTAATTCCAATCATTATCTTCCTCTTGAAAGATATTTACTGATTTAGTATCCAGCTTTTTTTTTGATGGTATATCACATTACCTACATGATATTGGCAAAATTGTGATGTCTTTTCCACAAAAACCATTGATGCAGAGTTGAAGTTGAAGTTAAAGTTGACATCAATTATTTGACTTCGACTTTGTCTCTTTAAAAGCGAAACACAAACTCACTCTATACAAAATCCTTAAATGTATAGAGTAGGCGAGGTAGGTTTGTTGTACAACGGAGTTTTGCTCTACGAAAGGATATTTAAAAGCAAACCTGTGGGAAGTAAACAGGGTCGTAGTAAATCGATATACAGAGAACGGCAAGTCGTAAATAAACTATTAATTACACTATTTTTGTATTACATGATGTGTTATAGTAACGCCTACTGCCTGGTGCCTACCCACTCGCGGCCAAGCTTGATTGATCGCTCAAGTTTCTAAAACATGTGTTGCTTTTGACCTTATGTACACGTGTTATCTACTTGACATTTACCAATATAACAATAATTATGTCTATTTTCATGTAAATGTACATTTAGATACTTAAACAAGCTGCGCCTCACAGTTTTACACGCAGTTATAAAGTCAACATGAGATAATTCGAACTTTCCCCTTGAATAGGTAATTCACTTTTCTGGGATATAAAGTAGCTTATGTGTTAATCCTGGATTTGAGGTACCTCCGTAACAAATTTCATCCAATCTGTTGAGCCGTTCGAGCGTGATGGTGTTACAAACATACACACACATAGACACACATAGCGGCAACACACTTCCGCATTTATAATATTGTGATAGATACTACTTATAGTCAGAAGCATGAATAAATACAAACTGTATTTTTTTCTTGTTCTTTTTGCACTAGCTCTAGACAAAACCAAAAAACCAAGTCGCCTATTCCTCGGACATTAGCTGCTATTAACGCTCTCCCAAACTCAAACACAGATTTTGATATGTTTGCAAATGAATGGAAGGTAATATTGTCGGAATGTTTGAATTTTTGTGAGAAGAATGCATGACTGAGTTGAATAAATTATGTTTAAATAGTGTAATTGGCTTCGGCCGTTCTATTTAAAAAAAATAACACCTAAACGATTGCCTAAAAAACGTGCACTGTTCGAATTTCAAATCGGCGCCGATAGTTGAAAATCTAACTGCAATAATATTTGTACTAATGTTTTTAGTTGGATGATAATGTTCTAACATTAACAGCCAGCCAGGTTAGTCAGTAGTTAGCTGGCTAACTACATTGAGTGCAACTGGCTTACTTTTAACTATAAATAATAAATAAATAATGCTGGACAATCCACACAGCATCATCTAGCCCCAAGCTAAGCAGAGCTTGTGTTATGGGTACTAGATGACTGATATACTTAATACAATATATAACATAGATAGATTTTTTTTTAGACATAGCAAATACCCAGAACACCCGAAACAAATATTTGTAGATCGTACAAACATTTGTCCCAAGGCGGGAATCGAGCCCGCAACCTCCTGCGTCGCAGGCGGGCCTTCACCCGCTGCGCCACATAGGTCGTTAACTATAGCCACATGATACACATGAAACTGCTGTAGACGCTTTAATCCAATAACTAACTGTAGGTGTGAAACTCCATGTTCCTCCCGAACTAAAATCTAATGGTCTTTAAGGCGAGAGTGAATCGGTTTTTTTCTAGACAAACGCGCTCGATCCTAAACCGCAGCATAGCTTCACATAAGAAAAGTTGTGGACAAACGCAAGCCATCAAGTTTTAAAAATAAAAACGCGTAGGTGCAAATAACCCGTTGAATATTGTTGCTCAATGAATAAAAGACAGAGTGAGAGAGAATGCAAACAAGCCGTAAAGATATAGGTACCATTAACTTTCACGTATAACATAATCGTTCAATGGATCGTATACGTTTGCCCGTGAACTACTGCAGTATTAATTTTTAATATACTAAAAGAAATAACGTCGGCTTTTTGAAAGTGAAATAAATACGTTCAATGGAAATACCGTTTGAATGCAGAAATAACAGTAAATACTGTTATTTCTGCATTCAAATCAGCAGTGAACTTGTTGAATGAAATTGTGTTGTTTTATTAAAAAAACGGAGTATTTCATTTTTATAAGCCGGCCGGCTTTAAAATATGTAATTCTGGATGCATCTGAAGAGAGGTTTTGTTTATTTAACTTTCATAAGTATGTATCCATGAAATTTACCTCAATGCGTACTACTAGTTGAGACCATTATGGAGAACACAACAAAATGACAAGCGGATTTCTGACAACCTTTTTCCAAACTTTGTGGAACAATAAGGACACACGAGGGGCACCATAATTTGCCAAGTATATGAGAAATATGAAAGAAAGAAAATCTGTTTATTTGCTACAGAGTGCGTGCATATTATAAGACAAAAAAATACAACAATATGCATCAACAATAGACAATCTAAAATATGTCTAGCCTTTCCCATCTTTGTTGGAAACAGCTTACGGCCAAATCAAATGCAGCTATATTACGTCTTATAGTTTACTAATATTTTACACGGAGCGACTGCCTATCTGACCTCCACAACCCTGTTACTGGGAAATAATACCCCTTGGTAAAACTGGTTGTCAGACTTTCGGCATTCTGACTCACGTAATAACTATAATTTCTGTCGGAGGTATGGAGGCTCTCGATATGTAATGGATGGTTACCCGTCCATGGACCCAACTCGGAAAGCATTGCCTATTCTTCGGCTGTATTCCCCAAAGGGCTAGGCAGATATGTACCTTTAGTATTCGCATATTTCGCCAGGCATGGTTTAGTGTCATGTTATAGGGGGCGAGCCTATTGCCATCAACCGACCACAAATCCAGAGCGGGCTGCTACTAAATAATTTTAGATGAAACAAGCCCAGTTACACTTTGCACGACCCAGAAATCGAACCCAGGACCTCATCGGGAGCACCCTTACAAGACAAACGCTAGTCAGTCCTCTACCATCACCCAATATAAAAACTTAACTCTGATTTCTTTTATAATTAGACAAATTAGGCCAGCGTAGGGTGGGTGACATAAACTGCAACAGTTTATGTCACCCCCTCTTCCCCCCCAACCCCATAACGGGGGGGGGGGTTCAAATGAGCAGCGAGGTGGTAACGGCAGTCGCGTGTGAAGCGTTTATTTTTACAAGATCTGCTCTTATTGGACTGCGAATGGCTTGGAGGTATGCGAGCAGGCACAGTATAGGGAGCTTTAAGTGGAAAAGTAGTGAAAAGAATATTGTCGGGTATCTAAGTTTTTACGAGTGTATAAATGGTTATTTCCATGGAGTGTGTTCACAAGAAATATACTTCATTATTTAAAAATCTAAAAAGAAAACAGTAGTGGTATTTTATAAAAATCTCCCCGGTATGTGGTCACCGGTCTATTCTGTGAAAATCGTTCA
Organism: Phlogophora meticulosa; assembly: GCA_905147745.2. Classification (NCBI taxonomy): domain Eukaryota; kingdom Metazoa; phylum Arthropoda; class Insecta; order Lepidoptera; family Noctuidae; genus Phlogophora; species Phlogophora meticulosa. The sequence goes on along the minus strand of LR990527.1, from coordinate 17,395,070 downwards.
GTAAAAAGATCTATGAAATAAGCCTGAAGCGAAGTGATAAATACTCGAATATGCAAAAGTCTGACAAAGTAAAAAGGTTCTCATATGATCTGAGACGCGTTGGTGTCGCACGTTGGCAGTTATTTATTCATCCGCAATTTTTTATAAATTTTAACACATCTTTATTTTCTGTGTTCGTAACACACTTTACCGACATTATGCCATACCTTCGTTTTAATTACAATACGAATTATTTATTTCACGTACTATTTATTTCAACTGATTTATTTCCGTGACATCTCACAACTTCAGTTCCAGTTGAAAACCAGCGTCAGACACTTGATTTCTGCCATTTTTGCTGAACTGGACCCATTTAGCGCAGCCGTAAGGCACATATTTAATTTTATTTATGTAACTACTTCTGTCATCATTATTATTAGTTCATGTTTGTTTTCAATATTTAGTAGTGTTATTGAGTGCTAAATAAATGTTTTTATTTCTTTCTGACTGTCAATCCCTGGCTTTAGTATGGGGTAACATCTCACTCCGCCTTCATTTCACCCACATTTCCGCGGGGTGGTTGTAACAAAATACTACTGCTGTCATCCTGTACAGGGATCGACGGTCGACTTCACTCTCGGCTCACCTAACTTTTAGCGGGAAGATTTTTACAGAAAATAATCGGAATCTACGATATATATTTGACGGCACGGTTGGACCAGTGGCTGAGCGATTGACTGCTGCACCGCGTGTCGTGGATTCGATTCCCGCACGGAACAAATATTTGTATGGCCTTCAGGTAGTTTTTCCGGGTCTGGCAGTTTGTGTATGTGAGTTTGAATGTTTGTAAACGCACCTACGATACAGGAGAAATTCCGAGGGTAGGACACGTTTTTTATCAAAAAAAAAACAGTGGAAGTACGTGCTGTCAAAATCTGTGGCTGTTGCTACTATATAAATAGCTGGCATAAATGAATAAAAAACCATCTTAGATAACCAATAAATTTAACTTCGTATGAAAGCGCAACTATCCAATGCAGCTTTCAATCACCTTCTCATCATCTGTAAGTCTTCATGGTGTACAATCAATAGTATTCTATTCTATTCTCAGTAAATGTGCTAACAAATTACAAAATAGCCTACCGACAGACGACTAGAGCGCACAACAGCCAGGTCGGGGCTAAAAATATTCAGCAGTCAAATAATGTTAGTATCGATCAGAAATAAAATTGGGACAACTTTGATTAAATTATGCTTCCAAGCTTTGTGAAAATGGGTTAGCTGCAGTTTTAGACAGACCCACCTGGCGCCCGACCTATACATAGATAATGAGACTAGCGGGAGATACAATTTTCATTGAACTAAATTAACAAGAACTTAATAGAATTGAGGGTGTTCTATAGATACGCCCTGTGGGTACACCTCTGACTATACTCTTACGGGATTACAAGCGGGATGAATAAAGTTAATTATATCAACAAGAAATTGGTCAGGATTTTATTCAGTAATACGTATGTAGTTAGTTTTAGTATGTATTGGTTAGTTATAAATTGTAATAAGATTGATTCATTTACATAAATAAATATTATTTAACAACAACATTTACAAGTTGACATCGGATTTATGTACTTGGAATAAATTTTCATTCCATTATTAAAAAAATATGGCATACACAATTATAGACCTATTTATTCATAGGTTAAACAAAAACACAAGGCGAGGCGAGACGTTCGAGTGGGTACCTATTTATTTATAAAATGGAAAATGTCTCATTTCATAATTATGTAGTCTAAAGTTCTAGCTCTCTACTAGCTCCTCCAGAAATAATTAAATTTAATAATCTTTTATCATTCCAATGTTACATGAGCCAGTTCAACTCTTGCTACCCAGACAAATATCTTAAGACAGTCAGAACCGACAGATCACGTCTTAAATTAAAATACTTTCAGAAGTCCATTTAATAACGGCGCGCGATCACCCGCTGACATAAAACTGATAATAATCATCGATTTCCCATCATTTTAATTTAAAGCAACGTTGGTTCCACTGCCCTCCTCAAAAATCCTCGGGGAGAGGACTTTATGAGGAGATTAATGCTTAAATAAAGGAATTAAAAGGATCTCCACTGAGCTACGCCGCCTCCGAATCGATATTACGAGGATTTCCGAAACGCCTGCTTTAGTTATACATATTTGAATTTGAAGATTATTGTGCTTTTGGAAATGGGATTGTCAATAAATAAATTGTAACGAGAAATTGAATAATTTCCTTGGGTTACATTTACCTAGCGTTTTTCTCACATTGAAGCAGTCTATTGTGGTTGTTTAACAGTTACTTAATATGGAGTATTTCATCTATCTATGACAATGGCGGTTATGCACCAAAAAATCACAAATTACGGTGATTTGGATTTTTATCGTCATCGCGTTTTCTAGATCCACATCCACACCTTCTACATCCACGTTCAGCTTCCAGCTTCCAGTCTAACCAGATGCACCGACTGCCTGACTGGCTTCTGCTTGGGGAAATGTGACTAAGAAAGGAGGATGGCGTGATTGGACTCACATTATTTTTAAAAGAACGAAGTATCGTTCACTTGCAAGTTAATTTTAATTAGAATTAAAAGTTTGTAAGAGGATTATATAAAAAATATTGCCTCACTAGGTGATGAATTATAGGGAATTGAAAGTTAGAAGAGATTTTATTTTATTAAAAAATAAGTTCGTTTGTGGTTTTGAAACGCGCCATGCTTTGTATTATATTCAAAATATACTACGTAGGATTTACGTTCATACACATGTCATATAGGAGTATAAACTTGTCAATTTATTTATAAACAAAACTTGTAAAATATATGAAAAAAATCAAAAGTTAATATTAAAGATGCAGTCACATTTTTTTTACAAAAATGTACAGTTCATAATAGGTCTTTACCTATGAAATTGCCGTTTTGTATGAAAAAATTTAAATGAATTTTTTTCATGTATTTTTTATTTGTATTAATCGAAGTAATCACCTATGCAATCAATGCATCTTTGCCAACGCAGTGGCAGTTTATTGATGCCCTTCTTAAAGAAATCAGCTGGACGGGAGGCAACAAATTCTTCAAAGGCATTTTGTACTGCCTCTCGGGTATTGAATTTTTTTCCCGCCAAGAAGTTATCCAAATTCTGGAAAAAGTAGTAGTCTGTAGGCGCAAGGTCTGGTGAGTAGGGCGGATGACGGAGAGCTTCCAACCCCAGTTCTTGCAACTTGGAGACCGTCTGCTGTGCAGTATGAGGTCGCGCGTTGTCGACGAGCGATTGACCAATGCTGGTTGGAGATGTGCCAGCTTCTCCATCATTGTGTTCAATTCTTCACAGTACACATCTGCAGTAATACTCACCCCGTTTGGTAAGAAGCTGTGTTGAATCACACCGGCGCTAGACCACCAAACAGTGACCATCACTTTTCTTGGGGTAAGTTTTCGTTTAGGGCATTGTTTAGGTGCTGAACCAGGATCCAACCAACTTGCGTAGGTGTGAGACGGAACAACGGGTGGTTTTTAGTCAGTAAGAGTCTGACAGACCCCTTCGCTCCCCCAGAGCGAAGGACATCCATGAGGATTTTCCAACCCGCACCAAAAAAAAAAAAAAAAAAAGGATCCAACCAACTTGCTGAGCGCTTGCAGTTATCAAACAGAATCCATTTTTCATCGCAGGTAACAATGCGGTTCAAAATTCCTTCATTTGTGTGTCTGTTGAGCAGTGCAAGGCACGTCTCGACGCGTACTTCGCGCTGGCGATCATTGAGTTCGTGGGGCACCCATTTGTCAAGCTTTTTTACCTTGCCAATTTGACGCAAATGGACCAATATTGTTTTGACGCTAACGTCGAAAGCTGCTGCTAATTCAGCCGTAGATTGTGTATCATCAGCTTCCACAATCGCCTTTAATTCGTCATTGTCGACCAAAGTCTTCGGACGACCGCGAGGTTCATTTTTCAGGTCGAAATTTCCAGAACGGAAGCGAGCAAACCAATAACAGGTAGTGCGTTGGTTTGTAGTGTTAGCTCCGTAAACGTCGTTGATGTTGCGTGCCGCTTGTGCCGCGTTGCTGCCACGACGGTACTCATATTCCATAATTACTCGAATTTTTAACGTATTCATGATGACGAAAAAGATTTAAATGCGATGAAAATGTAACACTAATCAATAAACAAATGACTACTTTTGGAAAAAAAAATCCATGTTTTTAAAATAAAATTAATTTGAAATTAGAATTCTTAGCCAAACAAAAAATATTTTGATTTGAAATGGCCAGTACTGCAGAACGGCAATTTCATAGGTAAAGACCTAATATTAGGTCTTTACCTATGAAATTGATGAAAATGAAATTCTAATTTCAAATTAATTTTATTTTAAAAACATGGATTTTTTTTTCCAAAAGTAGTCATTTGTTTATTGATTAGTGTTACATTTTCATCGCATTTAAATCTTTTTCGTCATCATGGATACGTTAAAAATTCGAGTAATTATGGAATATGAGTACCGTCGTGGCAGCAACGCGGCACAAGCGGCACGCAACATCAACGACGTTTACGGAGCTAACACTACAAACCAACGCACTACCTGTTATTGGTTTGCTCGCTTCCGTTCTGGAAATTTCGACCTGAAAAATGAACCTCGCGGTCGTCCGAAGACTTTGGTCGACAATGACGAATTAAAGGCGATTGTGGAAGCTGATGATACACAATCTACGGCTGAATTAGCAGCAGCTTTCGACGTTAGCGTCAAAACAATATTGGTCCATTTGCGTCAAATTGGCAAGGTAAAAAAGCTTGACAAATGGGTGCCCCACGAACTCAATGATCGCCAGCGCGAAGTACGCGTCGAGACGTGCCTTGCACTGCTCAACAGACACACAAATGAAGGAATTTTGACCCGCATTGTTACCTGCGATGAAAAATGGATTCTGTTTGATAACCGCAAGCGCTCAGCAAGTTGGTTGGATCCTGGTTCAGCACCTAAACAATGCCCTAAACGAAAACTTACCCCAAGAAAAGTGATGGTCACTGTTTGGTGGTCTAGCGCCGGTGTGATTCAACACAGCTTCTTACCAAACGGGGTGAGCATTACTGCAGATGTGTACTGTGAAGAATTGACCACAATGATGGAGAAGCTGGCACATCTCCAACCAGCATTGGTCAATCGCTCGTCTCCGCTGCTCCTGCACGACAACGCGCGACCTCATACTGCACAGCAGACGGTCTCCAAGTTGCAAGAACTGGGGTTGGAAGCTCTCCGTCATCCGCCCTACTCACCAGACCTTGCGCCTACAGACTACTACTTTTTCCAGAATTTGGATAACTTCTTGGCGGGAAAAAAATTCAATACCCGAGAGGCAGTACAAAATGCCTTTGAAGAATTTGTTGCCTCCCGTCCAGCTGATTTCTTTAAGAAGGGCATCAATAAACAGCCACTGCGTTGGCAAAGATGCATTGATTGCATGGGTGATTACTTCGATTAATACAAATAAAAAATACATGAAAAAAATTCATTTAAATTTTTTCATACAAAACGGCAATTTCATAGGTAAAGACCTATTATTATAATTGTCACGATTATTTATGAACGGAACGTTACGTTTTCAATAGGGGTTGGCTGTCAGTGTCAATAACTACTAATAATGTTATACCATTGTTTGTTTTCCACGGCTACCGCAATCTTCTACCTTGTATTTCTTTTTGCTCCCAACTTCTATAGCTTACTGTCCATTTGCTTTTTTGCTAGTAACAATACACTGCTAGTAACAGTACAATCATATTACCTACCTAAGTAGGTAATATGATTGTGAACTAGTAGAGATCGGTAGAGGCGGCAAAATTTGAATAGCCTACTGGCGGCAATTGTTTAATCCGCCACTGGCTATGAATGTGCTACGTCAAGAGTCACTTCTTCGAAATCAAAGTCAAAGTAATTGTAATTAAAAGCAATAATTATGATATCACGCCTGCATCCCCCAAAGTGTAAGGTAGAGGTAACCTACAGTAGGTACACCCACATTTCACCAGTTATGTTCTTAAGTCCCATGTAATAGGGAGTGAGCCTATTTCCATCAACTGGGCACACATTCAGACTCCGGGCTGCCACTGAGAAAATATATATTACAAGCTAACCCGGCAAACGTTGTTTTGCTATATAGTTGGTAGGTTGGTGATAGATGGGTGAAAATTTAGGGTTGTATGTATTTTACATTATAAATGAAAAAAATTGCCCAAATAATAAAAATAAAATTTTAGGGGTGGACAACCCTTATCACTTAGGGGTATGAAAAATAGATAGTAGCCGATTCTCAGACCTACTTAATACGCATATAAAATTACATAATAATCGGTCAAGCCGTTTCGGAGGAGTATGGTAATTAACATTGTGACACGAGAATTTTATATATAAGAAGAAGATTATTATTTTTTCATGAAAGTATTTATTTCTATAGCCATGATTCAACGTTGATCCTCGATTTCAACACAACACAATTGTTACTAAGATAGGTACATTATAATATCCGAAAAGGAATTACCAGCTAAAAATAATATTGTATTTTCGGACAAATTTACCAACGGAAAACGAGCGATAAAATATTATTTAGCTAAGATCCTGATAAGAAAAATTAAATCCGTCCTGAGGCCGACTTTAAATGGAGATGAACGTAGATTGTACTTATCTTTCTGCACAGCTTTGTGCTCTAAATATAGTGATGTGATATTTTTAGTTTAAGTTACCGTACCAAAATTGTAAATTAGACTCAGAATCCTTGTGCCTGAATCCTGGTACCACTTTGTCTGTCTGTCTTTCACAGCTGCTGAATACAAGACCTGCTAATGACCTAGTAAGAAAGTAGTCTTATCCGTTTCAGCACATACAATCATCATGAAAATGCTATCGCCTTGAAATTTTGAAAAGTATCTAACAATGCTTGTCCGATTATATATTATATAGCTTTACAACGTGTTTTTTATATCTCATTACTATATTTCTATAAGTAAAAATAATACATAAAGTCCCAGAATATGTAGTCCAAAAATGTATAGTTTCATTCATAAATACGAGTAACTCATTTTCATTCAAACATATGTAGAGTGAATTCATAATATCTTGATGTTGGTTAAGGATTTTTGTTTTATTTAACAATGATAAAACTACATGAAAAGAAAAAAAAACTAAGCATTCATATTTAATGCTAAGATAATGCGATGTTGTTACATTTCACGTAAGGGTGTTTGACATTAATAATCATGACTGTGGAATTAGTTTGTACGAAAAATTAAAACAAAAAGAAATGATAATTGGAAAAGAGCTCATTATTCATTGTCAGTCGATTCTTTGATATGGTCGCATTTATACCCTAGAGTTATGGGATATAAAATAAAAACACCTTGATTAGTGAAAGAATTGAGAAAATATTTTGATTGTCTTGGCAATTGGAGCCGAAAAGGGGGTTGAAACTTTAAAGTAGGATAACTAGGTCAAAGTGAGTATCATACGAAAGGGCTCCGTTTGCCCATCATACATTATTTTTATGGTATTTTCATGTATGCGAAATAAATGAACGTAGTCTGTAGTTTTGGTCTTTTGTTGTGAAATGACCTCAAAAATATCACTCCTTCCCCTTCTCCTACCTCCAAATTCGTATAGAATTTTGTATAAGAAAAATCTGCTAATACGTACGTACTCGTAAATATTACACGGAAAATAAAACAATATCTCTAACTACTTAACTAGGCTATTTTGACACGCTTTATATTAGCTTCACTTGTATGTTTGTTAGTAATATAACCGACTTTTAGGACGCGATTTTGACCCACTTTAAACGGCCAGATTTCATTCAAATTTTGCACACCTGTCAAAGACCGATGACAATGCAATAATTCGATTAAAAAATGTCAATAGTTATAAACATTTTCTATTTTTCCATGGCTACTGTCATTCACAGTGGGCTCCATGTATCGGCGTGTATTCTTCAATATTAACACTATGCACCCCACGCTTTTATCCATTAATATACATTTGTTTCTTATTTGCACTTTTCTTAATCCAAATTAATTAAAATTTATTTTCAATTTTTAGTTGGATTTTCTATAAAAGCTTGTTTTTTTTTGTTTTTTTTTAACTATTATTTATTTTACATTTTTATAAAAAAAAAATCGTTTTTGAACTATATTTCTTTTAGTAATCAGCCAAGATCCCTTACAAACAAACTGAATTGTGCGGTCGTAAAAATATATTCAACTTTGTAAATGAAAAAAATCTGTTTACCACCAAGGTACGGGTTCCTCCAAAACCGTTTCTTAGTTACTATACTGGCCCTCTAGAAAAATCCTGTCGTCGTGAAAACTATTTTCGGACCAGGATCCCAATTTAAGTATAATATACGAGTTCAAAACTATCATCGTCCATTTGTAGGGTTCCGTAACCAGAGGATAAAACGAATCACTACTACTAAGTCTGCACCGTCTGTCTGTCCGCATGACAAATATACGTCTATCTGTTCCACAATGAGCTATATATAGTAACTTTGGTAGTACGACATGTGTTAGTGCGCGAGTTTTCCTGACACTAAACCGGATTTTTTACACAAAGCTTTTAATAGACTTTGAAGATTAATAGTACAGCATCACCGCTGTATTTCCCAAAAGGTTGGGCAGAGGTGTACGACCACATTTCCAGTTAAGACCCTTGTAATAGGGGGTGAGCCTATTGCCATCAGCCGGGCACTAATCTACCCTCCGAGCTGCTAATGAGCAATTCCAGATGGAAGAACATAAGCAGGGAATTGAACACAGGTCTCAGAGCTCACAACGAGGCAGTCAAGAGATAAGCCTAGTATGATGATTAATACTTTGATGAGGAGCTCGTGACTAAATAAAAACAGCCGCACGGGTTGATCGAAGGGTAAGCTACACTTGCCGAGGTCAGTCTGTGGATGGGTGACCGTTTGGAACATATCGAGACTCTTCCGTGCCTCAGAAAGCACGTTAAGCCGTCGGTCCCGGCTGTCATTTCTAGACCTTTGACAGTCGTTACGGATAGTCAGAAGCCCGAAAGCCTGACAACCAGTCTTACCAAGGGGTATCGTGTTGCCCAGTAACTGGGTTGTGGAGGTCAGATAGTCGCTCCACATAAAATACTGGTATTCAGCTGCATCCGGTTAAACTGGTAGCCGACCCCAACATAGTTCGGAAAAGGCTAGGCAGATGATGATGATGATGATTAATAATTTCATCCTACTGAAAATTTGGCAGCACTGCAAGTAGAATGATCATCTCATCTAGAGTATGCTTTTCTGGGGAAAGCTCGCCACACTTTTCCCAAACCACTGTAACCCAGAAAGCCAGAATCAACAGTGGCGCCCACTAGAAAAGCGTCGAATCATAGAAGCTACTTGGATCCCGCACCGAAACGAATCAAACAGAACAGCGGAGAAGTTATAAGAAAAAACATTTAAACTTAATCTTGAGTATGTTGTTCCAAGTTCAGAAGAAGCTGTAATGTCTATCAATCGCCAAGCAAAAATAAGTGACTGGACTCACCAGTTTTCCGAGGACTCCCTGTAGAGCTGAGTCTTATCACCAGAAAGATGTTTTAAGAACAATAAATCTTTTGGGGATACCTGACCCATTATTAACAGAAATAAAGATGTTTGGTAATGCTATAAAGAAGTTTTATGTCAACCCCCTCAAATCAAAAGTAAGTAATCAGCTGTTATTTGTGTATCTCTATCTCTCTCTCCCATCGCCATATAGAAAGAGATGACGAATGTCTTTGGGGGGATGATTTATGTAAATGATAAATGATTTTTGAGTTTTTACCAACATTTTTACACGTCGAGTAAAATATTTTTTTTTAAACTAGGTCGGTGTTTTGCTATCTGACTCTTTGAAAAGAAACATCGATAAGTCCAGACATTATCTTAATTACATCATGTGAAGACCATGCAGATAAATGTCCGAGATGGTCTTATGAGAAAAGAACCACACATATAACTGAACCTGTTCAGTGCAACATGTTTTTACGTTCATTATAAAAGAAAATTCATTTCATTTGATATATTTCTGTAAACTTAAATAAAAGGGGCTTCTCAATAGTAAAAGTTCTATAAACTGTAGTATTGAAAGCAGAGGGGCAATTTCCTTATTTATAAGAATTATTCTTATCTCAGTCGCGATTTGTCAAAAATATGTCTAATTTACCTATTTTTGACAGATTTTTGACATTTGATTGTAGCTGTGAAGAGATTGCGACTAGATTTTGAACGTTTTTAATTACGGAAATTGGAATTCAGGTTAAAGAGCAGGCCGGGCATTGACCTACATTCATGATAAGTCCAGGTTTCCTCACATGGTTTTTAGTTAAGACTGATAACAAATCATGTAACTAAGAGATCGTTCGTTTGTCCAAATAGATTAGAATAAATTGTGACCGGTTTATTAACAGAAGTATAAGCTCTTCCTTTATGTATTTAAGAAAATTTGGGTGTACACCACCTACCTACCCTTTAGAAGGATTCCAGGCATAATATTATGTTTTGCATCATTTGCTACAGGCACTAATAGGTATTTTACTGAAATAGGATTAATTGGCGCAGACGAGTGACACAATCTAATTATTATTTTTTTATTATTGGTCTATGCCTAATTCTTAAGTAAGTCCTAAACAAATACTTGTGTCAGTATATGCTTAACTCTCACCAATAATATTTTAAGAGGTTATACGGGAGAAGTCTCCCAACTCATCGAAAAAGGGTCGCCGCCGCCTAATGCCTCCTAATACAAACACCATGGGGTTCGCCGATATTTTGGCAACCTCAGATAATGTACAGTTTAGATGGCTGTAATCTTCCCGAAATAACCAAAACATTAATTTACGAAGTTATTTTTAGTTGTATGTTCTTAATGGTTGTTTTGTGGCTTTCAATAGACGTGTAACTGAAAATGTCTACAACAAGCCAGTGTATTGATCATGTATCATGTTTTCTTTTGGTATCGAGATGACACCCAACAACTACATTGTACGTGTAAGATAAGTAATAGTACGATTTTCTGTTCTAAGATTTACAAGTATTACGTATAAATGGGGGAAAACCTAAAGTGGATATTATAATATAAACACAAATTGAGGTTAGTATATAATAATATGACATGCATATAACACATCATGGAATATACGTACTTGCGGACTTGAAGTAAAAACGTTTTGTCTACCATACATCTAAACAACACCACTAGCTACGGTCTACGCAATGCTACAGTAGAATGCTACGAGTCGCTACGTCCTGCTACGAGTGTGCTACGCATGTGCTATACCAATAGTCTCGTCGTTACTGGTACGAGTTACTAGTTATTATACACTTTTAATACAAAATCCATCTACCATGTCCCCGTAGGTAGGTACGAGCAGTGTGTATGTAGACTATAAACCACATAGGTAACAGGCATATAGCTGGTATTACAGGAATGTATTGATTTCATGTAATGTTCGTGTTAAGGATTCCTCGAATAGGACACTGTTAGTTGGCACAGATAGTGAGTAACACAGGCTGCATGTGCAGTGCTGCTGTACGGTGGAGCGAGCGAGACGGACACATGGCCAGCGACACGCGAGCGAGGGGGAGGCCGGCTGCGGCACTGCCGTACGCTGACGTGCCCCAGCCGACATGGGGGCAGATCCCCCGCCATACATAACTACTACAACACACAGTCTTCACCACTAGGTAGCACTGCGATACACTGGGACGAAGGCTCTATTCTATGATCTCTAGGGGTCGGTGACGAGTCCTGTAACGGTAGCTAGGAGGCCGAGCCAGGGAAACGGTTTCGTGGGGTCAAGCGTGGCACGATGCGGCTTGCTATGCGGGTCAGAGAGCGCGGGGCGTGCGGCGAGCGGTGATAGTCACCATGTCTCCGGGCGTGTCAGCGATCACCGGTTACATAAGAGGGCGCAGGCGGCGGAGGGCGCCGGGCGCGTCGCGGTTACCTCTCTGGCCATCGCGGCATGTCCGCCGGAGGCCGCGGGCGGCGCGCGCTCACGCCGCCATCGTTGAGGGCCAAGCCCGGGACTCGCGTCGCGACTCGCGGAGCACTTGAGCGGCGCTGCGCCGCGTGGGCGGCGATCGATGGGGGCCGCGCGCATGCGCCGCCGGAGCCCACCGAGCAGTGCCGAGCGGGGCCGAACGCGGCCGCGGTGGTGCATCCGCCCTGACCCACTTGCCGCGCACACTGACCCGTTTCCTCGCTTCCCTCCCGCCGCCGATGGAGCGAGTTAGCGATCGCTCGGATGCGACCTGGCGTGCTCGCCTGCCCGCCTGCCCGCCTGCCCTGATACACTCCACATACGTGCACTGATTGCACTATTTAGATAACATGCACAGATAACTGGCTATATTTATTGTACTGTAGGCTACACTAGCGTGTTGTAACGAACCGTAAAGGCAAACATCTTCCGAGAAATGTTGCTGTTTTATGGACTGACTTTGCTTTCATATTCAGCTTTAACGTACCTACCTATATTTTAACCTTTTCATCTGCATTAGAACGTAACAGAAAATGTACATCGTAAATTGAATACAAAGCCTGCAAGCCAGTCATTAAATTGCCCCCAATCTTTCAATCAAACAAATTACCTCCGCCGCTCAAATTAGATCATTCAATCACGACGCTGGACGTAACCTGTCCCAGTTCCCACTTAATAAGTCTGTATAATATATAAATATAATCCTCATCAAAATTAATAAAAATCGTGTCTATCTCACGACACTTCCTCGTTCAGAAGATCGTGTATGCTGGCAAACTGGCAACCAATCAAGGAATAGGTGGCTGTCACGTGACCACGGTAATCCGATTAGTCGCGTCTAGTCGGGGAAGCGAAGTCGTATTAGGGATAAACCCATTTGCGGCCAGAAGCCGTATTAGTGTCCCGAAGTTCGGCTGCCATGAAATCGTGTCAAAAGTCGAGCGCCTGACTCTAATACAGTTATACATGATACAGTTTCAGCTTCCGGTAAATTAAAGATATTACAGTATGTTCATTTTGTCTACTGTGTACGGTGCATTAGAGTTTATGCTGAATATCGTAATAATTGATTAGTTGAATTTATTTTCCAGTTAATTTACTGTTAAATTTGTAGAAAAAATGATTCCAAATATTTTTTTTTCTACAAATTTTTGGAAGCTGGTCGGCCAGTGTAAACCATAGTGTGAAGAACGCCGACCATCTCCCAACTTGGTATTTAAGTTTCTGTTTCTGTCAATCCTTTTAAATATTGTTATTGTATTTGTGTTGCAAGTGGGATTAAGAGATATAATTAAATTATAGGTATAGCAAACCGAACATTACTCGTACACTATGAAAATTACTAGAATACCACGACCTAAAGGGGCGTCTGGCGTTGTCAATATAAGAAAAAAATAAACATGTTTATTAGGGACATGCACAGGTAATACAAGTGGAAAAAAAGAACTAAGATAAAACAAGGTATTACAAATAAAAAACTGGACCTGTGGCCAAAAAGGCCCCTATCTCAGCATAATGCTGAGATTTTTGCAATATCAAATTGTAAACACTGATCTGTTAATTTGATGACCCTTTCAAATCATAAATACATACGTAGAACTATGATGGATTTATTTTATAAACGTTGGCAATAGTATACTCCATGCTTATCTGGCCGGCCATAAGTTGGTCAATATGGGCCAAGTTTTATGTAGACACTCCTGATGATACTTTGCGTTTGCTTTAGCCACAATGAACATAATATCAAAAATGAGAAAAACATGCTCTATTTTGAATATTTCTTATCTACGATACACCCACTGGCCCTCAAATTATAATTATGCAAAAAGAGTGTACAAAAAATGAGGGCGCCACTATCACACTCATAAAAACAATGACAAAGTAGTGGTCAAACAAAGTAGTTTTAATAAAAAAAAGATTTCCACTTAGTTACCGCGTCACATTCAATTTTGCCAAACTGCAAACGGCAACTACGGCAAGCACGTTCGATAGAACGAAAAGAAACCATCATGCAGAAAATTGGGTGTAGGTAATGGGCCATGTCCAACTCTTGAAAAAGTTGATAAGGTTTGTCTGTGTTTTAGCACAGAGGTTTACACAAACAACTTTAGGGTAGAAAAGACAACAAGCGTGCTTTTAGGTATATTTTATTCATATTATCATTTATTATGCCGACTGACAATTCCGCTCTAAAGACTCTCTACAAAACGACGGATGCGAGCGACTGTGCGAGGTACATCGATGATTCTCCTCGTTGCCTTTCGTTCCCTTCGTCTGTAACCCTAACGCTTGTTATGCACGGTTCAAAGAAACAAACCTACTTTTACTTAGAACTTTTATTGGTATCGTATTGTCGTATATTTCCCGATAATCTTTTTTATCTGAAAAGAATAAACTGTTATATTTTTTTTCATATAAGTTTATTGTTATCATTCTCAATAAACAATAGTTTTTAAATGTTTGTATCAAGCTAAATAAAGTAGTGTTTCTGGACGGTATGATAAATATTGTCAGCTGTCAAAAATAAATGTCAAAACTCAAAAGCCCCGGTCAAAAGTCAGCTGCAATCGAAGACGAGCCGTGTCCCTACCGAATTATTACTTCTCAAAATAATACTTCCAGTGTAAATATTTAGAAAAGTTATATTTCAATTTAAACTAACAATTCTAAACCGATATTATTTGTGATGTGGCAGTTCCTATGAGAAATATCCGTGTGATTCGCATCAGGAGTATAAAGAACGGATGGAATGTTACTGCTGTGTACAGAGTAAGTATTTGTATAAAAATACTGTTTACTTAATATGTAGACCACATTGTGATGCATCGTGAAGTTAAAATGATGGATAAAGTTAAACCTTTTTCTTTGTGTTGTTATAAAAAGTAGTTTGCATATGAATTTAGAACGCCCACGCGAATTCCGGGGCATAGGCCTGCTAAGTACGAAGTTATACTTAGCTACTTGTTTGGTGTCTTCGTTTTGCATACCTTTGTTTTTTTACTTTCGTTTGCATGTCGTGTTCGCACGTCACTGTGCAGTCCATAGCATATTCAACCTGTTTTCTAAGACCTATGTGTATTTAATTCAATGTTTTATTTATTCAAAACAAATTAGAAATGTTTACAATAAGTTCCTGTGATATAAATGACATCATCAGCCTCATTCAACTGTTATATTTGTCAGGGTTATCTCACTTGTTGGACTAAAAGTTGACTAATTATTCTAGTAAGATAAACTGTAGGAACATCTTTTTATGTGTGAAATATTTTCATTGAAGTTTGAGGAAAAAAATGTTTGATAACATGTAAGTTGAGTTCAGTGTCAATTATAAACAAGAGAAGATTTAAATACCTACTATTTCTTCTTGAATTATTTTTTTTTAGCAAGCATACAACAAATAATAGTTGATATTTGTTAACTGCCTCCTTGGTCTAGTGGATGCAAGCACTGCTGCTGAGGATGAGGTCCTTGGTCCAACTCCTGGGTCTGGATTTGTCCCCGGTTGGTAGTAATAGGCTCACCACCACATGGAACTTAAACATATCTGGGGAAATGTGGGTGTTATGTTAACAGTTATGCCATTAAACTAGGCAGCGAGTTAGTGTTAAGTAATGGAATCAATCATTCCCAAATCATGCACCAAATGGGCCACTAAACAGTTAGTTGCTACTGGTATTCTGACCAACTAAGCTAAATATAGTTGAAATTGTTTATAAAAATATCATTTAGTACAACATCATTATCGGTTTTTCTGACTTCTATAGAATTGCCACACAGTACTCCTTTTATCACAATATAGCTTTCAATAAAATACTGCTTTGAACAAACCATAATAGCCGGGTACAATTCCAGACTTTGGCTGCTACTGAGAACTTTCTATGGCCAACTGGAACCCAGGACATCATACTCGGCAGTACTGCTTGTGACCACTAGACCAACATGGCAGTCACTTAATTTGAATAACTTTCTGTTTACAATACAAATAGAGAATCCTATTGGTTTAATGATGGATTGGCCATCTTGTGTTTCAATCTAATCAAAAAGCTAATTTGTGTCATTTGTTGGCTATCGGGATAAAAGTACTACATATCATCTTGGAAAAAAATATTTATTTGTTTTAACAATCTAATAAGTGGGGTACTCTCTATGTTGTTATAACTGATTCCAACTGTAATTAGGTCATGTCAATAGCTATGAGGTCATACTTGCTTCTGGTTCTCGAACTTAACCTTTGGGCTCACTCTATGATAACAATCTTACTCTATAATAACTCTATGATGGTATCCTGCAGGTGGCCGGAATGATGCTGGTGCGGATGAACATGCGCGTGGCGCTGGGCGCGCTGTGCGCTGCAGTGCTCGTGTTCACGCTGTTCTGGGGACACTGCGGGGACCTCTCGCGGAGACCCAGTAAGTTCCTCACTTGTATTAAATATGCAATATTACTTTGAACTTTGCGATGCAAATCAAAAAGTATTTATTTAAATAAGGCTACAATCAGGACGTTTTTGTAAGTCAAAAATTAGATAAGACAGTCAGCCAAAACGTCAAAATTAATTTAAGTATTTAATTTAGGCTGTATATCAGCACGTCTATGAGTGTCAAAAATTACATAAGACAGTCCCTTAAAAAGCTTTCCCTTCACCCCTTCCTGCTGGTGACTGATTGCTGGCAGATTTTAAAACATGGTCTTCTTGAAAAGCTGCATCTAATTATTCTGAAGATGGATTGGTTCTATCTGCAGACTAATTAATCAACAGATAGAAAAATGTAGATCATTCGGGCTATGCTACACCTAAAAGACTTTCTTTTATTACACAAATTCTAGATTTTTAATAAAATTCTGCATCCTCGTTTCACATTAGTTTATGCATAACAAGTGAACAACATTCCTGATCTGCATTCCTCTCTTAGTCGGCTCGGTGCTGTCAAACGCGCTTTCGGAGCGCGGCGGCACAGACGACATCGAGTGCGTCATCAACGGGGAGTACTCCGTGTCCTGCCGCCGAGACCGCGACAGAGACGAGGTGTACGTGCCCTTCTCGCTGGTACACAAGTACTTCGAGGTAGGTACTTATACCGCACGTCATTTGTTACAGTTTGATCTTTATCTATTCATGTTTTCAACTGGGAACAGGTAGTAATAAACCGGAGTATTATTGCTCCTAGTCAAAATATCTTAAATATTTGCCAAATAAACTGTACAATTACAATATTTATTGTACCCAAATACAGGGTGGAAGAGAAATCGACGCACAACCTGATGTTATACCATGAGTTCAGTACTCATGGTATAAGCACCGGCACAGATCTTAAGCGTTGGACTCCGGAAGTAAGTTCGGGCATAGGCACTTTATACTAAAATCGATTATCGCTAGGTCAGCGCTCAAGATCCGTGCCGGTAACTACATGAGGTTGTGTGTGAAATAGTAGCTATAAAGACATAGTTTTAAACCAATGATTTACGACATATGTCAATGTATGGAACTCTTAAAACTTTCAAATTAGGTAAATTTTATAGTGCGTACCTAACTAAATAAAACGACATTTACAACAACGGGTTCGTTAACCGCAAAGCTACCCAAGTATATGTCCGACCTTGCAGATAATCCTTATCGGATCATACGCATTTCGGGGCCAATGCAGATAAACAGTAAATAGACGGTAATAAGTTACTATTGCGTGCATCTGATGTAATTATTAGCGTTTGCTTGCGACACTTCGATTTGATGCGTAGATTTTTTGAATTTGAATTTTCCCTTACAAACTTCCACAACACCATATAACACTCCTTTAGGGATAGTTTATTGAGATAAAAAGTGTACCTACGTCACTCTCCGGCCCATAAAATACCTTTGCTAAAAAAAAAAAACGTCGGTCTATTGCGCCGTTACTGCCGTGAAAGTAGGACAAAACATTAAAAATGCACAAAATATCAACATTCAAAAATTCCACAGATTTACGGTAAAATAACAACAGCGGACGGCATAGAAAAGTTCGAATGGTCACACAGCTACGGTAAGATCTACCGCCCAAAGAAGAGGTACGACCCTCGGGGCACTTTCACCACCTTTGAAAACTACAATGTAGAGGTGCGAGACCGGGTCAAATGCATCAGCGGGATCGAAGGAGTCCCCGTCAGCACGCAATGGGAACCGCGAGGGTTCTTCTATCCCACTCAGATCGCACAGTTCGGGCTAGCTCACTACAGTAAGCACATTACAGAAAACGAGCCAAAAAGAAGAATTATAGACGACGGCGAAAAACATCTAGAAAATTGGATCATAAGTAAAGATGCATATATGGCTCGAGAGTTTGACACTTCTGTCCAGTCTAACGTGCTCAGGTTTTCCACGTCAGACCATGCCTCAAGTCAGGTGTGGTTAAAAGTGAACCTCACTCAAGACTTTGTGTTGAGTGTGGATCTTCAGATGAAGGCAAACTCTTCGATAACGGTGGTGTTGCAGAACAAAGATAAGAAGGAAACGGTGTATTTGCATTATGTAACGACTACGCAGCTGATTTCGGCCCAGGTGAGTGGAACTGCATACTTTTTGGTATTACTATATTGGACTTGTGTTTTTATTCAACCGTTCACTTATCCCAGAATACATGTTAAAAGTAAAAATACACAAATATTATACTGGCTTGTCTACTAATATTTTTTAGAAATCAAAATGGGAATTATGTAGGTATCGATTAAATAAATGCCATTTAAAATCTTTCTCACACACTACCAGGAGGACCATATATACTACGGCATAGGCGTGGAACAGCCATGGAGGCGCATCACCAGGGACCTTATCATCGATATGCAGAAAGGCTGGGCGCTGCAGGACAGGCCCAAGAGGAGGTCGCCTAGGAATAAGTTCAAAGTAAGATGTGCAGACGTTCACAAGTTAAATGTTTAAAAATGTTTTACGCTATTAATAAAAAACTCATGAAAAGGCCACCGAAATGCAGTAACACTGCAGGTCCAAAACCGAAACAACGAGATTCTGGACAAAAACTAGAAAAGCATCTTCAGTTTCCATAAAAACAAAAATTATACTTATTTACATGATCCAGGACTGTTGCCTATTCTTTTCCGCACAAAACCTTTTCAAGTATTTATAAGTTTTTACTGTCTTTTTGCAGATATCAAGCATCATCTTAAGCGGCAGTGGTTCCCTGGACAACGTGACCGTGTCTTCCAGCGAGCACATGTGGCAGTTCTACGCGGCGGCGCGCTGGCTGGTGCGCTCGCAGCGCGCGCGCAGCGGCGGCTGGCCCATCCCCGTGCGCAGGCGCATGGCCGCCGGCGTCGCCGAGCTCAAGCCGGGCTGGTGAGTGTACACCAGAAACAAACAAATAGTATTTATTCTCGACTGTTATAGGAAGTTGTCATTGATGAAGGGGGGCGTTTAGTCAGACCAGACGCTTGTGTAAAGTGTTGATTCTCACCCTAATTAAAAAAAAGTGAATTTTGCGTTTGTTGTTCAAAACAATAAAAGGTACAAAAAAAATAAGTGCTGGATTATCATTTGAACTTTTCTATTCTAATAGCTATGTTGGTATTCATTTCTTATATTTTATGGTTTTACTTATTATATCGTTTCTTATTCCTGTAATGATAGTATACGCTTTTATAAATAAATAATAATAAATCTTTACAATCTCCAGGCACTCGGCAATGAGCCAAGGGCATGCCATATCGCTCCTGTCCCGCGCGTACTACCGCAGCGGCGACATGACGTACCTGCAAGCTGCCAAGCGCGCGCTGTACCTGCTGGACGTGCCCAGCCACGCTGGTGGCGTTAAGGCCATGTGGATGGACAAGTATGTGTGGTAAGTACACAATTTACACAAGGGTTACCTACGTTAAGGCAGCTTATACTCAGATCCATAAGGGATAGATCGAGAGTAAAACTCTGAACTCTTTTTTTTGCTGTGTTAAAATCCTCTTGGTTCCCCTTAGCCTGGGGAGAGTTGAGGGTAGTGTCGGGCTCCTGCCGACTAAATCCTCACGGTGCTTACGCGGACCACGAGTCGGAGGCCCGGGATATACTCCTACATTCCCGTTCACCCTCGAATGGCTTCCCATATCCTTACCTTGCCACCACTAATCCAGTTTTGGACGAGACCGTTGCGATATATTAGTTTATTTGGTGTTTTGATAGTACCATTAGGTTATCATCATTATCATCCTTGTGCAATTTAATTGCAACAGCATGATTTCTTATTCCATATATTTCATTACTTTCTCTATTTACCTTCATCTCAATTGTCACCGACTTTCTAGCTATATAATCTTCATCATAAGTAGGTAGAATTATTTGAAGATCATCTCAATAAGTTCTAATAAAAAAAACGTATTCGCATTACAGGTACGAAGAATACCCAACAAAACCATCCCTCTTCGTTCTCAACGGCTTCATCTACACATTACTAGGCCTCTACGACCTGCACATCATCGAGGGCGACAACTCCATATCTCTAGCGAAGAAAATGTTCGACGACGGTATGACCTCCTTGAAAAATCTCCTGCCCTTATTCGATACTGGTAGCGGAAGTTTTTACGACCTTAGACATTTTACTCTAGGAGTCAGTCCTAACATTGCCAGATGGGACTACCACGCCACGCATGTTAACCAGCTATATCTCCTTGCGGGATTAGATAATGATCCTATACTCATTAATACAGCTAAAAGATGGGAAGGGTATATGCAGGGGAAAAGGGCAGCGCATAATTGAGATAGAATCTTGGCAGGGACCACCTGCGTTGTTAAATACTCTTACGAGATTTGTAGTAAAGCCACGTTTTCACTTACTGGTTTTAACACATCTATGAGAACTAACATCTAAATCTAACAGATTGACATTTATTGAACAGTTTTGAACGTCCACGATCCATTCGTTCGCGCGGTGAATGAGAGTGGTTTGATTGAGCAACCATATTCGTTATTTATATTATTTCTGTTTACGGTCAAACATAGTAGAACAATTTAAACATGCGTGGAAAACGTGGCTGAAAGATATAACGGTTATTTAATAACGTTACGGGCGTGTTAATTTGAATTAGAAGTGTATTCGGTTTGTACCGAACGGTTGTTATTAATTCCAATTTTGAATAGAGAGCGGGTTTCCATTTTCAAACTGTCCGTTCAAATAAAGTGAACGTACCGAAGTTTGACGAAGCCTCGCGATTCGAATGGTCTCCGAAAGTGAATTCAAATGATTGGGTTCGTGGTTACGAATTTAGCCGAGGGTTTGCTGATGTTACTTTTCAAATAAGAACTGTGACTGACTGAATGGATTTTCGAAAAGTTGAGCTAAAATGCTCTTTGACTGTCTGACTATAAGGTATACAAAAGACGTTGATTAGTTTAGGAGACCGACACAAAATGATGTAAATAATGTTTCTGAGGAAATAAAAATATTTTTCTACGACAAAACAAATCAAGTTGAAAGTACCTTCAAATATTAAAAAAAACGTTCTACAGAATAAAATTATCTACTTAATTATCAACTAGATAGGCGATAACCTCGTTTAGAAAAGTTTTCTCATTTATAACATGAGTTTATTTAAAATCTTAGGTACTTAGAAGGTAGTTGGTAACAGTACATATCGTAAAATTATATAGCTTTATTGCACGTTTGCCTATTAACTAAACAAGTAATCAAAACACACGATTTTTCATTAACATTACTTCCACCTGCGCCTCGATTCAGTTGAACAGGACAGACCAAATAAAATTCAACGACTTCTGTAATACAATATTTAATTATCTGACAGAATCTAATGTCATTTATGACAATTAAATATGAAAATAAAACTGGTGTGCTGTAAATAAAATAACCTACAGATTAGATTCTAGTACGGTGTAGTACATAACCTTGGTGGTAATTTTTATTTACGCACCACCATAGAGCATTTTTCAGTGTTTTATATGACATTCGTTCTGTCAATGGTACTTTGGCCAATTACAAAACAAACTACTTTTATTATTATGTATCTCCCGTTAAGCATTTTGATGTGCTATTTTTAGCTTACGTCAAAATAACTGAGTATGGATAAATTGCGACTTACAATTTAAAAAAAAAACATGAGAAAAATAAAGTTTTCTAATAAATAAAAACTTTTAAACAGGTTTACAAGGTCAAATGAAATTATTGTTAGGAACCTATTATTTTTGTCTTTGAAATGGCCTTGTAAACGTGAATAGTTTCAAAAGACTTCTTTCTACATGTAAACAACATAGTTTCACAGAGGTATCGTCCATCTCTTTCTTGCTTTACTTAATAGTAAGAGATATTTTCAGTTTAGTATGTGCACAAACAGATTCGACGCCATTTTCGGCTGCAACCGTGTTAAACATAAAACAATTTGTCTGGATATAATAGTAGGTAGATTATATACCAAGGAGATAAAGCAGTGTCTTATGTCACGGGCGCCATATTGAATCGAGTGTATCATATGGAATCCTGAATGCAGCTAGGGATCCAAGCTAGCCCACTAAAGACACCTTCATCTCCAAGGGGAACTCTACTTTTCACACCTTCTGTGAGATAATGAAAAGCTATTCAATATTCAAATGAAACTCACTTTTCATTATTTTTGGTACCTAAAAGGTTTTATGCAAACTTTTAGTTGAGGTTGCAAATTCAATACAGGTGTTTTGAGTTTCGAACCACAACTAAAAGTTTTTCGACCAATACTAGACCATTTATGCTATAATGACTTATTGTCGGTTAGGTTTGCATGTCATATTGTTTAGACATTATTGAACAGGTGATGTGAAAAATATAGAATGATTTCTATACAGCTATATTAGAAAAATCAGATCTAACTCCATAATAAATACAACAACACAGTGAAACGTTTCAAAGCAACTCTAAGTATTATTATTTTATAAGTTCATAAGCTCTGTAAAGGTAAGTCTCGAGTGTCAATAAGTTTATTGCTCGACTTTTGAACCCAAAGACAATTTTTATAAAAAATAATTTGTGTTGTTTATGTCGTGATTTGAACAATTTCAAAGACATACCGCTGAAGACTGATGACATAAACATATTGTAATTTTTACAAAATGAAACGTACTGATGCAAGGAGTAGGCTATGATATTTTTAGTTCTTGTTTGCATTTTTCAACAATCAAGTGATTGAAAAAATAATTTATTTTATCATCTTCACTTTATCTATCAGTCATCATCTCACTGTTCATTTTCTTTTCGGATCATAATAATTATATGTTTCAGCCAAACCATCCATCATTTTTGTGTTCTATTTTTATTATTGTTTGCAATAATTCAAATTGGCATCGGCTCGCCCCTATTACATAATTACATAGGGCTTAAACATGACTACTGAATGAGGGTGTACTGTAGCCACACCTCTGCCTAATCCTTCGGGTAATACAAGCGTGATGTTATATATTAATTCATTTCGAATTCCTGTAATTTATAGAAGGGTATCTAACAACTTTTGTAGAATTAGAAGTAATAAAACTCATATCATAATGTACATAGGTTGACACTGATAAAAGACGTGTATTTTTTATTATTATAATCTTGAAGCTCGATGTGTCCACTAGCACTGTTTGACTTGTACCGTGTAAACACACACAGCAAGTTGATTTGCTGAGTAACTGGAACCGATAAGTAGCTAGTGAATATCGTGCGATATATTATACAAGTTGTTTAAGAAATAAACAACAATGCGTTGTACTTACCAACAGTTTTTATTGTTATTTAGTGGCAATTTAATTTATATGTTATTTGTACACTAAGCTGGATATATTTATTTAATGCCAATTTCGATGACGTATCTCAATCCAAATCTAGGGATCGATCTTTGCTTGTAACCTTGAGACTGCGAATCAGAAGCAGCAATTTTAGATCGCGGATTGAGATACGTAATTGATCTTAACAGTTAGCCAATGCCTAGGTTGACTTACGTTTGACAGCTAATCTAAGTCTCTTCTGTCTCTTTCATGTTGTTTTTGTTAGAAAGATATAACAATACATTTTATTTAGTTAAGTTGGTGCCAAACTGATTTAGCACCGCAATAACAAAGTTTAACTCTCTTTTTTTGTGATTTTGTAACGTCTTGCCACAAAGATTTATTTTTCAAATTATTTATTTCTATTTACCGTTACTTATAAATGTTATAATATCCAATATGTGACAGGCTCGTTGGTCTAGTGGTCGAAAGCGCTACTGCTGAGCACGAGGTCCTGGGTTCGATTCCCGGGTCGAGCAAAATGTTGTTGGGTTTTCCCATCTGGAATTTCTCAGCCTTGAGTCCATATTCGTGCCCAGTTGATGGCAATAGTCTCGCCCCCTATTACATGGAACTGAAACATAACTGGCTAAATGTGGGTGTACTATAGGTACGTCTCTGCATAGCCCTTCGGGGATTACAGGCGTGATGTTATGTATGTTTTTTTATCTTTCGCAAATGGGCCTCAAATCTAGAATTAACTGTCACCCATCACTGGGACATATCACAAAGGACAGAAAAATCTTTTCTACTTTTTATCTTTTTCAGTATTATGTCACTATTTCTTTCTAGAAATGTGCCAGTGTAAGGTAAAGCTTCGAATCCAAAATGTCTTATTATAAACGACAAATAACTAACTGTAAACCTTACATTATAGAGTGTATATACATTATTGTATTTAGAAACTTAGTTGTAGAATGTCGGCTTTGCAAATATAATTCGATATTTGTAAAAGGTGTGTGTATACGTAATATCTTGCCGCGGCTCTTGTGTTAAATAATAAGTATAGTTTCAGTTTTCTTTGTATTTATTGTACGAAGTTAGAGATATCCGCTAGGCAATATTGGTATTTAGAACAGCACCATTTTATATGTACAGGCAACTGCAAAAGAGATGGGTAAGCAAGCCATCTGGTGGCCAACTCATTTTTAGGGTTCGCTACGAAAAGGGTTCCAACAAGCTTCAATCACAAAAGCTAAGATTTGACGACAGATTATTCAGATACCGCCTATAACTAAGCATGCAAGTTTAAAATAGAATTTTACATATTGAAAGGATTCAAAGTAGCTTGTTATTCTTACTAACAATCCTGTAAGTTCTTTAAAAATATAGTGCTCTCATTTGATTGGGAGTTAGAATAAAATTTTCTAACATCCGGTTTCTGGAACGGAATTTTGGACGCGTCAAAAATTAAACGGAATTAAAGTCGACTGGCTGATTATAATTCATTGGATTAATAAGAGTCTTAATAATCATCGCCGAGGTTTTATCGAGCCAGCTTGTCGGTTTTAAATTGGTTACATTTTGGAGAGTGGTGGAATTGCACGATTTAATTCTATCAAGTCCGTTTAAACTTCGTGTAACAAGACGTACGGCGATGCGCCACCGTTACATGGAAATTCCACCCATACGCAAAAAGACGGGAATGGGAATACTTTTGTGCGTACTGCTAAGGATGGTATTCCAACACCCTGGTTGGTTGGCGGTGTTATTAATGGTTGTTACTTAAAATTGCACTGCCATTTTATGGCCCAATAAAAAAATATTAAAAATTGATTGTGCTACCAAGACAATATCACTTCGCTGTGGGAGAACAACCATTAATATTTTTGCGATTTTACTATTTTTCATGTAAATTTTTGTTCCAGAAACTGGGTATTAGAGACTAGAGACCTACATATCATACCAATATTGTAAATAATATCTATCTGGATTGTGAAGCCACTTTCCTTCTTAGAGACAATACGACTTAAAAGTACTGTTACTGTACCTGTTACTAAATAGTACTGTTTCTTATAAAATATATAACTTTAGATTGTCGGCCGGCTGTGAATCGAAGCACAAATTTTATATGCATTACAAATTTTTGGAAGTCAATTGGATAGTTGAAACTAAATTTATATAAAAAAGCCACTTAAATGTAATTCTCGCGATTTATATCGGTCACTTAATCAAGTTTTTGTAGCTTATAAATCCATACCTGTCTCGGAATTATAGATATAGATGAATGGACTGAGCATTCCCAATATAGCTGTGAAAAAAAAACGGACAAGAAAGTGTGAGAGAGATAAAGGTATCGTGCGGCCAGTAGTTGTTTTTTTACCTAATCGAAGAGACAGGTATTGGCAGCACGGTCGCTTTCTCTCTTTCTACAGAGTGGTAATTCTTTTTTGAGGGTATCGCTCACTTCATTTCTCTTATGTCTATGCTTGAAATGTGCTGCTAAAAAAATCAATCGAGCAAGCGTAGCTAAACGGAACAATGTACCTCTTTAGAAAATATTTTACAGACTAACATACTGTTTTTTTATATCGTGTTAGCTTCTAAAGATGATATTAATTGAATATCTTGTGTGAATTTTGAGTAAGATTTGAAAACTATTTAGTCATTATTTGTTTTTGAAGCCAAGGTAGCCCGCGAAATTCAAAATTATATTTGCTAGAAATATTAGTATTTCGTGAAAATGTCACGAATTCTAACAGATAAGTACCATTTTGAGAGCTATAATGATGTTTTAAATTATTATACTTTGGTCATTATTTTGTCATAATTAAATTACCGCGTATAAATTTTGGACAGCAAACAACTTAACAAAAAAACGTGAGAAATTTTGAATGTCACGTTTTTTTTTGTATGTATGAAGATGCGTGGTGCTAAAACTTTAACAAATTCAAAATTAAACATTCCATTTAAAAAAGAGCTTAAAATGTAGTAGTAATAATGTAAATACTCTTTGTAGAACTACGTGTTTCTGTTACTTAACCTTACTGAAATTAACTTACGAGAAAATGTTTTAAGACATTTGTATCAATAGTTTTAAATTATTTATTTAACCAAGGAAACCATATTTATTTCATTATTTAATTGTTTTTTATAGGAAATGATTTTAGCGTATGAATAACTGTCCTTATCTACATTCAAAATAACTTATTATGCATTTGTATCGACATTAGATTGTAGTGGGATAGTGAATGCACTTGTGAATGACAATAAAGCGTCTCAAATTACATTTGTTTTTTTTAAATTTTATTACACTAGTAAGTTCTACCATTTTGCAGGTTGGTACCTACTATTTACATAACCGCCCATAAAGCTATGGAATAAAACTTGGCACACGTGCATGGTTCCTTGATTCAAATTCCTCCTAATTTGTTTTCCGTTCGTAAACGTGAAACATATATCACTTGCGTTCGGAAACCGTGCTTATGCGGCCAGTCTAAAGGCGTCGTCAATTATTTAATTCTTAAGGCTGTGAATAAGCTGCTCGGTTGAAATCACGTTGAAAACTCCGTGAATCAAAAAGGCAACCACAGCGCGCGCAACCAACCTGTCAGAGGGCCTTTTGTGAGTTTTTAAACTAATTCTAAATACCGAACGCTAAGCTCTGCAGGCCGTTCAGTTATTTTACCTCTGACGGCAACCTTATGTAAATAGGAATAAAGGTCACTTTAATCTAAATCGGAAGTAAAATAACTGAATGGACTGTAGGAGCCAGATAACAAAGGGCGTCAAAATCCCAAATGCGAAAAATATGATATTTTTCTGGCGCCTTGTTGCCTTTCTTGAGGCGCGGTGCTGACCTATTATAAATAACTTTAATTAATTTAAATTCAATACATGTTGATTTTTTAAATAAAAGTATTTTAAGAAGTTGTTGGTAATTATTATGTAATATATATATGTAATATAAACATGAAATAAAATTAAAGTCCAAAATCAATGGAGCCTGGGCCAGATCCTTGTACACCATACTTAAAAATAGGGAAAGACATTTAAAACAGTTGTGAACCATTTTTCGATGCCCTGTGATTCTTTAATTTATTTTATATCTTCATGTATTAATAGTTGTATCGTTTTAAAGAAAGAAATTTATACTTGCAACTCATTTTTGTGAACCATACAATTACTTTGAAATGGCATTGTGCTGATAAAACACAAGAAATAGCTCTTGAAATGGCAACACCCAACAAAAACCCGTCATGGCAGTAAGCTGTCATTTTGATTGATTAATGACGTTTGATATGTTTATTTATGCGGAGCAAAGACTATTAAATACAGAAGGTAAAGGTTGACTCCCCAGACTCTTGCGTCACTGTGTAAATAGTGAAATGTGGTTTGACAAACAATAAACTTGAGCAGCTGTGCTGTGACACTTGTTTCAGTTGACAGTTTTCATTCTACGATCAATGGTCGATAGTTCAATTTAATGATATTATAAACTAAGTAATTTACTTATAATAATAATAATATTATAAGTAATTTACTTATAATATCATTGGGTTCAATGTAATTGTTTTTGAGCACAGAGTAACTAAACCAGTGAGACATGCCATGTTGAATATCTATAAAATAATTGATACATTTTGTTTGAGGTGTACACACACTTGGACCATTCTAAAACATCTCTTCTTTAAAAAAAAGAAAAAGTTCTTAGATTACAGATCCAGATAACAATCCTATAAAAAAAATTGATCTTAAAATCATCACATGAATGAAAAACATGTTTTTCGAATACAATATTAAGTTTGTTCTTGAGATGAATAAAATTATTAATGGTACACTACTACTCGTTTGACATAACTAGGCAAGGTACTCGGTAAGAGTAGTATATTCTTAGGCCTTAGTTGATCTTCGCCCACGTACTAAAAAGTATACGACAAGACAGAATTCAAAAATACACAAAAAAAATCGGTATCACACATATGTTTTATGTTACCAGAAACCAATTTGGATCAATTAATTAAAAAAAAGACTGGGTAGATATAATAATCATCGTACGCAAATTCAACTCGCACTTGTTCGGTTTCTTTAGAAATTAAATAGCGAATTTCGTGGATAAGAGTCTTAATAATTTGTGTCAGTTTTGCATGTTTACCAACATAAGAAAAACTTAATAAATCAGTCAACCAAAATTGCACATTTTGCACGTCAAAATATTATTTATCTGTTCTCCTTTCTATTGTGTGCGTGAACGTGATGTATTTTGTCATTATAAGAATTGCAAAATCGTGAATTTCATAATAAATTGGACTATAAATACACTGTGTTAAGTTTAAGTGCACTTTTCAGCCGAAATGAACGTTTGTTAAATATTAATTGGGCGTAAAAATGGTGGACGACACTGATATTATACAGTCTTTGCCATTGTCATGTCTTCCATTAGAAACTCGGGAATTGTTATCATGTTTGTTGGATACGACAAAAATCATTCCAAACGATGGACCTGATAAGCTTCCCAGGTAATTGATCGTTCGTTTTCATAGATACCTTACTTAGATTTCATAATCACTAAATACTAACAACTGCTAAAAACAACGAATGAGAGAAAACCTGTCTATATTATTTGTATGCAAACATGAATAATTTATTAATTGTCTGTTCTATTTTTGACACTTATTATTACACATTACGACATATTTATAAGCTCGGACTAAGATTTCAAACACCTTAGAACATTAAAAAATCTTTTTCCTGTTATGAATTTTGCACTGTTTTTCATCTCAAGACTGAGGTTAAGATTTGAGTCTTGATAGGAAGGATGAATTAACAGAGTTTCGATGCTTACCACTTATCCTGTGAGCTATATGTATAACAATTAAATTATAAGTACTAAGAAAGATTCAAACTCGACCAACAATATAACAGTGACTCATTGACCTGTAAATTGTGTATCTACACTACATGCCTATTATTATGAATATTGAGTATTATATTTTGCTGTTTGAATTGGTTTAAGTTACTGTTGTTCAGACAAACCAGGTTTCATTCAATGATGGAGATGTTAATTCATGTAATTGGTACAGTAGTGAGATTTATGTAAAGATTAAGATTTGATTTTAATCAGAAATTAATTGAAAAATAACCAGACCTATTGATATTTTTTGTCTGCCTGTCTGAATTGCTAAGCAGCTATTTATTATTTATTTATTAATTATTTTTTTAATTGTTTCTATAGGGACTGGCGGGGCCTGGCATACTTGGTCAATGTGTCATCAGAAATGGCCGCTTACATTCAATTACGTCCTCAAAAGACTACTGAAGTGTTGGAAATATGGCAAAAAGACCAAACCGCAACTGTTGGTCAGCTGCTGAACCATTTGGAGCGCTTAGATCGTTACGATGTTTATGACGATCTGTACAATGATCTCAGAGAAGCAATTAAGAGAAGGGAGCTTTTAGGTGAGTAACAAAATGAAATAAGACATGTCAGACATCAGCTTAAAAATATGTTGTCATTCCAAAAATGCCATTAATGATAAATTTAATCTGAACAAGCTATACTGCTGAGCACGAGTTTAGCACATTATATGCTTAGCAGTATTGTGTGCACTTGCTTGTTCGGTTTCCTGGGCCTGTCCCAGTTTTATTGGTTGTTCCATCTGGATGTGTTAAATAGCAATCTAGAGTCTGGATGTGTGAACTGTAACTTATCATAATATGTTAAACATGGGTGTACTATAGGTACACCTCTGTCTATCCCATGAAATACAGGCGTGATGTTATTTTGTAAACTTGTACAAAGAAATAATCAAATAAATTGACATGTAATTTGACAACTGATTCATTTGAATATACTTTTGGACACTGACCAGCACCTGCATTGTCCAGTGTTTATTGTAAGCTCTGATGTTCAAAAAATGTTAATCATTTTCATCAACAATAACACTAACACTATACAAAAAAACCAAACTACTCAATATAACTCAACTTTACAAATACTACACCTGCGTCCTTATTAAAAAAATCATCACCAAATCTATTCGGTCAAACATACAGTTACATAAAAAGAATATAACATACAACATTAGGAATAAAAACAAAATCCAGTTACAACCAGCGCACGCTCGCACTAATTATGGCAAAAAAACAATATTGGTTGAAGGAGCACGACTGTTCAATAGTTTACCGGAGGATATGAAAAAATGTGACAATATAAACTTATTCAAACGTAGATTAATACAATACATTACAACACTTGAAATAACATAAAACAGAATATTACTACTATGCTAGTATAATGTCTCCAACACTCTAGAGGTAACTAATTAAAATAATACTAGATATAATCACCTACATGTATCTCATTATAAGCGAACTGTAAGTTCTTATGAGAAATAAAGTTCTTTAAACCTAACAATTAATTCAACTATCTTTACTCCCTTTCAGTGAATAGACAAAATCAAATAGCAATAAACAACAACAATAACAACATCAACAACATGGTTCATAGCAATGATGAGCAGAAAGTGTTCTGCCCCATCACCTATGATGATGTACCAGGCTATGAGCAGCATTATGATGCATTTGTGTTGTATGCCAAAGAAGACAAGAAATTTGTTGATCAGCTGTTGGATAAAATGGGCGCTGCTGGGTTTAAGGTATAAAAATTGTGACTTAAATTTAAAAGAATACTTTTAACCAAACCATCTTAGCTTAGTGACAGATGGTTTGGACATGTTGAGATGTGTGGTAATGCCAGCAGGGGATACCCTGGAAGGTTAATATCATATTGATTCCGTTCTTCAGAAAGGACAGGTGCATAGTACTTGCAACTGGTGTGTGTTTATGACAAGATGTATAAACATAAAGAAGTAAACAAAGTATGTAAGGAGTATATCAGGTGGCAGTCTAGTTTCTGCCCTAAAACAACAAGTAGTGTACACACAAAAGTACACACTAAATACATATATGTATTACATATTTGTTTTTTAATACACAGAGAGAGTTTACGTCAATTACAGATGTGCACAACATTTAAAACAAAATAGAAGGAATAATACAGTATTCACATTACAAAAAATATTAAAAAATACTAAAACTATGAAAAGAACAGAAAAACTCCTGCTCTCTAGAATGTTATGTATGTTATTAGTAGTAGAGCAAATACCCTTAATTGTTATTATCATTTGTTACTTGTGACAATGTCAACCCATACATTGACCTAACATGTGATATTGTGTTACACACATTATATCTTTACATAAGTATTGCTGTTGGTTGAATAAAAAAAAAAGCTAAATTTGGGTCAACAAATTCACTGCATCTCATGCAAATTTTATAAATATAACATCAGACAATTGCTGTGACTCATATAATTATCCCACAACTCGCAATTGCAAAATATTATTGCTTTATTATTTATCAAAGAGATAAATAATTATATGTGTAGGCGAGATTTTGTTTTTCCAAAGTTAAAATTCATTGGAATATTTTCTTTCAGCTGTATACATACATACATATATATCTTAACTATTATTACTTAGAAAGGGATTTTTTTTCTGTTTGCATAAAAAATTGAAAATTTCTGTGAAATGTGGATGTACAGATTAGATTTTAAAAATTCTTACGCTGAGAGAAAGCTACACTATTGTTGAGTGACAGTTACTTATTTATTTAAATCTTATGTTAAAACAAGAAAGTGTAAACTGTGCCCACAAATGTGCTATAGACCTTATGAAGTTGGTGGCATGGAACAAATAGTTAGTGCCTATTTCTAGTGTTAAAATTGTGTCCCTAAAAATAATATTTTGGCAAACATGAAATGTGATGCCACCATGAAAATAATAATCTCTTTAAAAAGTCTCTTATGGACCCTATCTGAAGAAATGTGAGCTGTTTGCATGTGCGCAATATAACATTGCTCTAAGAGCTAACTAAAGTGGTCAAAGCAAGATGTGTCAACGTCAGTGTATTGTCCTTACCTTTCCTGGCGGCGTCGGCGTAGGCTTCAGAGTTGACCTTCCAGCAACAAACCTGAATTGAGCTTTAACATGTTCAGTAAAAATATTGAGCTATAAAATACTAAGCCTTGATTTGATTTGTATATGTTGAAGATTAATTTATTTTTGTGCCGTATCTTGGAAATGAAGCTGATATGACATAGGTAGATTATAACATTTATAAAATACGCCGCTAAAAGATCATTAGAATCTACAGTCAAGGGCAATAATACGTAGTCATTTAGCAAAATTTTCAGGCCTGTTTATGTAAGACTATCTAAACGTTATAAGATATTAAACACTAGCTGTGGCCTGCGGTTTGACCCGCTCCTAAGTTACGCCGGCCCTAGCCTAGCCCGTAATGAAGATAGGGCGACATTGTTTTTCGGTGTCCTTTGGTCGAGGCTTTCACCATACATTGCATTTTTTTTGGGAGCAGCATGGTACCCTAAGTTAAAAAAATGTTCATCTATCGGGATTAGTTGTCCTCACTTAGTTATTTAAGTGGATCATTGTGTGTGAATGAAATAACGTTATTGTTTATTATTTCTTGAATTTATTTCATTTAGCTTGCGCCGTGCCTCCTACAAGGGCGCCATAACGATAACTATATTTTTCTCTCGAATTATTTTTTCGCATTTGGATTTTTGGAACCATTCTACTTCAACAATTGGGCTATCAAATGCAAATAGAGTTTGTTTTTCAAATCCGACTGGTAGTTCTAGAGATTTAGCGTATTCAAACAAACACACCCTTCAGATCATCTCTTCTTTAATACGTGTGGTTAAAATATATTGCAAAACAAGTATACACATATGTATGTCATGTATTTTTCCATGGATGGATGCAAAAAGTATGTAATTGAAACTCTTGTAACTCTGTTCACAGCTATGTACAGAGGACAGGCTGCAGGCCGGCCACATGACGAGGTACGCGCCGGTGGCCCAGCTGATCTCCGAGCGATGCAAGCGCATCATACTTGTGTGCTCGCCCGAGTTCCTCAGCAGCCAAGCGAACACCTTCTACAGGGACTACGCTCAAGCCGTTAGCATTGGTAAATAGCTGCTTAGTTTTAACTTATTTTATTTATTTGTTCACTAAATCCACAGTTCTTTAATTTACTTAAAATAAACTAACGTTACAGCCAATAATATATTTACAATTGAGTAACTTAACTTATTCTATGCATCAGAAACAAACACAATAGCTAGCACCATCTAAGCATATGAAAGTGTGGTGTGGGTGGGTGTGTATGAGTGTGTGTGAAGAGTTAAAGTTTATTTTTAGTCAATTCCTCGCATACAGAGGTTACTAACTTCTACTTTAACACCCGTCTTGACGGAGGATTCCCCCTTTCAATGGAGGATAAGGAACCGTAAAGAGCTTTAGAAAAAAATTAACACGCTGGTAAACGCTATCACGGTCGGTGCCGAAAATTCGATTTATGTTTTTGTAAAAAAATATAAAATCTGGTTCTTTATATTGCGCCTTCTTAGCTTCTGAAGTTCAAAGTCCTAGAGAAATCGCCTTGAGCGATAAGAGTGCCCTTTGTACATTCAACCGTACGTCAGCAGCACTTGAATTATGAAAATAGACCTTACTACTACGCAATAGCGGGGTTACTACAATCTTTATAATCTTTTTTCAGAATCGAGTTACCACAAAATAATCCCCATCATGTACCGCGACTGCCAGCTGCCGACGCACCTGGCTTTCTACCACAGACTGTACTACAACGAGGATGAAGAGCGCTCTATGTACGACTTCTGGGTGAAACTGAAGCAGTCGCTCGAGCTCGCTCGGCACACTCCGAGACCGCAGTATAACAACAGGTTAGCAGACAGTTAGACATGTTTCACTAAATCTCATCCCAACACCAAGTGCACCGAACAGATAGGCCGAGGCACACCCAAACGGCGTAATGTTACTTAATGTATAATTGTGTAATGAAGTAAGGGAAACCCTGGCGCCATTAATCGAGCTTAATATCCTAAACCAAAAACTCAGTAACACAGCCCAATCCGAGGGTCTAACCCATTCTTCAGTCACCTACACTACACCAACGAGAATGGTAGCTTGTAAAACAATAGACAGTTAATTATAAAGGGTTTTGGTGGAGTTTGATAACGATAATGTCTCAATACCTACGTATGGTGATTAGATACCCTTAATACAGACAGAACAATCACATTTCATGGTTCAAATACAGCTGTATCATTTTAATCTGATACATACGATTGATAAGACATTGATTAAATTGAAGATGATATATCTTTTAGTACTATGTTATGATATATCTTTAAGCACTAAGTTATACTATCAACAAAATCAAAATTGATAGTTGAGTGGTTTATAT
This sequence comes from Phlogophora meticulosa, assembly GCA_905147745.2. Classification (NCBI taxonomy): domain Eukaryota; kingdom Metazoa; phylum Arthropoda; class Insecta; order Lepidoptera; family Noctuidae; genus Phlogophora; species Phlogophora meticulosa. The sequence goes on along the minus strand of LR990527.1, from coordinate 17,359,987 downwards.
GGTAGAGGGAATTATATGCCTGAAAACATTGTCATTTAAATATAAAACAGTTTGACTTTAAACTCTACTTTTATCAGTCTTTGTTTTCAACGTTTGTCTCTTACAGAATCAACAACACCACAATGAACACATCTCTGCCGCAAATCAAGATTGTGGAGCTGCCTTCGAGCAAGAACATCCACGAATACATGGACGACAACCATCTTTTCCTTCCGACTCAACCTAAAAGCATCTCAATGAATGACCTGGACTCCCTTAACGTACACAACCTGACCGCTGACTGCAACTCCTTGAGTAGCATGAGTCAGAAAAGTGTGTCCAGTGGAAAAAAGAAGAAGAAATTGAAAATATTTAGGCGCTTCATGAAATATCTGAAAATTAACAAACCTGAAGAAGCTATCATGGTCGCTCATTAGCGGTTTTACAACACAGTTTTTAATAGTGTGTTATTTTTAAATAAGAATTTAAAAGTAATTACCGACACAAGAAAGATTTAAGATTACAATTTAGCAGCATAGTAAAAGCTGACATTTTTTAAGAAAAACACAGGTTGATTATAATTAATTATAATCATCGTTGTTTACAATTAACTGTAGGCGTAAGATCCATAAAATTGTTTGGTGATAATGATATCATTAGATAAGAAAGTTGTACACAAAAAAATAGAATGTTTTATAATTTTGTTATCATTATTCAGAGTCTACTGTTATTTTACCTACGGCTTTTAAATTCTTTGCATTGAAGTTCAAGGATTTTTAAGATTTGCTCTAATTGTTAATTCAATTTGGTTTTTAGCTTCTTCGATTTTGTGTTACCTGATTCAAACGAACTTTAATTTCTTAGGGAATAAAGCAACTCATTAAAATAACTACCATCTCCTCACATCTATTTGAAGTAGATACGTAATACGCGCGTAATCATGTTACATTCTTATGGGTATTTTATAAGCGAAATAATAATAAGTTTTAATAAATGAAATCTACATGTAGTGAAAGGTCTCAGATTAGGGTAACTGCTTATAAAGTAAAAGTCATATTCTAATCTCTCATGTCGCAAGGACAATCACTCAACTAAATCGCTCTTTACTGCGAAAAGTGGCTAGACGGGAAAAAAAAAAAATCTCCAAGGAAGGAGATACAAATAAACCATTTTAAATGCATATTTTTGTGACATTGTTATTACTGAATAAAGTCTATTTTAGAAATTATATGAGATCAATAGATACATAAGTCAAGAGATTTATATTAGATATACATCATAGTTTTAATTGATTATTTCTTATATATCAATTTTGTAATAATTCGAGCATAGCCGTGCGATCATTTGATTTTAGGGTATTCACGAATCGCATCTCTTTCGTCGATAAATTCAAGTGAACGTTTGTTTCTCTTTTAGCTCATAAATACCCGAACCATAACTGAACTAACCTCCTTGGTTCTTGGTGAAACCAAAAACAGTAAAAGAAGCCTATTGCTTAGTTTAAAACCAAAACGTTTTTATAGTCATGATGAATGACGTTTACAAGTAGTAAATAATACATTGGAAATCTATACATTTGTTAAAGTTTTTGCACAAATTAACAATGAAATGTTGTGATTTTTATAATAGTATACATGTTTGTATTCGCATTTTTGTAAATTTTACTGATGAAATATTTTGTCAAATTATCTGTAAATATATTGATACGTTAGCTATAATTATTGGTATTTCATTTCTGAACTATTAATTTATCATTTTCCTCAATTATAAGAATAAAAACAAAACATAGATAAAATAATATAATTTTATTACAAAGTTATATCAACATCGTATATTCGAACAAGATGGTCGTTCCCGCAGCTTGCCAGTAACATTTTATTACCCTCGGAAGGCTGGAATGTCAATCTTTTCACTGCCAAGTGATGGGCCGTGCTGAAAATAAAAAAGAAAATGTATAAAAGAACAAAAAGATTTGGGCTCGTCCGGGATTTGAACCCGGGACCTCTCGCACCCTAAGCGAAAATCATACCCCTAGACCAACGAGCCGCTTGATAAGACAGCTGAAATAGTAAGATGTATGCCCCACTCATTTCGTCACATGGAGTAAAAAATGTGTAAGGCAAGTCATGAGAGAAAACAAAACATTGATAAAATTGCAACTAGAGACTGCACCGGCCGTCTGGATAAGCTTTGTACAAATAAAACCTTTTACATGAATAAGAATAAAGTAAGGTAAAAACTTTATCATCATAACTATTAACATCACGCCTGAATTCCGTGAAGGATTAGGCAGAGGTGCACCTATAGTACACCCATATCACAAAACTCATAATTGAACAACCTACATCAAAACCTTACCACAAAAAAAATGAAAACTTGGCCAGTCTCACCTATTATCCAATTCCCGCAGTAAATTCCATCCATCAACTCCAAAGTGGTATATCTTGATGAGTCCAGTTTCGAAGCCAGTGGCCAGCACTATGCCGTCCCCGGCATATGGAGCGAAGTCTAGTGCTGTGACCGAAGCGCTGGGCACCTCTAGCGCTTTGCCTAGGAGACCGTAGTTTCCGAGAGACGAGTTTGATGGACCAGTTTCTGACCAGATGCACACCTGAAATAGTTATAGGGCATTTTTTTATATCAAATAAGCCATCAATTTCAGCAAGAAATTACAAAGATTCTCAGTGGGTCAGTGTTGCAGGTTCAATACACTAAAAAAATATTTGCCTGCTAAAGTATTTCAAGTGGGAGACAATTTTCGTAAAGAATTATATAAAATTAGTTATTAAATCTGAAATTGATTTTTCGAAAAAAGCTTTTAATGTTAAAACGGGCTATCATAATTGAAAACGCATACAAAATTTCATGTCTGTGCTGCCGACTATTAAAGAAGTCTCGTCTGGAACCAATCCTGGGTGTGGAATCAGGTCACGCTTACCAAAAATGTCTTTTTCCATTCGAACCGAATCAACATACTAAATTTCAAATCCGTAGGATAAGAGGAAGTGGGACAAATTTAACTTGCAGATTTTTTTTTCCACCTATTTTGATTTAAGAACGTACAAAGTACTGAACCGTTTTTGATGAAAATTCTATGGGACTAATCCTTTCACATGAAAACAGAAATTTGAAATCACTTCATAAATGGCGGAGTTATTGTTGAATAATATTGAGTTAATTGAGAACTTTTCCTCTCTTTCATTCCTTTCCTATTTTTGTAGTCGGTTAAAAAAGTAGTCTCAAACCACATCTTTACCTTTCCATCTCTAGAGCCGGTAGCAAATGCCTTGCTGTCCTGCGTCCACGCACAACACCAAATGATCCTCGAATGCACTCCATTCGTCTTGTCCGTGCTGGCGACTATGTCAAACGAGTCTGAACCCTGTCCCCTGCAGTATAAGGTCCATCGTCGGTCGCGTGACACTGACAGGAGATGTTGGCTGTCCGGTGAGAAGGCTAATTGGGTGACAGTTAGTTGGTGAGAGATAAGTTTCTGTGTTTGTTGCCAGGTGGAGGTGTCCCTGTAAAAAGTAAGATGGTTGCTTACATGTCATTACGTATTTTCCAATGTCAACACTGATGAACTTCCAAATCACGTCAAATAATCTATCTCCCTAAGACTATTGCGTAGCGGCAGCGCGCGAAAATCACATTTTCATAGGTTTTTGCAATCCCTAATCATATACTGAACTCATGAAATTAGTTTGTGCGTAGATATGCCTTTCTCTCTGTATACTAAGGACCATTAACAATGCTATGGGGAAACCATGTGGTGTAACTCAACAAACATAACGGTACATGACACATCCTGTCAACTGACTTCTTAGTTATCTCACCATATAAGCACAGCCGCATGTTCAGGGGTGGTGGCTTTACACGCGGAGGCGAGTAGCTTGCCGTCAGCACTGGCGGCCAGTGCAAACACCTCGTACCCGTGGCCGTACAGCTTCTGCACCTCGGGCCAGAGGGTGTTCTGCATAAGAGTTTCTTCGGTTGGTGGCTCTGGAATTTAAAATTTGTCATCTTTCAATGGTGCGAGATGTGACTCAGTCCCACCCACCCCGGTACGTTTATACCGTCAACGGGGCAGATGGGAATAATACTACTAATATAAAAATCAGTTTTTATTATGTAAACAAATATAATATTTAAATAATCAACAAACAAAGGTAGCAAACAGGACCAGATGCATCATAGTTTAACTTGAGAGCAAGTTTGGGGAATAAGTAGAAATCCCCTTGAGCGACATTTTTCATTTTTGCAGTTCTTCTATTAACCTTGGTACGGGCAATAAGTTACAAACCGTTTTCAGTATCTGCTGGCCAAGTATTATACGGAAAACTAATAAGAATCTAGACAGTATTACACAAATATCGTAAGAGATATCTTCAAATCGTGTTTAAACTACGGGCTTCCTTTGAGAAATGAAAGAGTCACGTAAATCGGCCTAATGATCATGGAGACATCAGTGTAAAAAAACTCATCGAATGCATAACCTCCTTCTTTGAAGTCGGTTTCAAAACATATACGTTGTACATAATCATTGGCTCGTTACCTGTCATGTCTAAGGGCACGAAGTACCCGTCGTTATCATCCCCCGCATCCTGCTGCTCGTCCTCTCCGATGAACACGGCCTTGTTTGACAACCCGAGGGACGGCACCGCCGCGCCTTCAGGACCTGGACAGATAAACTTTTCCTTTAAAAGCTTTTATTGAGCTTATAGGTTTTTTTTGGCCTACAACTAGAGCCTACTAGACTACTAGAACTACTGCCTCGTCGGTCTAGTGGTCAGAAGTCGACGACCGTGTGGACAACTGGTTGGCGAACCAGGAGACTCGCCCCATCTTAGCCATCGCCAACGAGCCTCACCACCCGTCACCGGAGCCGCCGATCGTCCACGAAGAACCGCCAAAACAAGAAGAGGTTCATCAAACACCGGCGGGAGGTCAAGGAGACCTCGTTCTCCTAGCTGAAGCCATCACTAAGGCTGTCAAAGCCGCCCAGCGACCCAAATTCATCGAGCTACCTTTCTTCAACGGGTCGCATCAGGAGTGGCTGCCTTTCCGCGCCGCCTACTATGCTTCTGAACCAACGTTCAGCGCCGTGGAAAACATGAATAGATTAAGAAGAAATTTGAAAGGGAAGGCCAAAGAAGCGGTCGAAGGGTTACTCATCACGAACGCTCACCCTTCGGAAGTAATGAAGACTTTGGAATCAAGATTCGGAAGACCAGAGTCAATCGCAATGATGCAAATGGAAACGCTTCGAGGTCTACCACGTCTCACCGAGTCGCCGAGAGAAATTTGCGTATTCGCCACGAAGATCTCCAACGTCGTAGCAACACTGAAGACATTGAGTTGTTTTAACTATATGTACAACCCCGAGCTTGCGAAGATGTTGGTGGACAAGCTGACGCCGACGCTCCGGTATCGCTACTACGACTTCTCATCGACGCAGCCCAAAGAAGATCCGTGCCTCATCAAGTTGGAGAAATTCTTCAAGAGGGAAGCAGAACTGTGCGGACCCTACGCGCTGCCTGAACAGGTGGCAGCATCATCGACATCAGCACCTCCAAAGAAGACTCAGTGGGTCACCAATGTCATAGAGAAGAGCAACACACCGAAGTGCTTCGTGTGCGACGAGACAAGTCACACCAACGCGACAGAGTGCGACACATTTAAGAAGATGGAAGCCAGTTCAAGATGGGATGCTGCGAAGTCGAAACGCCTCTGCTTCAGATGCCTACGTTATAGGAGCAAGACTCACAATTGCCGAACGAAGCCGTGTGGTGTCAACGGGTGCAAATACACGCACCACAAGCTGCTTCATTATGAAAAGAAAACAGAACAGGCTGAGAAGACAGAAAACGAAGAGAAAATAGAAGTCATCAATTCGACATGGACAGTAAAGAAGCAATCCTATCTGAAGATTCTGCCGGTCCAAGTGAAGGGGCCAAAGGGAACGGTCAACACATTCGCACTGATGGACGACGGATCAACGGTCACACTCGTCGACAACGACGTCGCGGCGAGCATCGGAGCTACATGACCCGTAGATCCGCTGAAGATCGAAACCATCAACGAGTTGAAGACTGCGGAATCGGCATCAAGAAGAGTGACCATCAGGCTGAAAGGGGTCAACGAACATGAAGAGCGAATTCAAGCAAGAACAGTGAAGAACTTACAAGTCTCATCTCAATGGGTGCCACGCGAATTAGTGGAAAGATGTCCACACCTATCAGACATCAAGGGACATCTCACGTACTCTAATGTGAAGCCACGCATCCTCATCGGGCAAGATAACTGGCATCTCCTGCTGACTGAAGAGACAAGAAAAGGGGACAAGGACCATCCAGTGGCATCTCTCACGCCACTCGGATGGGTACCCCACGGAAGTCAAACAAACTCCTTCGGCCAGAAGATAGACTTCGTGTCACACATGAAGGAAGCAGAAGATGACCTCGAAGACCTGGTGAAGAAGCACTTCGAGATGGACGCCCTCTGCATCAACCCGAAGAGACCGAAAACCGACCCAGAAGAGAAGGCACTTCGAATACTCGAACAGAAGACTGAGAAGATCAGTGAAACGAGATACCAGACTGGCCTCCTCTGGAAGAAGGAAGACATCAAGTTCCCAGACAACTATGAAAACTCACTGAAGAGGCTCTTCAACATTGAAAAGAAGATCGATCGCGACCCGGCCCTCAAGAAGAAGTACATCGAACAAATGGAAGCTCTCATAAAAAAGGGCTACGCCGAGCCCGCGCCACCACAAAAGACTCCTGAGAAAACGTGGTACCTGCCTCACTTCGCGGTCATCAACCCTATGAAGCCGGACAAGCTACGTGTTGTGCACGACGCCGCCGCCAAAACCAGAGGAGTGGCTCTCAACGATATGCTCCTCAAAGGTCCGGATTTGCTCCAGTCGCTGCCGGGTGTCGTCATGCGCTTCAGACAACATCGCATCGGGGTCACAGCGGACATCAAGGAAATGTTCATGCAGGTCAAGCTACGTACAGAAGATAGAGACGCACTGCGGTACTTGTGGCGCGGCGATCGCCGCGACAACCAACCACCGGAGGAGTACAGGATGACATCGCTAATATTCGGGGCATCAAGTTCGCCATCTACAGCAATTTACGTAAAGAACCTGAATGCCAAGCAGCACGAAGACACTCATCCGGAAGCCGCAGCCGCTATAATAAACAAGCACTACGTAGATGACTACCTGGACAGCTTCAGAAGCCTAGAAGATGCAGTAAAAGTGACAACGAGTGTACGTGAAGTACATGAAAAGGCCAGCTTCGAGTTAAAGCAATGGAAGTCGAACTCAGCACCGCTCCTGGAAGCTCTGGGAGAAGAAAATAAAATAGAAGACCTAGAGCTATACAAGAATGAAGAGCAAACTGAAAGAGTAATGGGTGTCGTATGGAAAATTAAATCCAACGAGCTGACATTTAACCTCAACATGGCGAGAATACCTGCAATACTCATCAAAGGAAAGAAACCGACGAAAAGAGAAGCCCTGCGCATAGTAATGTCGCTTTTCGACCCGTTAGGTTTCGCCTCGCCTGTCACCATCAGGGCGAAATAGCTGCTCCAAGAAGTCTGGCTCCGAGGAACAGCATGGGACGAATGCATCGACGAAGACCTGGCGGAGCAGTGGGAGTCGTGGATACGTGGGACGCCTGAAAAGTCTCCACGACATAGCGATTCCGCGGCAGTACCTGCACTGCAGTGACGCCGCCGCCTCCCTCGAGCTTCACATCTTCAGCGACGCCAGCGAGTCGGCCTACTCAGCGGTCCCATACTGGAGGGCAGTGACACCTAACGGCGAAGTGGGAGTGTCTCTCATCATGGCCAAGGCAAAGGTTGCTCCGCTCAAGCTCACAAGTATACCGAAGTTAGAATTACAAGCAGCAGTCATGGGTACCAGGCTCTCCGAAGCAGTCATTGAAGAACACGAAAGAAAACCCGACAGAAAAGTGTTCTGGACCGACAGCAAAACAGTCCTCACCTGGATAAGGACTGGGTCACGTTCATACAAACCCTACGTGGCTCACCGTCTCGCAGCAATAGAAGAAAGCTCAAAGGTCAACGATTGGCGCTGGGTTCCGACAAAACAGAACGTCGCCGACGACGCAACGAGAGATGTACCAACAGCCTTCGACAATAATCATCGATGGTACAAAGGGCCGGATTTCCTCTACCTAACAGAAGACTCCTGGCCAATAGAACCTGGGAAGATCACAGAAGAAGAACCCACCGAAGAAGTCCTCACCACTCTGCTAGCTGAAGTAGAGTACACAGTGAACACTCGCCCACTGACCCACGTCTCCGTCAGCGCAGAAGATCCCGAGGCCCTGACTCCCAATCACTTCCTGCTGGGAGGCCCTGGGCGCGTGCCACAGCCAGGCACATTCTCCGAGCAAGACACCATCTCCCGGTCCAGCTGGCGAGCTGCACAGAGGCTCGCTGACGTATTCTGGCTCCGCTGGGTGAAGGAGTACCTTCCCGAGCTCCAACACCGGCGGGAGCCCCACGGACGAGGTAAAGAGGTCAAATTGAATGACCTCGTGCAGATCGTCGATCCGAACCTGCCCCGCAACGTATGGATACGGGGACGAGTTAACGCGGTGTATCCTGGCCCCGACAGCATCGTGCGGACAGTGGACGTGCAGACCAAGGGAGGTGTCCTGCGCCGGCCAGTGAGGAAGCTGGTGATCCTGCCCCTGACTACGGACGACGTGCCCGCACCGGAACGAGATGCGACGCAGTCGCACGGCGGGAGTGATGTGCGGGACCGACAATTATAGTATTTGTGTAATAGTGTATATAGCAAAGTATAGCAAATAGTAAACAGACTGATAAGATAGTGTTAGGATTTAATTTCGTATTATAATTTATGACTCTGATAATTTGTTAGTTTTTAATAGTTTTGTATAGCATAATTTGTTCGGCTCTCGTTAAGGTAAAGTTTTGTTATATTTAAGCAAACTGTGTCGAAGCCACCTACTCTTATTGGCTAAAATTCGCGCGCTCTGATTGGTCGACCAATCAGAGGCTCTACATTTTTTTGTATAAATATCGGGCATATTTTCGGAATCGACACAGTCAGCGAGCAGCAATACTACTAAGAACACTAGAAGAAGTAACAAGGAAGAATAATAAACTTCAAGTAGTCTCAAGTGATAGCAATGTGTCCCACACATAAACATTGCCCAACACTAGGAATTTCTCCTGTATCGTGGGTGCGTTTACAAACATTTAAACTCACATACACAAACAGCCAGACCCGGAACAACTACCCGTAGGTTATACAAATATTTGTTCCGTGTGGGGATCGAACTCACAACACGCGGCGCAGCAGCCGATGGCTCAACCACCGCGCCAACCGTGTCGTCAAATATGTCCGGTTGACGACTATAGTCTCGCTACATGGGACTGAAACATAACTGGCGAAATGCGGGTGTACTATGAGTACACCTCTGCCTAACCCGTCGGGAATTATAGGCGTGATATTGTTGTGTTACTTAAGTTGAAACTTTATATACTCATTGCTTCTGGATAGCATCATCTGCCTAGCCTTTTCCCAACTGTGTTGGGGTCGGCTTCCAGTCTCCCCGGATGCAGCTGAATACCAGTATTTTACATGGAGCGACTGCCTATCTGACCTCCACAACCCAGTTACTGGGCAACACGATACTCCTTGGTAAGATAGGTTGTCAGACTTTTAGGGCTTTGACTACCCGTAACGACTGTCAAAGATCTACAAATGACAGCCGGGACCAACGGCTAAGCGTACTTTCCGAGGCACGGAGGAGTCTCGATATGTAACGTACGGTCACCCATCTACAGACTGACCTCGGCAAGCGTAGCTTAACCTTCGATCAACCCGTGCGGCTGTTTTTCTTTAGCCACGAGCTCGTACTGAGCTACTGGATAGCATGGTATATGTATATGGCAAAAATTGGCATAAGGCCACAAGGATGATTATGAGTTACAATAAAGTCCTGCGGTCCTGGAACTTCGCATTAGGGCATAATCATAATATCCTGGACCTCTAAAACCCAGATACTCGTACCTTTGCCATCTTCTTCGATAACTTCTCCGCTAATATTCTTAAAGTTGTGCACAAAGTTGTGCGGCGCTCTGAACACTCGTATCACTTTCTCTTCGGCGGCTGATGCGAAGGTCGTGCTGTTGACCAGCGCGAGAGACGACAAGTCGTACCCGTGGACTTGGGGACGGGCTATCTCGTGCCACTCGGTGCCTGGAGACGAGAGGGAAATGAAAATGGAAATAATTAAAAAGGATTTAAAACATTGAATCAAAAGAACTTGGTGTTCTAGAGAGGAAAATAATATGTGGTATGTCTACAAGTACCCATTTAATTTTATTATTTGGTAAGCCACACTAGCAGCTATCAAGTTGATGCATGTGTTTAAAATGGAGAGATATATAATCTGTTCAGTCGGTTTTTAAAGTACCTAGTTCAGTGAGGGAGCACAACACTTTCCAGTAGCCTTTTTTAATGCTGTTACAATTCAGAAAGAAAGAAATGCGAGAAAAGAGGTATATTTGCGCATAACGTGACGCAAAAAAATAACAAATTACTTGAAAGGCTTTTCCTTACATATATTTTCAGTCTTAGATTCAATAAAATAATATTTGAGTAACTATCATCATATGCCTAGTCTTTCAAGTCTTTCCAGTCTAACTGGATGCAACTGAATACAAGTATTTTATATGGAGCGACTGCCTATCTGACCTCCACAACCCAGTTACTGGGCAATTTGAGTAACTACATATACGAAAGCTTAGTTAGGTGTTGGTTGATGTGATGTGTTTGCCTTTTAGAGTTTGTATCAAAATTAACTTTACGGGTTAAGTACAAATACGTTTTTTATGTGTTTATTTTGAAACCTTAGATAGTTTACATAACAATAATTTATTTTCGAAATTAAGTTTTGCATGGGCTGTATAATTACCGAGAGTTGTCTTCCACGGCGCGTGGACCCTGGTGGTCTGGTCAGCGGACACACTCATCAGGTATCGTCCCTCTCGTTCCCACCTCACGTCTTCGACAGCGCTGAAGTGACCGCCGCACACTACCGATGACTGCCATTGTCCTGTCTCCTGGATATATTAACAGGTAACTTTATAAAGTAAGGGAAACCACGGAGCCAAGAAGTTTCTGACTAGTCCCTGAGCTTTTGGGGATTTTACGTATGAAGAAATAAAGATGTTACATCATTATTCTGCAACGTCTTTAAAATCTGTATGAAAACTTAGTACAAGTTTTGTAAGCATTTTGAGCGCGCAGTGAGATCTAGCATTATTGAATTTAATATGGTGGAGTGCAGAAAAATTTAATAAAATTAATAGTAGTCGAACACCGTGTTGCTGTGATTATGAGGAGCGCACTGATTTCTTACCAGTACTAAATAAAATATTTACCTTACATTGATTCCAAATATGGAAGGATCCATTATAACCATGGGCCAAGAATGAGTTGCCATCAGGACCAAATTTGCTTCCATAGAACCCTAGGCCGTTCCCTCCAACTTCCCCCACTCTCACACGTTCAACCCACGCCCCCTGCCCTTCCCCCTTTTCAGGGGATGACTCTGGCGCCCAGATGATGACGGTCTTGTCTAACGAGGATGATAGAAGCCGATAAATCGGCTTTTTGCTGGTTTCTGGATAAAAAAAAATAGTCAAATGTATGCAAGGTGTCGATATTTTGAGTCCCGCTGGATAATTGCCTCATCTCGTTTCAAGTTTTATACATTGAGTATCAGGTTCAAAGTAAATAACTATGAAATAGCTGTGCCTCGCCGTTTTACCTGCTCCCAAGGGTCGTAGCGTGATGATAAATAGTCTTTCACCTCCCTTATGAAATGGGCTATGAAATGCAAAAATGTTTTTTCAATTTCGATTGGTAGTTCCAGGGCATTAGCGCATTTAAACAAACAAACTCTTAATAATAATATAATAGATAGATAGATAATCCGAGAGCGATTAGAATGGAATGCGACCTTTTGGAACGCAGGCGCAGTTCTCTAGTTATTGGTAGCGACGGCAAATTCGCGTCGATGATATAAAGACGATAGGAAGTGTTGTTGATGTAGCACTATCAAAAGTATTTCATGTACTAGTTTTCATTTGGAAATTCAAATAATGGCTTTGAAAATGGATCTAGTGAGAGAAGCATGTAATTCAATGGGCGAGGAGGCAACTGACTAATGGACACACTCTCCAGACGTAAGCTTACAGTAACAGCAGTTGGAGAAATTTTTCGCCACCTACCTCCAACTCTTCCCTGCTGCCACTGCACCCCGTACACCCATCCCTCATGGCCAGCGAGCACAGCTTCCAGTTTTACGGACCAGTCCACTCCGTATGCCGGGAATACTTTCTGTTCCACCTTGATGCCCTGGGTAATCTGGTGCTCTACATGCTTCTCGATGCGCCAGAGACGGATGTACGTGTCCTGGGAGGCTGATGCTAGTAGTATTGTTGAGCCGTCTGTGGAATAGAGTCGTCGTCAATGTGACTTTTTCGATTTATATGTACTTTCTGTTAAAGTACAATACGCGCAGCCAAAGATGAGACTTGACGGATCACGTGGTCATACCTGCGCAGTAAACAGTTCGTAGAGCATTTTGGCGGTAAGCGAGGCAAGCGGGGAGGGACTAGACCATTGCGCGGTGAGGCAGGAGCGTGCGGGACGAGGTATCGCGAATGCGCATGCGTATGAGTCGTCTGACGTTTCCCGCTGCCCGCGCACACGCCGCTGTGGTCCGAAATACTGACGAGTACAAAAGTTGATACTAGTGTTCGTTATTGTTTGTTATAGTTATTGTGCTTTTTGTTACCTATAGTTATTTTTTATCGTTCTTATTGTTGTTGTTTTTGTTATTTACTATGCCCCGAGGCAAAACTTTGAATAGGCAAAGTAGGAAGATGGTGTATGACGTTTACAAGTTTATGGCGAAGGAAGCGGAGGAAGGCGTCGGAAATTTGAAAGCGGTACAAAAACGTACTGCTGCTGCCACTCAAACATCGCTTATCACGGTGAAGAGAATTGTTAAGGAAGCGAATAGCTCCGATTTGCTGTCAGTGTTTCGCACTCCTGGAAAAAAACGACCGAGACCAAACCCAGTAACCGACGTGGACGATTTTGATAAAGGGGTGATAAAACGCTGTATCCACAATTTTCACGTGACAAATAAGGAACTCCCGACAATAAAACGGATTTTTTTAATCCGAACTCATTATTTTATTTAACTATTTTGAGCGCGACTGTACCTGCGCAAAATCCCTTCTACTAGCCTCTGACAGGTCTCATCTTTGGCTGCGCGCATTGTAAAATGTAAAACTCTTTGTTGAGAAATGAGTTTTTTTAAGTTGGAAGTACTTGTGCCAAAATTCTTCTTGTGAATCTTGTTGAAACAGCAGCAGATCATACTTTCAATGGCTTAATATAAAATAGCAACACTTTTTAAGTTTATCTTGGACATCACTGACATTGGTGAAGGAAAACATTGTAAGGAAACCTTGACTTAATTAATATAAGTCTGAAATCACCAATCCAAGATGGATTGGGCAGAAACAGTGGTGGTTAATGCTCTGTTTAAGAAGAGGCCTTTGCCCTGCAGTGGGACAACAGCCGGCTGATATTATTAATATGGCAAAGATCTACAACTAAGGCATTGCGTTAGCATGTTACTCCTTAGAGCTAGCTGTGGTAAATGTACCAGTAGCTGACCATAACATTAAAAGTGTTTTTTTTTCTTCTATAAAACAATGACTACCCATATGAATGTTATTCTATGTTAATTTGTAGTTTCTTTCAAGATTAACAAAAACATACATTATCAAAGAAAGTTTAAGTTCCATAGTTTTCAACTCACCCACATCTAGTACATCTAGGCCTCTGACCCAGTCCTCATGTCCTGCCAACATGTGAACTCTGTGGTACTCCTCACCGACAAATATGTGTATCTTATGGTCGTCCAGTGCACAGAACAGCATGGGTTTGTTGGACGTTGGTAGGATATGTGCATGCAGCGTCAGGCAGAGACCGGAGCTCAGACTTATTGTTTGTTTGTGGACAGTTACACCTGAAATGAAAAGGTGTATAGCTTTGTATTGTTTAATTTTATTTGAATATAGTTTGGAGCTTTGCCCAGTTTTCTTAAAATATGGTTTTTAAGAAGATTATGTGCACCTCTGCTTAATCCTTCAGGGACTTCAAGCGTGATGTTATATTATTATTTTATAAATAAATAAATATTGCTGGACAATCCACACAGCATCATCTAGCCCCAAGCTAAGCAGAGCTTGTGTTATGGGTACTAGATGACTGATATACTTAATACAATACATTACATAGATAGATATTTTTATTATATATAGCAAATACCCAGAACACCCGGAACAAATATTTGTAGATCGTACAAACATTTGTCCGAAGGCGGGAATCGAACCCGCAACCTCTTGCGTCGCAGGCGGACCTTCGCCCGCCGCGACACATCGGTCGTCAATATTCGTCGTCATGCTTCCGTATATCAATTGAAGGGTTCAATTAGACTGGATGGCGTCCCTAACATAGCCACCATAGTTGGGGAAGGGCTAGGCAGACAATTTGGAATTTAGTATAATATTTTAAATCTTTACCATCTTTCCTCTCCCAAACTCTAACAGTGGAATCAACAGACCCTGTATAAACCACCAGCACATCTCCATTATAAGCACCATGTATACACGTCACACCGTCTGTATGTCCTGCAAGACTGTTGGTTACTTTCCATATTCCGTCTACCAATGTCCATATAGCCGCAGTCTTGTCCGCTGAGCCTGAGATCAGTTCAGTACAGGTACCATCTGGTTTGCGGAGCCATTTCACTGTGTTTACTTGTGAGCGATGGTGACTGAGTACTGTTAGAGGATCTTTGCCTTTGAGATTCTGTAATAGAGACTGAATATTATATTATAATAACAATTGTCGAAATTTTAGGTACAGTATGCAACAAAAGTAAACTTAAATGTAACCTATGATAGAAGTTATCTTAAGTGATATATAGTTTATTAGTCTTATTTGATTGATGATTCCGTGCCTCGGAAAGCACGTTTAGCCTTTGGGTCCCGGCTGTTATTTGTAGATCTTGTATGACAGTCGTCACGGGTAGTCGAGAAGCCCGAATATCTGACAACCAGTCTTACCAAGGGGTACCGTGTTGCCCAGTAACTGGGTGGAGGTCAGATAGGTAATCGCTCCATATAAAGCACTGGTATTTAGCTGCATCCAGTTAGACTGGAAGCCGACCCCAACATGGTTGGGAAAAGGCTAGGCAGATGAGTCTCATTTGATTGATATCTTATTCTCATTAAGATTTCATTTGTTTGATTTCACAGTCTAAAGAAACTTTTAAAAACTAATATTCCCACCGTATCATAAACAACAACAGAGTTGGTGGCTCCAAAACAAATGAGTCCTTGGCCATTCCAGTCGATAATCTCCGGAGTGCGATTACACGCAACGGACGTATACACTGGCTTCACGCCAACTTTCATTGTGTTATCACTTATTGCAGTAAACTATAACTATCTAAATAAAATCGATTACACTTAAACAACACGAATTTTGAGGTTATAATAATCATATGGTTGACATATTGTAAATATGTCACCGAATGTCACGTTCGTATTGCGTCAATATTTAAATTTGGATTTAATTTGAATTTATAGTTATAATCTTATATCCTTGCTTATAAACCGTAGACAGAGAATAGAGGTTTTCTGTTCTCTGTCTACGTTATAAACATAACACAAGCCCACGTGGTCCACAGATCGTATTTACGCGGAACCTTAATAGTAGTCTGGATTTTACTATTCAATTTTAATAATAAAAACTGAAAATTAGAATATTAAAACTAAACTTAGTCGGGATCAAATTGGCAACATGGAGAGCGCACATCTGGCAACATTGCGCATGATCATGAAATTGAAAACAAATAATATAAAAAAATCTTGATTTAGTTGGCGGCAAAAATGACATAACCTCGATGGCAAAATGTCAATTTTATTTTGACTGAAAATGAATGAGAATCGCTCGGACTTGCTTGGACTTGTTTACAGACTTATTTAGTTCTATTTTAAGTGAGTAAATAGAAATACAATCTAAAACAATGCCTGAGGTAATGATATGTGGTATACCGGTTACTTTTCCATTTGAACCGTATGAAGTCCAGAAGATCTACATGGAGCGAGTAATAGAAAGTCTGCAGAATAATACTAATGCTTTGCTGGAGTCGCCCACAGGTACCGGAAAGACTCTTAGCTTACTATGTTCGTCATTAGCTTGGTTATTAGTTAAAAAGGCCCAGATGCAAATGAATGCACAGGTGGGTAATTTTTCGGAGCACAGCAATTTCAGTGGTGCTCTAAAAGACACTTTAAAGTCAGGAGCTGGAAAATCAAAAGATAGCACGTCATGGGGGATGCCGAAAATCATTTATTCATCAAGAACCCACTCTCAGTTGACACAAGCTATGCAAGAGTTGAAAAGATCAAGTTACAGGCACGTGAAAGCTACTGTTCTGGGCTCAAGAGACCAGATGTGCATCCACCCAGAAGTGTCTAAAGAAACCAATAATATGAACAAAGTCCACATGTGCCAGTTGAGAGTAAAATCAAGAACTTGTCACTTTTATAACAATGTTGAATCAAAGAAAGAAGACAGAGCTGTGAAAGGTGATGAAATATTAGACATAGAAGATTTAGTAACAGTAGGGAAAAAGCTAAAGTGTTGTCCTTATTATTTATCTAAAGAATTAAAACAGGATGCTGATATAATATTCATGCCTTACAATTATATCCTAGATCCAAAATCGAGGAGAGCCAATGGAGTTGAACTCCTGAATAATATTATTATTTTAGATGAAGCACACAATGTTGAGAAGATGTGTGAAGAGTCAGCGTCCTTGCAGATTCGTACAACAGATGTTGCTTTATGTATTGATGAGATAACACATGTCATGAGATCTTTTGGTGAGACAGCAGGGAATGAAGACCAAATGGACATGACAGTGGACAACCAGCCAAAAGATTTTACCTGTGATGACCTGTGTCTTTTAAAAGAAATGATGCTGGCTTTGGAGAAAGCCATTGATGAGATTTCTGTTGGAAGTGAAGGTAGTACTTACCCTGGTGGTTATATATTTGAGTTGTTATCAAAGGCTGAGATCAGGGATCATAATCAAATGTCAGTCATCACAATGATTGAGAATCTCATACAGTACTTGTCAACAGCCAGTGCTTCACCTTTTCAGCGTAAAGGTGTTGGTTTGCAGAAGATAGTAGATTTACTTAATGTGGTGTTCAGTGGAACAACACATGCATATAAAGAAAGAGTTAAAATGTGCTACAAAGTTCACATTCAAATAGAAGATAAGAAGAGTAAAAAGACAGATAGTTGGGGAGCTCTAAAAACTGCTAACACTAAAACTGCTGAAAGAGTCTTGAGCTATTGGTGTTTTAGTCCAGGTTTCGGAATGAAGCAACTAATGGAACAGAATGTAAGAAGTATTATATTGACCAGTGGAACCCTAGCCCCACTAAAGCCTCTAACATCCGAACTGGGTATCCCAATAGGAGTGCAATTGGAAAACCCCCACATAGTGAAGTCCAACCAAATATGTGTTAAAATAATGAGTCAAGGTCCTGATGGAGTGCAGCTAAATTCTAACTACCAGAACAGAGATAACCCTAAATATCTTTCATCCTTGGGTAGAACAATACTTAGTTTCTGCCGTGTAGTTCCAGATGGGTTGCTAGTATTTTTTCCATCCTACCCTATAATGGCAAAGTGTCAAGAGGCATGGCAAAATGAAGGGATCTGGTCAAGTATACATAACATAAAGCCCATATTTGTTGAGCCTCAGCGCAAGGATACTTTTAATGCAATAATAAGTGACTATTACAGTAAAATAAGTGATCCAAGTACAAGAGGAGCATGCTTTATGGCAGTGTGCAGAGGAAAAGTGTCTGAAGGTCTGGACTTTGCTGACATGAATGGTAGAGCAGTTATTATAACAGGATTACCATTTCCACCATTAAAGGACCCGAGAATCATTCTGAAGAAAAAATATTTAGAAGAACTGAGGACAAAGGATAAACAATTTCTATCAGGAGATGAATGGTACTCCTTAGAAGCAACAAGAGCCGTGAACCAAGCTATAGGAAGAGTCATTAGACATCAAAACGATTATGGAGCGATATTATTGTGTGACAGTAGGTTCAATAGTCCTAAATTGAAAAACCAGTTATCTGCGTGGCTAAGAGACTATATCAATGTCTCAAATAAGTTTGGGGAAACAGTGAGTGAAATATGCAGGTTTTTCAAAAATGCTGAGTCAACTTTACCTTCTCCCAAGCTAAAACCCTTGCTTCCACAGGAGAGTGGTGGTCGAACTAGAGATTCTGGGCCAATCCATGTTAGTGGTGTTGCATTTCCAGTTTCAAATACCAGGGCAGTAACAACTTCAAATAAAAAGTCAGTTAGCCAATATCCTAACTCAAATGAGGTATATGCAGATTTTTCAATGGATTTCTACAAGAATGCTAAAGCTTCTACATATGTCAATGAGTTTAAGCCTAATACTACAAAGGATCTTTTCAGTGCGATTGATCAAGATGACACTCAGCAGGTTCAGTCCCAATCTCTAGTTACTATCCACAAGAGAGCTGCAGATGTAAGCTTAGTAAATAATATAGTTAAAAAGAAAAAATTGAAGATAAAACCTTTTGGGTTTGAAGAGAACTTGAATGGTGAAGAATCAGATAATAGTGAAAAACTATTAAAAACAGTTGAGAAGGTACCTCCTGCATCATTAATAGATTTTGTGAAGGAAATAAAAGTCCTTTTACAAGCTGATCAATATAAGGAGTTCCAACTATCTATTTCAGCCTACAAGAAAAATGGTGATTATGAAGCCTTTTTAAATATTTTATGTAATTTATTTCAAAATAGTAAATTATTGTATTTATTCAAAGGCATGAAAAGGTTTCTGAAAGAGGATCATAAGATTACTTTTCAAGAATATTGTGATAATGTTAAATTAAGTAGTTAATAATTTGATTATGTATTAAGTCTTAATATAATAAATCACTATTAATGTGGATATCTGAATAGAAATAAAGTCTACAATTTTCAACAATGTGCTTGGATTATAATGTTTATATTTTTTAAACCCGTTTTTAAAATAAATACCACTATTATATAGTCTAACATTTATTATCTACTTAAACCATACAACTAGAAAACATTCTTAGGTGCTTCATTGATCTTACTGGCAATATCTACTGAGTTTATTCTCAAAATAGTTTGTGGTGCTCTGTGGAAGTTGATTCTCATGTACTGCTTCCTCCTCTTCTTTTTGAAATGCGTTCTTGTGTGGGCCAGACCCTTGGATATGACTGTTGCGGTCACATCGACTAGTCCAGGCTGTACTATCGGTCGGCCTATCAGAGAAAAGTCTTTAGTGCCAGCTAGTAGAACTTTGTCAAGTTTAATCTTGTCCCCAATGGTTGGAGGCCAGAATCCTTCGACGACGAGAAGGTCACCGTCCGTAACGCGCCATTGTTTACCTAATAGGTGGACGATAGCAAAGTTTCTTGAGGCATTTTTCTCGATAAGGTTATTGCATTCTGCTATTACGTCCTTCGTCGTTTCTGGGACAGTTTTGGATTCCACAGGAGCTAGATTGGTTATGAATCTTGACAAGGCGCCCGCTGTAAAGTAAAAACAACGTTTAAATAAATAAAATAACACTAAATCTGATGACAAAAACCAAGTTTACATTTTATGAGCTCATACCTTGTCCTCCATTGAATACATTGGCGAGTCTTTGCAAGCCTGCTCTTATGAGAGCCATATTTCCAGCGTTATCCTGTCTTTCTTATATTTTAAGTGATTAAAATCCTTTAATTTTGTAACATAACATTTCCCACATCCCTAACCTAAAATTCGTGAACCACAGATTAGAAAAACTCGTTTGACAGTGACACTATGATAACACCATATATTTCGTTCGGAAATATGTTTATTTGCATTAGTCTACGCATCGTCAGTCAGATCGCCAAATATAATAGCTAAATTCAAGTAAATCAAATGATTTCCTCGCATAAGCGTTACAGTTAAGAACAACCAACCACATAAAATGCGAGAAATATTCAATGCTATGCTCAATCAAATCAAAGCCAACCTTGAGAATACAAAGATGGCGTTACTTATTTAGACAGACTGGCGCCACGATACAACACTTATGTGGAAGAAGCTTGATCAGAAATCGAGAGATGGCAGATATTTTATATAAAACATTTTAGCACACAACTTCGTCTTGAGAATGTATGCATGGGAATCGTCAACCGGCGTCGATCAGGCTGTCTATTATTTAGTCCAGTATTTATGGTATTTAAAATAATTATGCAATTAATGCATTTCTTTGAAATTGTAACCGTAGACTATTCACTATCAGTCAGCAGGACGTTGCGACTGCTTCCTATCCCACCCCACCAAGAAAACCATCAAAATAATCATGCTGAATTTACCCCGAGGTGGTGCAACTTGAGCTAATTTACTGGGAGCTTAAGTTTGTGCCGTAAAATTCTATCCTGAGAGAGATCAGATAGCACATACAAAATTTGCAATGACTTATAAAATGGTGCAAGTGTACGTGGTTCTGTACCATGTAGCGGGTGAGTGACCTGTTGTAACTAGAAAAAAAAATAGAATACCTAGAAAATGGGACTAATACCGATGTCTAAATTACGCAATAGTAAAAAAACTGTCAAAAAGGCGGTCTTTACAGATATTAGAGTTTGGTTAATATTCAGACAATACGTGTTCATTAAATGCTGAAAGTAATCTGCCTTCGGTACGTGCGATGAGCGCGAAAGTGTATTGAAGCTGTCAGGGCAAAGTTCGCGGTAATGCGCTCACTGACATCCTCGGCTTAGCCTTAGCCCTCAGCAGAACACTTTATTTATTATTCTAGGTTCAGATTCTCTACAGCCGTCCTCTGATGGATTACACTTAAGTCTCAGTAAATTCGCGTCGGTCTACATTCAAAAATCCAGCTCTGGTTCGTACGTCAGTTATTTGATACTTCAGCTTTGCGTTCGTATTGTTCCGCCGCGCTTCGGGAGGTTTCGGCGGCGTCTGGGGTGCGTTGTCATGACAACGGGCAGGCACGCCGCGCTCTCGGCAGCGGCCGCAGCCGAAAATAAACACGAGAGCGACGCCTCGCGGACTTGTTGTGGAGCAAGGGGACACGCCACTGGGGCGCTACGGGGGTGTGCGTCGGGTGACGTATGTAATTATCGTTTCAGGTTTCACCGGAGACGTATTGGATTATTCCGATGGGCTTTTCGTATTCCTTGAGGATGTATTTTGGCGTTCAGATCATATTTTACTAAAGCAGGTTTTCAGAATGAGGGTAAAGCTTAGAAAGTTCTCTTAAAGGCGAAGGTGGTTAGGTACGCACCACAGACTTGTTGTCGACGGAATCAGTTTAAAACGAGTTCTAACGCGGGATTTCTAAGAATTGTACAAAGTTGCCGGGGAAGGCTCGCCCGCTCGCACCGAGCGCGGCCTGGGGCGGGGGTGTGCGAGGCACGGGCGGTAGAGGCCGGTGCGCGCGCACGGCTCCCGCGTCAGTCGCTGGGCGGCGCGCGGCCGGCTCGCGGTCGATAGCTGCACGCTGGCACGGGCACGGCCATGTTGCGCGACGCGTGCACGCGCGAGCGGGCTCGACGCGCTGCCGTGTGAGTGAAGTGTTGTGGTGTGGACACCGGCCCCCTTCTCCCCCGCGCCGCCACGCGCGGCGCTGCCGCCTCGAGCTTTCGGTCAGTATCCACGACCAGTGATAGTGAGTCGCCACCGAGCCAGCCCGGCTGGACACCAGCACCACCTGCGGCCGCCAGGCACGCGCTAATGACGCCTGATTGAAAACAGATCGTTTACACGGTGCGATTTGATTCGTGAATATTTACGGGTGATTGCGCGTGACGTTTAGCTACGGTGTACACACGTCCTCAATTTGAGCTGGGTTTCGTCACCCTAACAGCGAGGATATACACAATACCTACAGTTACAGATAGAAATGTTAGGTTAGGACGGTGAGTAGTGATTACGCGCGAAGGAATCCAATATCGTCGAAAGGTACAATATGAAAGTGTAGGGCAAGGTGTGTGCTCTGGAATATAAAGCAAACAGTTTCTAATTAATTTTGAGATAGCATCTTGAATTAAAGACGATATTGGTAAAGTTCGGCGGCAGTAGGAGCGCCGGTGAGCGTGGGGAGCCTAATATCTTCATTTACATTTATAGATACAGTGAACTTCGTAGGGAATAAGTACGTAGCCCTTCGTAGCCTTTTGTAGCACTTCGTAGCGCGTCGTAGCACTTAGACGAGTTTATGTCACTCGTAGCAGTCGTAGCTAATGAAAGCTGTCAGACGCTGGCCCAGAAAGCCAGGCAAAACATGAAAATTACTTGCTTATGATCACGTGTCTGTGACTACAAAGTATGGTTTTATAACAAAATATACTACGTACTAGGAGGTTTTTTAAGCCCACACTTTCAATTTAGTAGATATAAAAGTGAATTATAAGAATTGTATATTTTTATACACGTGCCCAGTATTTTTTTTTGTTAACATGCAATAAATGAAAAAAATAATATCTATGTAGTTACTATGCAAGAATGGAAGTAATTTATTAACTAGCAAAAAGTCTTAAATGTCCTGCAATTAACTATTATAATTTCTCCAAAAACGAATAAAAGCTCTGGACCAGGTACTTCGGATCGGAAGAGCCAAATTATTAATTCAATATTAATATTAGTCAAAGCAATCCATGGCGTCGCTTTGGTAATTAACATGGGTAAGGATTCGTTCAATTATTGATATTTATTCCTTGAAATTTTAATGATGGCTTCTACTACGAATGAGATTCAGTGAAAAATGGAATTACTCAGTCTTCTTCACTGAACAACATGTTTTTACTGAGCTCCGATTCCAGGTAGCTGTTATCAGGATCTTATTTTTAGGAAAATAGGTATCACCGGTGTCTGGTATCAGAAATACTAAAAAAAGTTCAACTTGAAATTAAATCATTTTTTATTAACTATATTTAAACGAATAACCGTATATACTTTGAATCAAGGAAATTTGACCAAATCCCTTGAATTGTTAAAACTTCAGCAGGATTTGTAATCGACTTTGTAAGTCGCTCGCAATTCGAAATACACAAAATTTACTCGGCTGTCTATGAAAGTAAAAGTAATATATTAAATATGATATATTATAATATCAAATAACTCTTTATAACTAGATCTGTATACAAACGCATGAAGTAGTACGTAGGAGGAATTATTAAACGTATCATTTTGACATTACGCTCGGAGTATTTCTTCGTAGCACGCTACGTGTTATTGCCGCTACGAAGCTACGACAAGCTACGAAATATTAGCTACGCCGGGCGTTATTTGAAATAAATGTTATTACTAGTCCTTTGGGATTTAGAGTTGTCATACATTGGAGATTTATTTCTGTGCATAGTAAAATGTACTCTAGAGGTTGAAAGAAATCTCCGACCTAATGAGATCGTTCAGAGAATTTATTCAAAGTTTAATTTAATATCGATATTTTGAATAACAAAACCGAATAGGCAGTTTTTAAACTGCCTTCGTACGTAAAATGCGAGCTAGTGGGAATGGTTTTTATTTATTCATCGCTTTTATATGGAGAATTGAAACTAAAGCGAATTCAGTTTTAACAATACGAATTCGTATGAAATATTTTTCTCGTTAAATTGTATGACGTCGCTACCGTTGGTTGACTGGTTAAATGAAAGGTTCTCGTATGCCTTTGTTATTAAATTACATATATTTTTTGTATGTTATCTTGTAGCTCAATTTTATTAAAACATCGCGTATCGTGTTCCGGTAATTTGACCGGGTGAATTGAAACAACGGTGAATCGAAACAAAACTTTGAATGAGATTTTCACGTTACTTAAATATTTTAGTTACTTGACAAGGTGAATCAATTATTAACTTCAATTCATTAAATGAAATAGAGTCCTTGTATTTAACAAACAATATTAAAATAACGTGAAAATCCCTTCCAAAGTTTTGTTTTTATTAACCCCGTTTTCCGGTAAATATTTCAACGACAACAGTCTCGGATTTAAATAACATGTAAATGATAGAGTAGGATCCCATTTAAAGCAATAACAATCTATTTTTCATTGTATGAAATCGTTTTGATCGAAATTTTGGTACGCTTTAGTATCTCACCTTTACGTATATCTAGCCTACATGCATGACGTAAACGTAACGTCAATTCGAACGATATTTAAATTGAAAATAGTCGTTAAGAATATAATATATTTGAAAGAATATTTATTTATGTGTGTTAAATTTAAAAGTAAACGCTACAGGATGGTTGTATTTTTCCCCAAAGGGATTGACAGATGTGCACCTATAATAACACTCACATTTAGCCAGTTGTTTTAGTCCTATGTAATAGGGACGAGCCTATTTCCATAATTCGAGCACAATTTCAGACTCCGGGGTGCTCATGACAAATTCTCAGTGGCAAATTTCAATAAAATTTAGCTCGACTGACCTGGAAACACAACCCAGGACCTCACCCTCAGCAGACGCGCTTGGGACCACTCGACCAACGAGGCAGTCATAGTCATATTTTCTATTTCCGAATTGACGTTATGTTGACGTCAATTCGTGCTAGACACATTGATATAGTAAATGATTACACGTAGGCACTTGAATTTCACCCTAAAAAAACCCACAAAATTATGTTACTGAAAATGATAAATTATATTTATTTCTGAAAATTGCTTTTTACACACACTTTTACACGTAAAACATTTAAAGTTTTTTTTTTAACTAGTATTAACATACAGCACCTATGCCTATAACCATAAAGAAGAGGTATTTGGATGCTCCACCCCTGAGTAGGTCAAACGGGGGTTTGAAAATGTGTGAACGTTGTCGGGGTAACTACTAGATAAGACAGTGATATCTAAAGCAATATAATAAGATAGATACGATTTTCATAATTATTGGCACCTGCGGTATTATTTTTTAAATTCTACATACATGCATACTCACGCTTTTTCCCATGAGGGTGGGCAGAAACTACAAAACGCCACCAGCTAAGGTCCTTTCGTACTCCTTATACTTCGTTTACGTTCATGTAACTAGTACTACTGTAGTACTCGTAACGTGTATCAGGCGTGCTTGTACTACTACGCACCTGACCTTTCTGAAGAACACTACATCATCATTTTACATTCTTTAAATCAAAACATCAGAAGGCTAATTCTCGTAATTAAAAACGTTTAAAATCTAGTCGCAATCTCATCTCAGCGACAATCGATGTCAAAAATGTTGGTGTTTTGACAGATTGAGATAAAGATTAGAATGTGAACGTTTGTGAAAATAAAGGAATTGTCCCTCTGTAGTTACTAAGTCTAAAGTTAACAAAATAAGCTTGTAGCATAAATAAATCATTGTTATAATTCCTGTGTGTTCCTTCTCTCCCAAGTTGTAGTGCTATTTTTTCGCTTCTTAGGTAATATCGTTTTAAATAAATATCACGCCTGAATTCCCCAAAGGGCTAGGCAGTGGTGTACTTAAAGATTATTAGCACTCACTCACACATCACTTTCGCTAGTAATGTTTAAATCCCATGTAATATGGGGTGAGCATTTTGCTATACACTGTGGCACACATCCAGACTTCGGGCTACTACGTACTAAGAAATTCAAGTTAGAAAAACCCAATAACAGTTAGTTCGACCTGGGAAACGAACCCACTAACCCACCACTATACCGACGAGGCAGTCCTATTACAAACGCAGTTTATCGTTTTCTATACTCGTAACCAGTCTGTGGTATGCAAGTACCCGACACATTGACACTCGGCTTTGGACACATAAAACATATCCCTGACACCGCACTATAACTGTGAGTGAGTTGTAAAAATTGTCTCTCACCCCGCAGCCGGCTTGTGATTTATTGCGCGATAATGTTAACCGGTGTATTGACGGAATAGCTCGATAATTTGCAGTCATCTGTTTCATATATTATTTTTAATGTGTAAGCTATTTATTTTGCTGTGTCGGAGATGAAATGGCCTGATTTATTGGTGTTGATATTTGTTGAAAATTATGAATTGGGATCTATAAAATTACTGTCGAACGTTATAGTTATCGTAATTATAAAAATATATCGTTCATTCGTTTATTTTTTTAATAGTATAGGTATTATGTATTTTACGGTAGTAGGTACTAATATTTTTTTGTAACATGAACAGTATGAACACTGATGATTAAAAAAAAATAGTTTATACAGAACTGGTTAGTAGTGTTTTAAGAATATAGGTAACTAAAATTATTACACCTTCATATTACATGCTGCATGTTTTCTTTAGTAGAATGGAGATCGACTCACGTTGCTTGCTCGGCAAATCTATCCCCATTTCTTACCAAGCGGAATAGCTATTCTTCGTTGACCATTCAGTAATGGCTCACTTTCAACACTCCGTCGTATCGCAAGAACATTGTGTGGTGAAATAGGCTTACGTACTACTATACCATTTTAAACAACAACATATTTTCAGGCTACATTAAGATTAACCTATTAATTGCTTTAGTTTATATCATTTTCCGTGCCCCCAGCACCCAGGTTATAAATCCTCAGTACATTTATCATTTCGTCAAAAATATGCTATTTTTTTGGTATTAATATAAAGTAGAACCAAGAAATCAAATTGGACAAACAAAGTTTTAAGTCGGATAAATATGACGCAGGTGGGAATGAAAACGAAAATATTTGTCGGCTAAATCCAACTTATACAGTTAAAGGGTAAAGCTAAGCGTCAAATCTTTTACATATAAACCAGATAATTATCAAATGTAATCGTAAAACAACATATAACCAAACAATCACCAAAACCCACAACAGCAGTTAATTTAAACATCGGCAATCATCGGCACACATCGGCTACCTTCGGGCCTCTAACTATACCATTTGCGATGTAAAGCGATCTTTTATGTAAGCTTTTACGTTTAGTTAATTTGTTTATAGGGATAAGGTATCTCGCGGGGCCCATGTGCGCTGTTCAATGGCTATCCGTATCAAGGGATTAGGCTTAATACTGTTAATGATAATTAACATTTGACTTTATAAACTGCAGGTGGCCGAAAACAATTATAGATTTGTTTTGTCAACTTTGTTGCGTTAAGGTAATTGCTATTTTAGATTGGGGTATGTTTCTGTGGAGGTTAATGTACCCCCAGAGTGTTGTGTTTACCCCACTTGTTTTAGTGGGGTCGGTAGTGCGTGAAAGTTTCGGTCTGGCAATATGAGTATCTTTTCGCACAGCTTTGTGTTTTCACGGTAATTCTCCTTCGAGTCCTACGTTTGCCAGTGGCGTAACGTTTTGGTGTAGGTGACCTACAAATGAATTCAATTCAATTTAGTTTATTTATAATACATGCTATACTAAGACAGACCCAGAGGTCTATTTGTGTGTCTTGTTTTATTCTATTTTTATTTTATTTTATGATATTAGGAAAAACAAAAAATTGTGCATATTTTCTTACGTTTTAGTATACAATTAAGTAGGTTAACGTACAATCAACAACGTTTCCACATATTACTAGTATAATTCACTTACAACCAGTACATTGTGAGACAAAGAAAATATGTCTTGACGACACGGTTGGCGCGGTGGTTGAGCCATCGGCTGCTGCGCCGCGTGTTGTGGGTTCGATCCCCACACGGAACAAATATTTGTATGGCCTACAGGTAGTTGTTCCGGGTCTGGCTGTTTGTGTATATGAGTTTAAATGTTTGTAAACGCATCCACGATACAGGAGAAATTCCTAGTGTGGGGCAACGTTTTATATAAAAAAAAAAAAAAAAATGTCTATTTTAATAAAATGTTGGTTGTAAATATTGACTAATCTGTGGAGTGGCCGCTTACCCGCATTTGTACGACTAGTGGTTGTTTCAGTTTATGTAAAAACCTTATCAATGAATAAATAAATAAATAATTATAATATATGCAGGGTGAAAGGGACATCAACTCAGAACCTGATACTAGAGCAGCACATGATTCTAGAACACCCTAGCAAAAACATAAGAAGAAAACATACAAATAAGAATAAAGCTCACTATTCATTTCAACGTTACCTCGGTCCAAAATCATCTACTGAACTCATGGTATCAGGTTGTGCGTCGATCTTCCTTTTACACTGAATAGCCCTATTACAAGAGTCAAGCAAAATATGCTGTCCATAATACTCTAGGTAATAGGCAAATCATGCTTTTAATATTAGGCAAACATCTTGAACAAACATTACGTACAGTAAACAAGTAGTAACAAACATCGTAAATCCTTTTAAACTCTCTCCATACTAAAAGAAAAATGGCGATAATCTTTAGCCCGAGTACATAACCAATGTACCAGGCCCTCATTAGCAACTAAGAGTAGCTTCTTACAAATGCAATGGACAGTAAGGTATCTAGAATAGGCTTCGAGGCGAAGGGCTGAGTGGTTCGCCCCATAGCCCCGCCCCGAACTAAGGTAAACAGTTATTTTTGTATACCCTAATGGGTTATTTCAACTATAGCCGTTTATATGGACTCATGTGGTTATGTGTGTGGGAAATAAATAGCCTTTTTACGGGGTAATGGTCGACCTTTGAAGGAATTGCACGATTACTTATACTTACGTTGGTACCTGGGACATTTAAGGGGTTTTGTTAGTAGGTAACGGGTGCTGTTTTGTAACTCTTGCCGGTTGAATGTGGAAATACTTCGTCACATAGCAGATGAGCAATTCTCGTGTTTTAAATAATGTTCGCATTCTAATTTCCGTCTCAATCTGTCAAGAATACGTCTAATTTACACACATTTCCGGCAAACTTTTGACATTGATTGTCGTTGTGATGAGATTGTGTCTAGATTTTAACCGTTTCTAGTTACGGGAATTGGCATTCAGATCATATGATGATGTTTGATTGCCTTGTTGGTGTAATGGTTGCAAGTGCTGTTTCTGCAAGTCTGGAAAATCATTTTTTGGTTTTTCCATCACGATTTTATCAGTAGCAGACCGGAAACTGGTGTGAATCCGGAATGTGGTTGTACAAGCGTGATAATATGTTTATGTTAGATGAGAATTTAAGTTCATTGCAATGTATCTGCATTGCCTTTTTAGGATACAATTTTGCTTCAAAAATTTAGATTTTATGAAGTTATGAGAAATATCTCGATACCAGAAAACGAAGCCATATTGTTGATAGATTTTTTATAATGTATTATTTTTAGAAGAAAAATGCAGCTGAATTTTCTTTGTCTCGTTTGTTGCACTACGTACTTCTAATCAGACTAATAGGTGAATGTGTGAGTTTATTTTGTGAAGCCAGAAGCCACCATTTCATAAATAAAAGAAGCTGTTTGTGCGCTTGCAAATGAATGGACAACTGGTTCTCTTAATCAGAACTACCTGCAATTGTACCGGAAAATACAAAAAGAAAACATCTCCATTTGTTTGCCAGTCAGATTTATACGATACCAGTCTCTATCAGATTCTTTGTGAATTCTTTAATATTTTTGAGTGCACTAAAAGAGCCTTATATGACGATACTTCAGTAAGTGCGGTACTTTTTATCACAACATGAATAGAAAAGTCACAAGGGAAAAATAATACAGCCAACTTTGAACTTTCTTACGCGACGTCAAAAAAATAGAAACCATTTAATCAAAACTTATCAAAGTCGCAAACTATCAAGTGAAACGTCAAGCGATGTAGGTTACGTATCGGTACGGACCTTACGACCGCATCACCGCCCGCCAATGCCAGACGCGCTTGAAAAAAAAAAATTACAAAGTTTCAGCTGGCTTGCGTCACGGGGGGTGTGGAGGTGACGTCACGTCCGGAAATAGACCGCGGGCGGGGTGTGCACGCCCTGCGCTCCTATTTCAGTTTGAGTTACGTGGTCAGGGTTTGACATCGGATTGTAATACGTCATGTTGGATTGCATAATTAGTAGTTTGATGTAGTGGGAGCTGATTTTTTTAATGTACGAGTAGTTGGTACTAAGATTTTTTGTACTGTGTCGTGGATACATTTGTAAATGAAAAAGTCGCTTACGTAGGTCGAATTTCTTTCATTAAATGCATATTAATGCATATATATTATATGTTAATGTTCGATATGAAATTCATAGTGTCGTTAAGTTGGACATAAAATAAATGGAATAGTTCTTACTTTGCTCAAATCAAAAACATTTAAAACATATCCACAATATTAACATTTAATGTTTGGAAAATCCATTTGAAATGATAACACTTAATGTTTATGAAATAAGTTTCCACTGGCGTCGAGGTCATGGCACTGACCCCCATCAATGAAGTATTTATAGTCACTCCGCATACGTACGTATTTTTCATGACGTCGGCGTCGGTGGACTTTGGATTCCCATCCCATTCGACATAAGTTGCCTTGGCTAACCTGAAAGTCTCTAAACAGACTCCGAGAACAGGTTGACTTATTACAGATGAACTTCTACAGGTTAACTTATAAAAGTAGACTTATAAATATGGACTTCTACAGATTAACATACAAAGGTAGACTTATATAGATTGACTTCTACAGGTTGACTATACTGTATAAGTCCACCTGTATTTTTCTAACTCCTCTGCTGTTCTTTCCGATTAATTTCGTTTCTGGATCCAAGACAGTTGAATCGTTTCTTCCGTCGGGCTTCATTATCTCTACGCTTTTCTGGTGGTCGCCACTGGTGGGTCTGGTTTGGGAATGGTGTGGCAGGCTTGTCCCAAAAAAAAGTCCACTTGTATAACTTACACAGGTTGACTTATAAAAACAACAAACAGGAGTGCAAGTGTAGTGCTGTTCCACAAACGTTGGTTCACCTGATATCGTGTCTTGCGTGCCATGATGCCTGCACGCTATAGGAATTGGAAACTACTGATGGCGCCATACTCGTAGCTAAGTTCTGGGCCAACTCGGTAATATTCATTAATTCTATTTTAAAGGAAGCACAGACTAATAATAAAATGTATAAAATCAGCAGATATGGATTATTGTTAATTATGACAAGCCTTCACTGTGTATGCAACTATGTAGATTTAAAGAAAACAATGAATGGAGTCTATGTGATATATTAAGAAGTCCAATAAAGAAGGACTGTCATACAGACGCTAAGGAGATGATGATATCGGGGAACTCTATAAACCCAATATAACGTTAACACACTATACTTTTATCAAAACTCTGTAGGCAGGCAGAGATGTATAATACACCCCACACTTTCCAAGTTATAAGGGTCGAGTCTCTAACCGGGCAAAAAACCTAAACACTAACAAGTTCAAAACTAAAAATATAACTTGAAACTTTATGAAGCCGGCTCGAATGACTCTGTTTGGTTATATAAATAGCCTGCAGTTCACGGCTACACTTTCACTGAAATCCGACACATTTAGTATTGCCTATTTTAGTCTACCTTCACCTAGAAGCCGTTTTACGGCCAGGGGCGGCCATGTTTGCAAATACTAGAGGCTTTGTATGAATTTCTCAATGAGTTTTTAGGAAGTCATCATTTTGTGAAGAGGGGGCTCATGGTTAAGTATATATATAATAATAGCCGCATGGGTGGATCTTTAAGGCTAAGCAACACTTGCCGAGGTCAGTCCGTGGATGGGTGACCCGTGAAATAACAAGACGCCTCCGTGCTCTGGAAAGCACGTTAAGCCATTGGTCCCGGCTGTCATTAGAAGATTTGTTGGCTGTCGTTGCGGGTCCCGGGTTATGGAGGTCAGATAGGAAGTCGCGTCATGTAAAATACTGGTCTTCAATAGAATCTTGTTCAACTGGAAGTCAACCCCTACATAGTTGGAAAAGGCTAGGCAGATGATGACCATCATGTCAACAATGATAGAGTGCCAGTCCCCTGAATTCTTTCACTACACATCTTAAGTGCCTATTAGTTCGTTTATTTATAGGTATGTGTCAAAACTCTTTTCTATGAACACTAATATGGTCTGATTAAAAGATCGGCAAAGTGCGAGTTGGACTCGCACACCGACGCTATGGTTCCGTTGGTAAAAATATTTTACCATTTTAAAAGTACAAGTACAAGTTTGCATATTCGCGCGACCGATCGCTTTGGCAAGAAATGATATTAAATTATACTTATGACTGTGAATAGGTTTAAAAACACTTTTATAAGTCCTGAAATGGAATTAATAACAAAATTAGTTGGGTGTTTCCCTACCTGACTGCTCTGCGAAAAAACACCAAAACAAACTCAGAGGTGACAGTCTCTTTTGGGGTCAACACATTATCTTGGTCGGATCATATGAGGACCATGCAGATACATAAGTGTCAGTGATGGTATTTTGAGGAAAGAACCATACAGATATGAGTGGGCATGTCAGGCAGTGCAAGTATTTGTCAGAAATTGTAGCGCGCGACCTAGAAGTAAAGAGCTCAACGCCTCGACGGACAAAGAAAGAACATCAGGACACGGGGTAAGACAAAAGTATCGCCACAGTAGAAGGTTGCGGTTCATAAGACAACGGACGACTCATCTTCACACTGAAGCTAATAATAAACCATTAGAACTGTTTCTGTGAGTATTGCCGGAGGGAACGGACTGTTTACATACCGGGCGTGTAGCTATATCGATTGAAAGGTTCCCTTTTGTAATGAGGCTTTCGTCTTCTCTGGTGTTGGCAAGCTTTCAATCAATTAACAAGTTCTAATGCAGGACGTAGCCTCATGTCGTGCATTTGATTTTGTTATTAAAAACCTACGTAAACTAATTGTTTTATTTTTAATTGAGATTTTTATACAAATGTACCTTTCCAACATTCCTAGAGTATTCGAAAAAAATAAAATCATACAAACCTTTTCCAGGGATTCAAAAACTCTTCACAAACTTTAATTTCACCACTTAAAGAAGAATCCATCTTGATGAAAACAACTATCCCAGTATACGTAGTTAAAGTTAAACGGACGATAAAAAAATACGTAAATTTATATGAATGAGATCGTAGCCCAAGGCCACGCTACGAATATCGTAGCACGCGTAGCTATTATAACGATAATTTCGTAGCCGCCATGTAGCTCGCTACGATATGCCTACGAGGCTACGACAAGCTACGACAAATCCCTTGCGGCGAAAAAGTGAGTGTCAAAAACTGTTTATTTGTGTCTGACATGCAAACCTGTGTGTGGGAAATTGAAATAAAGTGATCATGGTTTTAATTAAATTGTTTCTTTCATACTTAGTGTCACGCGATTTTTCCAACAGTTAAATTGATGTTAATGTACCACGCAAAACTTTTTGCCGTTTTAGTAGTAGGTATTTTATACAGTATTTTAGCAAAAACTCATTTTAGTAAATGTACCTACATACAGATTTATGGACGTAAACCAAACAAAAGAAGTGTAATAATAAAGTAATAATAATCGTAGCAGGCGGCGTTCGTTAGTTCCTCTCTACCCCCATGTCAAAAAAGGCGAGAGTAAAAACTATTTATCAATTTTAACATAACAATCAAAATGGTCAGCAAGAAAAACATATCATTATTAGGTAGAAATAATTATCATCCCCTTTCAGATGACTAGTATCTTTAACAATGATACAACTATTAATATATGAAAAAATAAAAAAAACGCAGGGCATCGAAAAATTCATCCGCATAGCTGTCAAAAATGATGACTAGTTGTAAAAGTTATCCCACCAAGCGAGTAAGTAACTATTTTTCACCAAAAACATGAGTATGTTCATACCAGCCAAAAATACAGTAAAAATCCATTTTATAAGAATAACAAGTCTACCAAACGTTTATAGCAGCTTAAATAAATTAAGATATGGCTCAATTAACGCGAATACCCGGTTTTACGATGTCCCCAACCCCGACTAAAATATAGCCTTTCGAGGAATATTTTATAGTAAAATATCATTGTTTATTGCATTAAATTATGGTATTTAGTTTCGTTAATTTGAATAATTATTATTCATCGTTTAATAAGAGAATGGCGTAGTGAGGAATGAGGTCAGAGTGAGGAGAGAGAGGGTTATGCTAAGCTTATTAGTGTGTGATAGAGGTATTTCAATGATTTATTGTATGTGTTGCGGCTTCTTTGGAGTCCAAATACTGGTATGAATGAAACCCAATAAGGTAATAAGTAAAACAAAATGATTGGACGTCAAACTGCACACATACATACCTAAACTCACAACTTTTCCCATGAGGGTAGGCAGAAACTAAGTAAACTAACTAATTAAGCTACGCTTGCCGAGGTCAGTATGTGGATAGCTGATATATTGAGACTCGTCTGTGCCTCGGTAAGCACATGAAGACGTTGGTCCCGGCCGAAGAAGCCCGAAAGTCTGACAACCAGTCTTACCAAGGGGTATCTTGTTGTCCAGTAACTGGGTTGTGGACCTCAGATAAGCAGTCGGTCCATGTGAAATACTTGTATTCAGCTTCATCCAGTTAGACTGGAAGCCAAACCCAACATAGTTGGGAAAATTACGTAAAGTAATAGTTTTTTTAAACATTAAATAAAATACGAAGGAAATAATTATGCATATAAACTACAGATAACATACACCAAGTTATAACGTAACAACAACCGGAAAATTACATTAATATCAAAATTTTAATGCATTGCTGGGGAATTTGTTGCGCCATTTCTTCCCAGCAAAAACGTTAGGAAGTGGTGAAGCGCGGGCGATGTTTGGTGACTCTTGTGTATTTCTTTTCTTTCAAAAGGTACTGACTTATTTTTAACTTAAAGTATATGTATACGTGGCAATGCTGCCAGTCTTTTGGGCACGTTTCCAGATGACAGCGATGCGGAGGAATACTTTGACGCCTGAGTGTCCTTGTCGGCTTTTTTTATTTTATTTTTTTTGTTTTTGTAAATATGCATATAGTTAGTTTTATAGTATAATTGTATATATGTGAATATCTAATTTATGAAATAAATAAAATTTTGATTCACTTAAAGTAAGTTTAATATGATAATGTTTAGCAATTGGAGATCCATAATGGATTATGGATCTCCGATTACAATATGGATATTGGATGCTTTATTTGTTGTTTAAAGTTTCTTTGACCTGTTTTTGTTGACCTTAGATGTAATAATACAACCTTCTCTGCTATAAACCCTACAGAAACATAAAATTTTAGCACCAACAACAACGAACAACAAAATCGTAACAGAGTTTAAAGTATTTCTATAAAAAGTGTTTGTAAAATTTCCCATGATAGTTCTGAACGTGTTTGGTAATGGGTCGTGAATCTGAGACGTAGCGGTATCAGCAGTAATAGATGGTCATAAATTTAGAATGGCAATCGTAGGGACCAAGGCTTTGAGGTGGGTTGTAAGGGCGTTTGTTATGGCGCATTTGAGTGGGTGATGTTAAAATCATTTGAAGTTTTTTTTTGGATTTAGCTTTAGGTCAAAAGGTTTATGGTAAAAGCTTGGTGATTAATGGCTCAATTAAAAAGTAATAAATGTCACCAAAAAGGGACAAAAACGGGCTGTTTACGACTTATTTTTAAGTGCCACTGTGACTTAAATAACATCACGCTTTTCTTTGCCGTAAAAAGGCACAAAGTTCACATGCAACAAACAAAACTCAAAACATACCATCACGCCTGTATTCCTCCCAGGGGAAGGCAGGTATACTTCTTGTACATCCACATATTGCCAGTTATGTTTAAGTTCCATGGAATAGGGGGCAATCAAACGGGCTCGAATCCATCTCTGGGCATCTGAGAATGGATTAATCCTTGATGGCGAAATCCAATAAAACTATGCCCAACCCACGAATCGAACCCAGAACCACATGCTCAGCAGCCGCGCTTCCAACCACTGGGCCAACGATGCAGTGACATACGTTATTAAAATAGAAACAAAACTCACACATGTTAGTCTAAAATAACTTTATGACGTAAATCTGTTAATTATGAAAGGGAATCAAACCTTTAACTTAATGGTAGTTAGCAAATACCCTTAAAACAAAGGTTGGAATAATGTGTTTGTGGAACTGTATATAACTTCCTTATGGGAGAATAAATCTTTTTTTGTCCCTACATTACAGGGGATTAAAACATAACTGACGAAATAAGGGTGTTACTATAGGTGCACCTCTACCCAACCCTTCAGGCAATACAGGCGTGATGTTATGTTTAAAAATATAGCAACATCCACACGATCACATACGAACTAAACTGTCGTATAGTCTTCATATTAAAGCTATTCACGCCATTGAACATCTAGACAATACCCGACAATAACCACCGGGCAGTAGCCCACCAGACTTCACCCATCTGGTCGGAGAATCCCCTCTTTATAATGTAAGATGAGAAACTACATCCTGTTCCTCATACCCCCTAAAAAAATTGAGTGCCGTCACCGGCCGCCTGGCAGATGTGAATCATTGAAATTATTTAGTACAAGTGATATGCATAAAAGTACAGAAAAAAAAATTGTTTTGTTCAATTTGTATTTGATATCGATACCCAACACGTGGGTATAGTTTTGCCAGCTAACTTAATTTGACCCTGTATATACCATAGCATAGTGGCGACGCATGCCGTGACGATGCGTCGCCACCCCAACAATCGGTCTTACCCGCGTCTATAGATGCATCATACCAAAAACATCAACACTTAAAACTCGCGATACAGTAAGTTCTTGCCCTTAAAACTTAAGTAATTAATCATTATAGCAACAATATTAAGACGCAGCACCTCCGCCAGTAAAACACTAATTAATAAACAGTAACGTTCTCTAGTTTCGGAAATGAATAAATCATAGTACCTGGTAATTGCGAAGTAATTGGCAAACGGTTTAACCTGCGATTCCTATCGTTATGGCATCTAAATGGTTTAATTAGTGATGAGGTTCAATTCGGTTAAAGTTCATAAATTAATTTTAATTGAGACAGGTGATTGCTTTCAGGAATTACTTGTTCTGTATACTAATTGTTTATTTTCGTGGAATTAATGTACCTGTCAATGAATACTGTCTTAGTCAGGGATAGTCAAACTAGGCCGCGGGCCCACTCCGGCCTGCGATGGGTTTCAATCCGGCCCGCCAACGTCATTTTGAAATTGAGAAATTTTGGTATTAAATATAGTAGAGGAGAGTCTGTATTGTAGAGGAGTTCGTGGCTAAATAATATAAAATAAATAAATAAATAATGCTGGACAATCCACACAGCATCATCTAGCCCCAAGTTAAGCAGAGCTTGTGTTATGGGTGCTAGATGACTGATATAAAATAAATAAATAATGCTGGACAATCCACACAGCATCATCTAGCCCCAAGCTAAGCAGAGCTTGTGATATGGGTACTAGATGACTGATATACTTAATACAATACATTACATAGATAGATATTTTTTATTATACATAGCAAATACCCAGAACACCCGGAACAAATATTTGTAGATCGTACAAACATTTGTCCCGAGGCGGGAATCGAACCCGCAACCTCTTGCGTTGCAGGCGGACCTTCGCCCGCTGCGCCACATAGGTCGTCAAGTGAAAATGAAAATAAACGCACGGGTCAATCGAAGGTTAAGCTACGTTTCCCGAGGTCATTTTGTAGATGGGTGACCGTTCCTTATAATTATATCGAAACTCCTCCGTGCCTCGAAAGCACGTCATATCTTTGACAGTCGTTACGGGTAGTCAGAAGCCCGGAAGTCTGATAACCAGTCTTACCATACGATATCGTGTTGCCTAGTAACTGGGTTGTGGAGGTCAGATAAACAGTCGCTCCATGTAAAACACTTGTTTCCAACGCGACTGTTAAGCGTAAGGTCCTGGGTTCGATTCCTGGATCGAGCATGTGATATAGGGATTTTTCATTAGGAATTTCTCAATAGTAGCCCGATGTGTGCCCGGTTGATGGCAATAGGCTCACCCCCTATTACTGTATGTACACATCTGCCCAAAGAATACAGGCGTGATTTTATGTTTATTTGGTGTATAATAAATAGTATTGTGTTCCTAAGAGGGTTTCATTTATTTCAATTAAACTTTATATGTTCAAAAGACGTGTGTATTTTGAAAGGAAAACTACGGAATAGTTTTCCTTTCAAAATGCACAAGTCGCAGAAGTATTTATCCGCCTCGATACACGCGTCCGCGTCGCTCACATATATTCCAATATACAATATTTGGATACGTGCTGTTCGTGATTGAATGCAGTGTACGAAGTTAACGGGGCGTTGCCTTCGCGTTTTTCTTTTTTAAATCTGAGAAATCTTAAGTTCTTTTACTTAGGATTTCTCAAAAGTTAAGTAAAATTTAGATTTATCGGGCTTCTTTATGTTGTTATTTCTGATCTTTCCCACCTAAACCTACTATTATTACATAATAATTTTAATTAAGTAAGTATATATAGTAACAATGCCCGTAAGGCTGGCAGCATTGCCACGTTGGATGGCAATGCTGATTCTTTGGCCAAAAAAAAGGCCAACCCACACGTGAAGAGTCGAACTATATTATATTGTAGCTTTTACATAAATCAAAATTCTGACCCAGAACAGAATGTTTCTGTATTTTGGAAATAGTCTGTACCACGCGACCCATACTGTTTTACACTCTATTTGTATTAATTTACGGTTTTAATTTAATTTAACGTTGTTTTTTATGTGGGGTTATACGGAAAAGTATAGAAGCTAATTAAAAATTGTTTAATTTTATTTCTCATTGTTACATTAATTCATTATTAGAGACTCCCAAATTGGACTCTAAATGTGGCAATGAAAGTAGTTTTAGATCTATATTTCTTAAAAGATCAGATGTGAGTTATGCCTTTGTAATATTTTCTTTTTCAAACAATGCACCTGCCATGTTATATATACTGTACCCTTAGTCAACTGGTAGAGAATGCCCAAGGCATTAAGTCCGCCTTTGAACCCTTTATGTTTATGTTGTCGTTGTAATAACTAAACGCTGTGCCGACTTAAGCAACGATGAGAATTTCTGAAAGGCCCATGGTGCGTGTGCGTACACAGCCCCATATGTTTACTTAACAAAACAAATACCAAGCAGCCAGGTACCTCACCCAAACTGCCCTTCATCTCAACCAAACAGCGGCCATTTTTCTAAACTCGAAACTTGATAAGAGCCGGCCGAGTGGCCGCGTGGCCCAGCACCAACGTTCTGCCTTTTACAAGACACTTTCTCTTCAATCCGTCGCCCGGGATAGGACCGCAGCGAAGAATCCACTCCACGACTGACCAATTTAAGGTGACCTTCTAAAAATCGCGGTCCCCCTCCGCAGTGTAACATTTTCTCTGTGTTACGGGCGGAGGGGAGGGTCCATTGATTCTGGCTTCGTCAAAGAGGTTGTCTGATAAGGCGGCCCTCCAGCGATGCTCGCCTTGAAGTAGTAACGTACTGTCTTTGATAATGGATCTGAAAGGTTGCGGTACAATCGAGTTAGGCGGCGTGCACACTGATGTAGGCTGTCTACTACGATATCTATGTCTGGATATAAAATGGCAGCGGTTGTATTATGGATGATATGATTTGTTACTCGTCAAGATATTTTATGGGCCTTGCACGCTTTTACTGCGCGCTGGACTTACAGAGGGGTGGCCTGAAATTCAGTAGTGAGAACATTTTAGACTGATTATGTAATATGTTTCCGTGGAAACTTTTATTGAAACTCTAACTTAATCTGAAATTTTGAGTAAGAATATTACGGGTTACGAGACTAGGGGAAGTCAAAAGAAACAATAGACGGATTCTGTGAAAGACGATACGACCAGGAAGGATGGGACTATTGAGGCGAATGTATGTAAGAAGACATGCTGCGTCGATCTTAAATAAATAAGTATGTGGGCAGGAGATCGACGATGATTTGTGTAGTAATTCAAAGAGAATGTATGCTAGAGACATCTTTGTTGTTTATATACGTACCGTTTAAAATGCGCAACTTAGTTCAAGTCCCGTATTATTTTAACTGCCTCGTCATTCAATTTAACACTCTAACAGCCAAGAAATAAAGCTGTCATTTATTTGTTGTTATCAGAAGTCGCATCGCGTTTTACTGTAGTCGTAATCGTTAAAGTCGAGTGATATAAAAGTCGTTTCTTGTTCAGATTTGAGATGCTGCGTTGAGGTTATTGAGAAGAGCCACTATGTATCTCTAATAGGAGCTATAATAGTCTGAGCAGTATTTGTAATTAATTTCCTGACCAAAATTTCAGTCACGGTGACCAAACTCAGCGATTAGGTTAGATTGGTACACAGGATAGTATAAACAAGTGTATGCACAAACATAGAAGCCCTCTCTGTTCTTCTACTATCATGGTTTGACGGGACTGCAATCTGACACGACTTGCAGCTCGTAAAGCCGTTTGTTCATGTTGATCATCAACCACGAAACTCCGGGCTGATACTGAGAAATTCCTAATGGGATAATCCAATAAAAGTTTGACCGTCCTGGAGATACATTATTATTTATATTATAGGACTTAAATGTCATGATGGCCCAGTAGTTTAGGCCTCGCCTCTTGTGCACGAGGTTGTGGGTTCAAACCTGGGCAGGTACCAATGTGAGTTTTTCAATTCATATGTAATTTCTAGGTTTATCTTGGACATCACTGACATCGGTGAAGGAAAACATCATGAGGAAACCTGGACTTATATAATTAATATAAGTCTGAAATCGCCTACCCGTCTTGAGCAAGCGTGGTGATTAATGCTCATGCCTTCTCTGTATGAGAAGAGGCCTTTGCCCTGCAGTGGGACAGTAATAGGCTGGTACTACTACTACTTAAATTGTTTAAGGTCTAGGGTCTAAGCAGCAGCTACTGAGTTATAGAATTGGTATACCAGAAGGTTCTTATACAGCCACAAATAATTGAAGACATTTTAGTTGAAGACTAGCACTTCGCTCACGACTTCGTCCGCGTGGATTTCGTACGACTTCGAACTTTAACATCATCTTCACTCTCTTTAAAGCGTAATATTGAAACTCAATTATAGCCTATGGTACTTACCAATAATGTAGCTTTCTATAAGTGAAGGAATTCTTAAAATCGGTTAACTAGTTTTTAAGTTTTTCCATTACAAAGAAACATACAAACAATCAAATATTTCCTTTTTATAATATTAGTAGAGATTTCGCCAGACAAAATTCTCATAGTAGTACTCGCCTGTGTTTTCTTGTTTGATAGACACCTTTTTTTTAAACAAAGCTCTTTTCATCAGTTAGGTATGTAAAGCACCTGGAATGATTTATTCGAAATCCAAAAACGCTCAATGGCCTTCTTATGAGCAGAAATAACTAATTGCAAATAAGGCCGCCACACTCCACAGCATCGCCCTATTTCTCGATTGTAGATCTATGCACCGTTGAATCGACTGAAACAGAACAATATTTAATTACGAACAAGCCAACCAGTGGCACTAAACCTCGGTAAGGCACCCATTAAATATGCAACGCAGCACACAGCCATTCAATTTATAATTAATCGAATTCCTACACGAGATCTCGATGTCTAACTTTGATTGTCGACTATAGAAAGCTATGTGCTGTTGGGAGTTTCAGGATCTTCTTATCTATGTTCGTTGCTAGTGTTCAAAGCGCATGTCTATGGTGCAAGAAAAGAAAAAGCATTTATTTAGGCATACAATGCTAACTAATCCATACTTAATATTATTAATGCGGAAGTAACTCCGTTTGTTCTTGTGTTTGTTTCTTTGTTTTTTACCTTTTCACAAATAAACTGCTGATTGTATTGTCATGCAATTGCGTATGGAGATAGTTTAAGACCCTGGGAAAGACATCGGATAGTTTTTAATCTACGGCTTTGTCTGCATCCGTACTAGCCGACATTTACGCGGGTAAACTCGCAGTCAAAGGCTAGTATTTTAAAAATAAATACCGGCCTCGGCGTGGGCGATGCAGAAGCTAGTATTACATAAAGAAAATATTATATATTAAATTACGCAAAATAACAATGTGCCTTGCGTTATGCCAACTAGGTCCAGTTCAGCTAAAATGCCAGATAACTAGTGCCTGACGCAGTTTCTTCACATATTCCAAATCGAAGTGCAATTATGATATTACCTAGACCACAAATACTTCATTGCAAAACCGTGCCCATAACCGCCTTAGGATACCTACCTAAGAAAGACGTTAACATTAGACCGCCTGCGCATCATCCCGGGGGAGATCTCTAAGATATACGAGTAACTCATCCGTATTCGTCACTTCAAATTTTAGTACCGCGTTCCTTAAGCTGTCTATAGCCATTGATGGTGGTGTTTTATCTTTTTAAGAAATAAATAAAATAAATAAATAATGCTGGACAATCCACACAGCATCATCTAGCCCCAAGCTAAGCAGAGCTTGTGTTATGGGTACTAGATGACTTGACTGATATACTTAATACAATACATTACATAGATAGATATTTTTTTTTTATTATACATAGCAAATACCCAGAACACCCGGAACAAATATTTGTAGATCGTACAAACATTTGTCCCAAGGCGGGAATCGAACCCGCAACCTCTTGCGTTGCAGGCGGACCTTCGCCCACCGCGCCACATCGGTCGTCAAGAAAGATAACATAAGTCACATAATATCACGCCTGTGTTTACCGAAGGGTTGGGCAGAGGTACACCTGTAGTAACACCCACATTTCGCCAGAGATGTTTAAGTCCCATGTAACAGGGGGCGAGCCTATGCCATTAAGCAGGCACAATTCCAGACACTGGACTGCTAGTGAGATAATTCCAATTATAAAAACTCAATAATACTTTGCCTGACCTGGGAATCAAACCCAGGACCTCACGGTCCGTAGTTGCACTTGGGACCATGAGACCAACGAGGCAGAAATATAACGCACACAAAAATTGCTTAATTGTTTATTGTCTATTAAAAAAAGTTTCTTTCTTTCTTTTCTTTTCAATAAAAATAATAACATAAATTTCGAAGAATAATTATTTTATTATTAGAATTA
The DNA here is from genome assembly GCA_905147745.2 of Phlogophora meticulosa. Lineage (NCBI taxonomy): Eukaryota > Metazoa > Arthropoda > Insecta > Lepidoptera > Noctuidae > Phlogophora > Phlogophora meticulosa. The sequence continues at coordinate 17,316,861 of LR990527.1, read as the reverse complement.
GACTGAAATTAGTATTCAAATATAATTAAAATTAAAAAGTACAAAGTGTTGGTGTACGTTAGTGTGTGTGTATAGTGGGAATAACAATGAGTGTGTGTTATTCATAAATTAATTTTGATTGCAAGGTTTTTAATGCAACTAAAATTAATTCAGAACATCCTATGCATCAAGACATACGAAATCAGTTGGGTTTTAGTTTTGTGTCCGTAGCCAGATCATTAGCTCCTTTATTTTAGAAGAGGGGCTTACGTTGAGGATTTTGTTCCATACACTATAAAGAACAGAGGCAAGTTATATTTGTTGTCGCCTACCGGACGCCGCGCCGTGTGGGAATGCCTAATGAGTAGTATCTCCTTGTATCGAACTAACGACTCCTTATTCAGAACCCGGCCCTTGCATCAATGGAGCCATAATTTCAATAGTTTATTTAAATGAAACAAGTCACATCTCCCATCTCCCTCTTATCTATAAATAACGTTCATATTTCATTCACAATCACATTTCCGTTCGTTCAATACGTAATAATTTCTCCCGACAGTTATCGCTCAACGATTTGACTGCGATTCTAAATCGTGCAATGAATCGTTGAAGATCGCGATTGATCGCAGCGATTTGTCGGGCGCCCTGAGACGGCTTTACATAAAATTCGCTCGCCCTCACTTGGGGAGGATACAATTTTGTAGGAAAAATTGATTCAATTTGCGTATATGCAAAACGATTTTAGTTTCGTTCGCTCTTCGTGATATTGTCTCCTGCATCTATTTTGTTTTGTGAATTTCCTTTTAAAGGTGTGTTCTAGTTTTTTTGGGTCATCTTTGTTAGGGAAGAAGGTATAAGGATACACAGGGAGGATGGGACTTCGACTTAACTTGATACTATAAGTTGTGCACATGATTTTAGACCTCACCACGTTGTAATATATCGTCAGCTTTCCCAAATTGTTACATTTATTCTGATGTTTTGGGCACTATAAACTGCAAATAATCATGATTTCCAAATTAGATTTCTATTGGAAGAAGTGCATTTACTTTTTCATTAAACATCTCACAGGGTTAGACAAAAATCATCGATTTGGGGGTCAAGAAACATGTTTCGGAGTCATGGTATCAGGTTGTGCGCCGATGGTCCTTCCAATCTGTATTGGTTGACAAGACATACATTTGACATACTTTCAGGGTGCTAGATGGACATATAAATCATTATTTTGTTAGCACAAATAATGTGAGTGGCGTCACACCGCCAAAATTTCATACCTACCATTCTCGATTATAGACAGAAAGGTGAGTTATGAAAATAAACGCAAATCAAAAGAAAGTCATAAAAGAAGCAGTCGCATAAATATGTAAACGATAAAAAAAATATTATCTTTACTTAAGATGTTGAGGAGTTAAAGAATGAGGCTTGGACGGAAAGAATAAATATTACTAAAGTTTTATTCATGTAAATGTAGCAATTGAATTATGTATGTACGGTTTAGTAGGTGACGAGCGACTTCGAGGTATATATCTACGTTTTACTAAAGACAGGTTAATGTCTCTAAAAAAACTAGTGAAAATACGTATAACTTGTGCTGTCTTCTTAAAACTGTCTGACAACCAGTCTTACCGTATTATAAAAGGGTATCGTATTACTCAGTAACTGGGTTATGGAGGCAAGAAAGGTAGTCTCTCCATTTTAAATACTGGCATTTTGCTGTATCTGGTTAGACTGGAAACTTCAACATATTAGGAAAAGGCAGGCAGATGATGATTTTAAAAGTTATAACTCTATCCGGTTAGACTGGAAACTTCAACATATTAGGGAAAAGCGCCTGCTTTTCCCTAATATGTTGATGAAGATGATAATTTTCCGAGTTATAAGGGCGACATATTCCTAATAAACGCGCCAGGTACCTAAACACTACCGTTCAAAACAAAAATATAACTTTAAACTTTATAAAGCCGGCTCGAATGACTCTGTTTGGTTATATAAATAGCCTGCAGTTCACTGCTACACTTGCACTGAAATCCCACACATTTAGTATTGCCTATTTTAGTCTACCTTCACCTAGAAGCCGTTTTACGGCCAGGGGCGGCTATATTTGAAAATACTAGAGGCTTTGTACGACTTTCTCAATGACTTTTTGGAAAGTCATCATCATGTGAAGGGGGGCTCTTGGTTAAGTATATATATACTAATAGCCGCTTGAGTGGATCATTATGGTTAAGCAACACTTACCGAGATCAGTCCTAGGAGAAGTTACGACCGTCGATCTTTTGTAGAAGCCTGGTAAAAAGAAACTTAATGAAATTCTTGTACCAAGTTGAAAATACTATAAATCCTTCCTATGGAACACCCACATTTCGCTACTTATGATTATGTCCCATGTAATAGAAACTACAAAACACTTATAAAAGAGGATTTCGTTTTACATATCAAACATAAAACCCTCCCTCATTGCGTTTAAACAAATAAAAACTAAAAAGGCCACACGACAAAGAGGACGCTCGACAGAAAGAGTGTAAAATTTTCCTGAAAATTAGGCAGTCACCGACCGATACAAATAACTGACTTTCACAGTACAGAGTACCTTGAAGCTAATTTAGCAAGCTCCCAAACCCGGGTGTTGACGTCTAAAAGCGTGAAAAGAGTCAAAAAACATCCCAAAATGCCCCAATGCTCCTTCGTTTGTTCATAACAGGCGGGGGCTTGCAGGGAACAGCGACTTTTTACAGTGCTCTTACCCGTCACTCTGGCTTTTTTGCATTTGTAGTATTAGGCTTGTTCTCTTTGTGTACGTCCTGTGTATGCCATATTCGGTATTTGGTCCCCGAAAATTCTGGAACATTCCCATTTACAGTGTTACACTGTTTGATGTTGCAGAGACTTTGTCATGGTCCCTGAAAGTTGTTAAAATATAATTATGGTTAAAGTTTTATTAGTTTGGACTTTCTAGCTGTGTGTTTTTATAGACTGCAGTCTTCATTTAAGTGGACTGAAATCAAATTCGAAGGTTTTGTATTGTTACCGATTACAATTGTATCCTGCTCTTATGGCGCTTAGATTTGGTCTTAGACCGAGACTCAGAAGTCCAAACTAAAGGTTTGTCAAAGAGCGAATAAGCGTACCAGTTTAAAACTAAACTGACCATCGTAATATGCCCTAAGACGGGCGATCACCGATGCTGGAGATAAGTCTGCAAGGCTAAAATGGAACTGGACGGTTCATATATGCACACACCGCACACTTCTGTGGTTGTTGTTGTTCACATCAAGACCGATGGACCAGGGGTGTCACGCGGGCCAAGAAACGGTTCGGACTCGTTCCTCACCGATTGGCTGGAGAAGGCAAAGATGGCGGATATCTGTACCCAGCTGAGGGAAAATATAAGTTAAATATACCTATACTTTTGGAAAGGATATGGACGCACAATCGAATACTAAGAGTACTAATGAGTTCAGTACATGATTCTTGACCCCGTAATGCGCGTCGATATCCCTTCCGACCTGTATAAAGAGGAGTTTATGCATACTGCTGAACTTATTTGTGGACACACAATATTCTATATCAGATTCCTCTCTCCTAACACAAACAGTTAATGTTTGTCCCTGACAAATAACCTTCACCCAATAATTTGAAAAGCGCAATCTATCTTGTCGTTATCAATTAGATTACGCTACCACGTGAGAGTAACGTAACAGTGTGTTTGTAAAGGAGCCGCGTGTCCTGGGGACGGATCAATACACTGCTGGGTCGGCGGCATGTGCTGTAGATAAACAGTGGATCCGCTGAGGCGCCTGCCTTCTTGTGGGGAGATGTGGGAAGCGTGGAGGTGGCATATCTAACTTGAATAATTTAGGATTTACAGATGCTACAGTCAGATTATAGCACTATTTATAAAATGTAAAACTGTATACATAGTTTTATGTTCTTTACCTTAAAAAAATGAGTACACAATATAGTACTTGACAGAAAATGGGGAGGCTCAGATGTGCCAAAAATAACACTTACCAAGTTATATTAAAGTTTACGGGAACTTTGACTAGACTCCCGTAGATTTTTTATAATCTAAATGTCTCTGTCAATTGTCCAATCAGCTGTTAGAATAAACATAACAACATATCACGTCTGTGTTCCCTGATGGGTAAGGCAGAGGAGTGCCACATATCGCCAGTTAAGTTTAGCCAATTGCCTCCAACCAAGCACAATTCCAAAAAGAAAATCCCAAACACTTTGCCCGACCCTGGAATCGAACCCAAGACCTTATCTCAGCAGTAGCGAGGCAATCACACAATTAATGGTATAAGTTTATTTCCATCAAAATTCAATTACACAATCAAATTGCCGCATCCACCGCCCTCCTTGTTCCGCGGCACGGAACCGATCAATCAAACAAGCAGTCACAGCTGAAAACAATATAGGGGCTCGCTCTACAGCCAACACTATGTTTGTTTTATATACCCAGCTTGCGGTTATGCTCGTGTGGACGTGTCTATCTCTATAGAATCTGTTTGGCCTTTGGCAGAGTAGAATTTTAAAATTATTACAAGTAAACACCGTTGATGGTAATTTTTAGCCAACGAAAACAAGAGGAAGTTTTTTTTTTGTATGACCATACATATATTTTTACTGTGTAGTTCGATCTCAATATTCCTTTTTTATTGGGTAGGGTATACCTAAAAGCTTGTTCCATTTAAATTTGAATATGAAAATCTACCTGTAAGTGTAGAAAATAGGGTAGTTAATTTTTCACCTACTGAATTTTGCAAAAGACAGTTGAAATTAAGCTAATGTAACATTCAATTACAAACCGACCCACTAAAACGTTTATATATCGTAAAAATTCAACCAACTTACAAAAAAAAACCATTGATTTTAGCAACCGAATTCCGAAATTAAAGTTATTTTACACCTTTTAGTGTTCTTTTTAAGTCAGTAAATTTTATTTGTTATAAACGTTTTTTCTTGGGATAGGTCAGGTGTGGCGTACGTATATGAACAGATGTATGAACGTAAACAAAGCAAAAGGAGTATTTAAAGATCGCAGTAGGTGGCGTTTTGTAGTCTCGTCCGATAAATGATATTTGGTTGATGAATGACGAATACTATGCTTTGAAATTTCTCAATAACAATACCTTAGAAATATATGAAATCGGCTCATGCCACAATATTTGTGACTTAATTAGGTTTTCAGTCATTTGCATTGCTACCAATGCAAATGACTGAAAACCTAATTAAGTGCACAGTGTGAACATACGGAGAGTTACATGACACATTATATTTAATATTATTAAGATTAACGTCTGTAATATTATTTATGTAGTATATATATACTACATAAATAATATCTCGCTCCGTCATATTATGTTGTGCATTGGGTGAATTTGAGAGAATACCTTTTGAATTTACCTTTATGGCGCAAGCAGTGGAAATAATTATGTTTAAGTGTCCTACAATATCGCATTAGGTTAAGCTTGTAAGAATATTTGTATGTTTGGTGTAAATAAATAAATATATAAACATATTGAAAGCAAGTTAACAAAGATGGTAAAATATATACGGTTTAGAGAACTTGTCTGTCGTCAGTATCGCCATAATAACCAGCTTTAATTAATCTGTATAAATTAGAGCTGGTTATTATTACTTAATACGTATTTGTAGTGTTCCTTTCCCAGTAGCAGCAGTAAATCGTTTGACCAGCAGAATAAACTTAACATAACGACTATATTCCCCGAAGTGTTAAGCAGAGATACACCTAAAGTACACCCACATTTCGCAACTTAAGTTAAAAGTCCGATGGGGTGAGTCTATTGCCACTGACCGAGCACAAATCGAGACTTCAAGCTGTTACTCAGAAATTTCAGATGGCAAAACACCAATAACACTATGCCTGAACCGGGAATCGAATCCAGGACCTAATGTGGTATCCTTTCAACTACAAGACCAAGAGACACTCAGATACAAATGTTATGTTTGTGCGTAAAGTATTATCTACTGCATCACAGCATTAACTTTCTCAAAACAAAATATAACATCTCTCAAAAGTACATAGTATTTAAATATTTGACCTCAAATAATTATACCCTTGCGTTTCTTCTCAGAGTACTCAGGTAGGGAAACAGTGACCTCATCTAATTCTTATTTCTCAATGATGTGTAAAAGTGTTTTTTGAAAAATATTTACATACCTATATAAAGAAATATCATTTCATTTCACTTACCACTTTCAACTACACACGACTGCCTTTCTTAAGTTCAATAGGTCTAGTAGCCCCCTTATAATGCTCAAGTAAGGGGCTAATAACTTGACTGGCGTGTCCTCCACAGCCGTTCAAAGTGTAAGTTTCCACGAAAACTGAATTGCTGACGACATCGTAAACTGCAGCGATGATATGCACTCCGCGACGTTGTTTTACTACGTCATAAAATTATAGAGGATCAAATGTGTATAGTGGCTTTCTATGAAATGTACCTATCGTATACTGTGATGATATTATGGCAGACATTGTGATATTTTATGTGTTATGAGGCGCTTTTAAAATGTTTGCAAGTAAAGTTGTTTTTGGGGTTCCGTATCCATAGGGTGCCAACGGGACCCAATTGAATATGAAAATATTTATTTCAGATTTATTCTTCTTTCATCTTCAGACTTGTATCATTACTGTGTATACACAGTAATGATACGAATTCATATGATTATGTTAATAGGAGAATACTATACTATTACTAAAGCCTCCACTGTCTGTACATTCATCCGTATGTGCAATTATCTATCTGTCTGACATCGGGTTGTATCTCATGAACCGTATAGGTATACAGTAAGGTTTCACAGAGTGTATATTTCAATTGCTGCTGTAACAAAAAATAAAATGAAAATTAAATGAGGCCTCCATGGAAGTAACATGTTTTAGTCGGCATTTATTTGCTCCTTACAGTACGGAACCCTTCGTGTGTGAGTCCGACTTGCACTTGGCCGATTTATTTATTAGTTGATCCTAGTTTAGTAATGCAGGGTCTAAAATCATGCCAGCCTGTTGATGTGAGGAAAAGCGCCTCTTCTCATACAGATATGGCACGAGCAGTAATCCCCTCGCTTGCTCAAGGCAGATTGGCGATTTTGGACTAATATTATTTGAATAGCTATGCCCCGCGGATACGCCCGCTCGCAAGTGTAGTAGCGTGATGTTAAATAACGTTTGACTTTCCTCAAAAATTGGGCTGTCAAATTTAATTTTTTTTTTCAAATCCGACTGATAGTTTCAGAGATTGAAGCGTTCAGACAAACAAACTCTTCAGCTTTATAGCTGTATAGATAAGTTGTAATTCATATTAACATAACATCACGTCTGTATTCTCGACGGGATGGGCAGAGGTGCACCTATAGTTACATCCACATTTCGCCAGTTATTTTTATGTCTAATTTAATAGGGTGCGTGCCTATTGTCATCTGCCGGGGGCAAAGATAGCCACCATGCTACTAATGAGAACTTTGCCGAACCTGGGAATCGAACCCAGGACCTCACGCTCAGCAGTCGAAGAATTTTGATGAGCAATTGACATTGTGCTATTGTAACGATCACTTACAAACCGAGCCACTAAAAAGCTCGAAATATTATCGTTAAAAGATTAAGTAGTTTTTGTAAAAAGCGTTTTATATGATAAAAATACATATTTCATTGACTACTTAGACCAGTGAACTGTATAACTTAGTCTCTTAATACAAAATGCGTCGCTGTTACTGGGCGTCGAGTCTAACACTAAAATGCTGAGTCTAAAGATCGTAAGTTGTCACGAGCGGCGGCAGGTGGTCATCGCTGCCTCGATATGTTGCATTTTTTATTATTTCTCGTGCAGAGGGCTGATGAATATTAAATAGCTCTCATATTACTGGGCAGAGAAAAAAATGGTATCGTGAGCCTTGAAAAATAAAGGCAGCTGACGACTTGGAGGTTTTCAATGCATTTAACGAACATGGTGATCAGACCTCGTTCCTCTGTCTGAAAGACCTTTTTGCCTAACAGCAAGGCAATCACAGGTTGATATTATTATACACTCAACACTTCGAGTATTACAAATCGGACATCTCGGGCATAAGTTCATCTTACTCTGCGGTGGTTACCTGGTCACTGTGTATGGAGTCCAGTCGTTCACGATACCTCTTAAGTGCATATCGAAGGGTAGTACGCCGCACATCCAGAATTGCAGCCACCTCACGTTGAGTTTGTACAAAGGCATGGAAATTGGTCTCTAGATGGTTAAAAATTTGTCACCAGTTTCAATTGTAATAAAAGACTTCAGCCAGTTTCAAATTGGCACTTTGTAAAATAGGCTCTTATTTAAAAATCCATAGAAATCTTTCATGACATCATCACGCCTGTATACCCCAAAGGATTAGGGCAGAGGCCTCTATACATAGTACACCCATGTTTCGCCAGTTATGTTTAAGTCCCATGTCCCATCAACCGGGCACGAATTAAAACTACGGGCTACTTCGGATAGATACCATCTGATAAAATCCGATAGCACTGCCCAGCCTAGGAATCGAGCCCAGGATCTCATAACCATTGCTTGACCAACGAGGTTCTTTTAAAAATCTTTCCTTCTGCATAAAATACTCTTGTTAGAGTAAAACATAAATAAACATACTAAATTTTATGACGTACACGTAGAAAGACATGCAAAAATTGTTCGTACGAGCCACGTTTGGGTCTGACGATAGAACTAAATTTTTTACGTCCAGTAAAACGGCCGTCAAACGAATTCGATGTTAACTGGTGCTTACGTGAAGCCTGTCGTAAAAGTAGGGTACTTGTCCATAATGTGTTCACACTGTCTGCACCTGCTTGCTGAGAAAGTCGTGATGTGTTGGTTGGGATAGTTCCTTGAATTTGTGTTGGATTTTATGAAGCTAATACAGAATAGACCTCTTTTAAAGTTAAAGTCAAATAAGTTATTTTAATAAGACGATTAAAAAGGGACTTTTGAATAACAAAATATTTTACAAGTAAAATAAAATATAAAAAAACCGGACAAGTGCGAGTCGGACTCACCCACCGAGGGTATTTTTTCATTCTTCGTCATAAATCGAAAACTATAAAAATAATTATAATCTGTTTGAGCTTACGCCAATAAAGCCCTACCCCACATGATAGGGTTAACTCAATACAAAATTTGGATCGCCTTTCCTTGCATAAAGTCCCTGCATTTTGGGATTTCTTCCTATTCTTGTAGTATAAGACTTATTAGTATTACTTGCCGAATTTCATAGTTCTCTGTCTGTCCCTGCATCACACAAAGGTTGACTTGCAGAAACTGCCTATGGCATTAAGTCCACCTCTGAACTATAATATTTAAATATGTAATGTAATATTTGTATACTTAAAGTATCTGTTAAACAAATAAATACTTTCCAAACACTTTTACTATTGTTAAAAATAAATGGCGTCTAGACCGGTTTTATTATTATACCATCAGATGGGTTGCTTGCTTCATTACCATCAGATAAAGGCTGAAAGATAAATGCAAATTAGTGTTACATTGGTGCCGATTCCCTTGCTCACAAACTAAACTAAAATTAGAGAATTGATGTCCCTTGACAGACGATGACAGATAAGAATTAAGTTAGAGATGTCAAATAAGTACCTATCAGTCTTGAACTTAGCCGTGGTTTTGGTCGATACGCTCTAAAATGTATGTTTGAATAGAAGCTTTAGTTCAAATATGGAACTTCACTTAACAATTCTATGGAATTATCAAGTACTAGCAACCATCTTTGACTTCGTCTGCATATGTTTCTTAATAAATAATAGCTTATTTGTTATTCTGAAGTACTGCAAAGTTTAATCGAAGTTTTTTCAGTCGTTTTTGTATGAAAGAGTAACAAACAATCCTTATATCCTCACAGACTTTCACTTTGATAATGTTACTGGAATTTTATGGTACTAAAATTGATGGCTCTTAAATATATGTCTGTCTTTTTCTTGCTTCAGAAGAGAGAAAGAGATAAAAACAGTATCTTAAAGGGAATCTGCCCCATTGCCACACTTTTAATTAAAATTTAGAAGATTTTTGTACTAAGCCCTTAATTACAAACTTACTTCTAATCAGCACACAGGTCAACGCACATATTCCAATATAATTATCCAAATTTTCTGCGTCACGGCGTCCAATCGACTAACCTATAATACCTCTGTGTATGACGTCACAAGCGTAATGAGCTTTGACGCCCCTCCATGTTATCCCATGTATAGATTGTATTCGCAATCGGCTTAGCTGCAGCATCCATGTGTGGCTCATTCCGGTGGCAGTCAAGACGCTTATTACGTTACGTATAGTCGGATTTGTTGAGGTGGCTGCTAACAGTCTTAGAATCTATAGACATCGATATTTGGTTTTGAATGTCGGCGCTTGTATCTCTCGACATACCTGGATCTCCTTTAAACGTGTGGCACTGAATAATGGCACTTGTGAAGTTGTGATAGGTTTCAAATTATATCAATAGAATAGAAAACTCCTTGTAGTACACGTTTCACCTCTCATTTGCTAGCTCGCGCTCTTTAGCCTGCCACTTTATGCAGTAGGATATAATACCTATCTACTTAGTTTATGTGAAGCTTGTTAGCGACTAGATTTAGCCTTTGTCTATGCCAAGCAAGTACAGATATTCAATCAGCTTAAGAATCTAAACAGCTTAGGCGCTTAACGTTCCAGAGTATGTCTACTTTGAAGTCCTTGCCAAAATTGTTCAGAACTACCCTTTTCGGCGACTGGTATTTTAATAATTAATTTTAATTGGTATTAAGTGAAAGGAGAATGTTTAACAAAATCGTTTATTAGGCTACGTTAGAGCAGTGGTGGACTAGTGGGCCAACTACTTACTAGTTGTAGGTTTGAATTCAGACAGGCGCTTTAATTTACGTCGGTCATTTAATTTCAGTTTGACGGCACGGTTGGCGTAGTGGCTGAACGATCGGCTGCTGCGCCGCGTGTCGTGGGTTCGATTCCCGCACGGAAAAAATATTTGTATGGTTTACAGGTAGTTGTTCCGGGTCTGGCTGTTTGTGTATGTAAATTTGAATGTTTGCAAACGCACCCACGACACAGGAGATATCCATAATGAGGGGCAACGTTTAAAAAAAAAATTACTATTGTTTTCAAAAATCGTGAGGAAACTAAAAATTCGAGGACATGTGACATTTACCAACCTGCACTGGTTCCGCGTGGTATCGGTATTTCCAACCTGTGCCTTGTAATAGGCTCACCCCTTATTACAAGTGTGCTTAAACATATGGGTGTACTATAGGTGCACCTCTGCCTATCCCTCCGGGCGGTAGCAGTCCTTGGGTTGTAGGGGTCGTAGAACCCCCAAAATCGGCACGTTAAATTAAAAAACCTCCTAAAAATAGACCATTGTATCCTTTAAAGTTGTTTTTAGGGCAATAAGGACTGAAAGGCATAGGGCAGGGAATAGCATTAGCGACTGGCTAGGCTTTACACTAGTACCAACACATCGATACCCACTACCCATCAGCCTCGCCAGTTCGCCGCCTCAGTACTAGTTTCTAAATGCTCCTAATTAGTGTGATGTAACCTGTATCTTTGAGTAACCCAACAGCCTTTAGATGACATTCAAATAATGGATGTGCCTGAAAGCCTACGCATTGATATAGGTATACACCTGGAAAATCTATTGTGTCCTTGTTTTCAGAGTGTATCACATCTGGGCTTAGGCTCCTCCCACAAGAATAGTCTATGGTCGACAATGCTGGGCATTAAGTTTTAAGAACAATCATTCTTTATTTGAAGTTTTATCATTGACGTGGATTTCATAAATAGTTGTTTTTGCTTTGCATTTGATTTGCATTTATGTTGTATACAAGGTGTTACTTAGTGTTAGTAAGTTATAAAAACTCTGGGGATCCAGAATCATGTACAATACACATTGTATTAGTTTGTGAGTTGATTTTCCTTACACCCAGTATTAAAAAAAATGTTTTTTTCAACTGAGTTTGCAAAGTATTGGTTTATCTTGTGTGTGTTAAAAAGTTGATAGGAAAAACAAAGTCGCTTTACCGCTAGCAACGTAACTTATCGACAAGATACTCAATAAAAATAAACATGCCTAATTATTTTCTTCTTTTCATTAAGGTTTAACAAACGAAGCTGCATACCACAGATGAACTTGCCATAGTACATAGTAGACAAGAACATTATTTAAAAAAAATAAAATTACTATACGATAATGACTCTGAGGTAGCTTCAACGATGGATACTAATCTTTAGATATTCATAGTATCGGTAACTTACTCGTATCTTAAATTTGATGTTTGTGGTCACAGATTTTGGTAAGATAATTTACTTATGCTAGACAACTTGGCAGACAAACTTTTAAAAGATATCATTTATTATATTATATCTGTCACTTATGTTATTTTTCTTTTGTTTCAGGATTTTTTTTAATAATGCGGCTGTCTAATGGAGTCTAGCTTAGGCATCACGGAAGCCGGTAAGTCAGTTTTTGTATGTTTTTCTCTTAAACAGTGTTCGCGAGTTTTTTTTTTACGAAATTTTCCCTGTACGGTGACCATACTTTCGTAAGTGATTTTATAATGTTTCGAATTATTCATACATGGCTTCATTTTTACTGATGAAAAAATGAAGCTCGTGAATTAACTAAAATGATTGCTGAAATATTTTGTTAATATTTAAACTGTATAAATAAAATAAATATAGTATTTAAATGTAATCAAATTACTTTACTTTTGACCACAAATAAATCTTAATGAAGTTCTTTGGATGAATAACGATTTTTTGAAAGACATTGCTCCTAACAAAACCGCGTGCCTTTTTTAGTTTTTAGCTTCTTCTTTTTAAGTTTCTATAAACGTCGTTACAAACGATGTTTTATTGAAACACGTGAGACCTTTCATTACACTCTCGGGTTCATTACACCATCGACTTCAGCAGGGTCTTCAATCAGGGCTCCTGCGCTCTGTCAAATTTCGCAAATTTTCAAAATGCCCACTATTTTTAATCGCAAAATATTGATAGTTGAAAATATTGAAAATTTTCTCCTTGAATTCCCTACGAAATCATAGCCACGCTTACTTGGCGGCTATTTTTTCTCGTCAAGCAGAGCTTGGCGGCAGGGGGGCTGGCAGGGAACCAGCTATCAATACAATGGCTTCTCGACATTGATCGATGGCTCCATTGTGGGTGCATGTTAGACCCACTAATGTGTTCCCAGCATTATTTTCCTTTCATTTGGATTATTTGATGTGTAATCACAATTGATTTCTGGTTTGATTGTACAGTCTTTTAATTATTCTTATTGTGTAAAGATTAAATTACAAATAAATTAAATGGATCAGAGTGTTGGGCCACAAAAGGAATGAATGAAAGGCAGTTGCATGCAGCTGAGATGAGAATGCTAAGAGGGATGTGTGGTGTTACGCGAATGGATAGAATAAGAAATGCGTATATAAGAGGAAGTCTGAAAGTGGCGCCTGTGACAGAGAAGTTGTGTGGAAATCGGCTATCATGGTATGGACACGTGATGCGAAGGAATGAGGATCATGTTGTGAGGAAAGTTTTGAGTATGAATGTAGAGGGTTACAAGAGTAGAGGGAGACCCAGGAAACGATGGATGGATTGTGTGAAAGTTGATATGGCTAAGAAGGAGGTGACTTCTGAGATGACGGGAAATAGAGATGTATGGAAGAAGAAGACATGCTGCGCCGACCCCAAATGAAATTGGGATAAGGGCAAGAGGATGAGAGTGTAAAGATTAAATTAGATCGTTGCTTTTATTTTTCTTAACAAACGTAAGACTGAAAATATAAATGTGGAATTCTTCAATATGGAATATTAATAGTCAGACTTCTATAAGGTTCTATAAATAGCTAAACATTTAGGATATCTACAAACAATATCTATTTTTGTACGAACAGAAAATATTTGTTTAATAATATACGATATTTTCTCAGTTCATATTACGTCAAAAACTAATTATAACTGATAGTACAAATATGTGATTTCTGACGGATGAACCCGCAGTACTTAGCACAAAAACCTTTGCTTCCAATTTTGCTCCAACCTAGCTGAATATAACATTACATCAAACTTGTATTCTCCGAAAGGTTAGGCAGAAGTGTACCTATAGTACACCCTCATATCACCAATCATGTTTAACCCTATTACCAATAACTGGGCATAAATCTATACTCTATAACGGAACTGAACTGAGACTGAGAAATTCCAGATGGAAATCCAGGATCTCACGCTCAGCAGTAAAGCTGCTGACCACTAGACCAACGTGGCAGTCGAGCAAAGTACAAATATCGTTTAACCAGCGGGCAGAGGTCCAACTCACACAAAATACGGCCTACGCAGGACCACGCCCCCTCTTTAGACTGACCAGTACTGCCAACATTCAGAGAATTACTATTATTATCAATGGTTCCAATTGAGCTGGGAGTCTTGTTGATGTTTTGTATGCGGATAGATGAATAGAAAAAGAAAAGAAAGAGAAAACATTTATTTAACACAGTCTCAGGGCACACAATGACTATACTAAATATCGAAAACAAAGAAAGAAGTACTCGTTATAATAATGATGACAGAAGTATTAAAAAATAACATAAAATATATATGTATATAAATTATGTGCCTTACGGCTGCACCAAACGGGTCCAGTACAGCAAAAATGCCAGACATCTAGTGTCTGACGTTGGTTTTCAAGTGGACCTGAAGTTGTGAGATGTCACTGACGTAAATCAGTTTTATAGTAAGATGTGTGAGTACGTGAAATAAATAATTATTAATATAATTAAACTTAAATTAGGACATAACTCCGATACTATTGAGATGGAAGGATTTGTCAAGCACACTAAGTTTAGTCTCATTCTACAAGATATTAATTTTTATCTCAAAGAATATTTAGGTGCGTATTATAATGCAAATTTTTTCACATTAATTAGGTTATTAGGAGAACTTATTAGTTATGGGGTTGCGAATAATGCAAGTTATTATTAAAAATAGTTAAATGTTTTTCTATGATGGAACCTGCTGAATGCGATTCCAACACAACATTGCTAAATTTATTTAAAAAAAAAATTTTACATACTTTGGTTGGTATAGTAGTTTCTATTCTAGATATATCGTCGTCACATTTCATCATTAGGTATCTGTTATCTAATTAATGTTTATAAAATATAAAAAATGTGCCTTTTTAATGGTCTAATTGAAATAAATAATTTTGACTTTGACAGATCACTCTTTCCCTTTTATTTGAGCTTTGTCTCTTTCACAAGAGCCATAATGAAGAGTTGAAGTTGAAGTTTATTTGATCTTTTACAGAGAGTTGCTTTACTGAAATGATTTCTACTCTTTGTAATACACCGTTTTGGTACGGCCTACACTTCTGATTTTAAACAAGGGTACAATTCAAAGGTATATCGGGTCTTCCAAACCAACCCATGATGATCACCTGCTAAGCCGTCGCCTCTGAAACAATAGACGGCGGCACATCAGCCGTCATGTCACAGTGTAGGTTAATTGCAACCAATGACAAACTATTAATTCAGTTAGCTAATGTTGTCAGCAGCGACATTGTGCTGTTAAGCCTGCTCTGTGTATATCATGGTGGACAATGGGGCCGGATTAGTGGGACATGCAGCGTAGTGATAAAACTCGTGAATTAATTGTGTAGAGAAGAGTGGACGAGCGCCATTGTGGGGCGGGTTGCCATGCCTCAAATGTTTTGACACTAGGTTTTGGTGCGGTGTTCGTTCGCGTTATCTTTTTCGTGAATAAAATAAATCCTGCCTAGCTGGACTAGTGGTTGCAGGCGCTATTGTTGTTCGCATGAGTATTCGATTTCTAGGACGGGCAAAATGTTGTGTGTTTTTTTGTGAGGAATTTCTCAGTAGCAGCCCGGAGTTTGGATTTGTGTCCAGTTGATGATATAGGCTCGCCCTCCATATAAAATGGGATTAAAAGAAACTGGGAAAATGTGGCTATACTATACCTAAGTGTACCTCTGCTCCTTCTGGGAACACAAGCACGATGTTATGTGTTATAACAATGTCAGTAGCCATACAGAACAAGATAATACAGCATTGATTATTGGTACTTTCTAAGTTTATCTTGGACATCACTGACATCGGTGAAGCAAAACATCGTGAGGAAACCTGGACTTATATAGTTAATATAAGTCTGAAATCGCCAATCCGTCTTGAGGAAGCGTGGTGATTAATGCTCGTGCCTTCTCTGTATGAGAAGAGGTCTTTGCCCTGCAGTGGGACAGTAATAGGCTGCTACTACTACTACTACTGATTATTGGTTCAATATGCTCTCATTCTTTATTTATGAAATATTTAGTTCAACTGCCTAGCCTTTCTTCAACTATCTTGGAGTCAGATTTCAGTCTTCAATTAGATGAAGCTGAAAATCAGTATTTTACAAAGAACCACTCCTCATCTGACAACGCATTAAGTATTTCCTGTCTTTTACAAAACTCAGTAGGTGAAACGTCAATTATCCCCTATTTGCCACACTAAGGGTGGTTTTTTTTTATTTTTCTTTAAATGGGACCGACTTTGAGGTACCTCTATCCAATATTAAAAAAAATGTTTATTTTTATTTTGCTCTAACTTAGTTGAAATATTTTATTAAGTTCTTTTCTGTGCAACTTTATAAAATTGTCTGTGAATAATAACAACGTTTGGTGTGCATGCAGAGTTTACCTGTAAGTGATTGTTTTACTTTATCCTGTTTTCTGCTTATGTTTAATTTGTTCGTTTCAGTGTATATAATTGTTGGTGAACCAAATAAATAAATAAAAGAACATCGAAATCGGACTGTACTGTAAAAAGATATGCGTGGACAAACATAACAAAAAATACGTGTCGAATTGAGCACCTTCTCTTATTTTTCGTCGGTTAAAAAAATAATAAAAAAAATCATTTATATCAGACTATAAAGTCCATACTTAGGCAAAGGTAAGATTGGTGGTAACAAAAATGTTGCTTATAACTAATGTTAGTAAATGTAAAAAGAAGAAATTAGACACCCTGCCTACCCCTGCACAGTAGGCCCATCAGTCTCGCAAGATATGGAGTTCAGTGAACCTACTGAGCAGAACAGTATCGGTTCTCTCACTAATCATCCTTAGGACGCTATTCGGGCTCCCCCGTACTCTTCGCACTACTGATGCAACTTTTTTACGCATAATTGCATAGATGTCATCTACTCTAGCATCAGCAGCAAACATGCAAAAGGTCTTAATGACTCCATTAATAATTATTTAGTTAAATATACACGTAACCAATTTTAGTTAAAATTAGGGCTTGAGTTGGTAACTTATGAAGCGACACGTCCGCTTGGCTGAAGTGGCTCCGAAAAACTCTACCTTCGCCACATTTTAACATTGCAGGTCAAGGTAATTTTTTTTTTTTGGAAAGAAACAGCTCATAAGATCTAGGCACAAACAGGGAAACAAACTGAACACGAGTTGGTATAAGAAAGCGTCGCTACTAAAATAGTGATCCGATCGTCTATTGTTTGTGTCATGTCAGTCCGTCATTTTTGTGTCCTGGTCTACCTGGCTCTCCCCTTTCTGCATCCAGTATTTCCCAACCACCATTAATGATGACTAGCGGTCCATCTAGCTGTGGGTTCTCTTAAGCTAGATGCTAGATATTTTTTTCTGTTTCTTTGTCTATACTTTATAAAAACTCGTCAGCTAGGAATGTATCTTTTTTGTTTGCACTAATCTCTGGTTGTCAATGTAATTGGATTTGAAAAATTGAAGGTTCTAGACCATTACAACCCTTAAAAGCGGCTGAAACTACATGGCACAGCTTCAATGCCAATACAAAATGGCTGCCCATATTTATCTATGACAGAACATTGATGCAAGCCTCATTAGTCAGTAAAATCATCGATCAGCGATGACATCGTGCCACTATAACATTCCCGTCAAGAGTATTGTCGACTCACTATTTATTTATTATGCATGTATACATTAATATATTTGTATGTAACCAATACAGTGGGCTGTTTATTTACATGGCAAACATGCCTAGGGCTGATATAAAGGAAATCTGTGTGCCTGCCATGAATTTTGGAGGCAAACGTTCAAACTATCCTTTATAATTTAGGTTTGATTTTATGAAGGAAGCATAATTAGTATTATTTTCTACCAGTCAACCTTTGGGTGAAGAGACAAACAGCAGAGAGGGATCATCACCCATAGTTCAAGTTCAAGTTCAAGTTATTTATTTCAGAACAAAAATACATTTGTGTTGAAATATCTGCACAGTAGGTACATACAAATATATATAGTAGTATAAGTATATATAGTAGGTACATAAAAAGAAGCAACATAGACAATTATTACATTTACAATTAATACATTACAATTATAGTAGGTATACAAAGAAAACAAAAATTACAAACATATCAAATTTGAGTTTTAAGATTTTTGTCATTACAAAATTCGTCAATGCTGTAATAGGCTTTATTTATTAACAAAGTCCTAAGCTTATTTTTAAACATATGCACATTCTGAATTTTCTTTAATTCTGGTGGCAATTTGTTAAACAGATTGACAGACTGTACGCGAGACGAGTGTTTGACAACATTAAGCTTTGCCTGCAGGACAATAGGAAGGTCCTTTCTGCGGGTATCTACTCTATTTTTTCTTTCGACGTCTGTTTCAAACTCGTTTAAGTTCTTGTTCAAATGAGTAAGTAGAACTAAAATATAAAGACATGGTACCGTTAAAATTCTATGTTTAATAAAATACTCCTTACATGAATCCGTCTGATTTAAACGAAGCATGGTTCTTAATGCCCGCTTTTGTATAGTAAAGGCCGCCATAATATTATATTTATAGCTGTTTCCCCAAAATGTAATGCTATATCTAAGTTTAGATTCAACTAGAGCAAAATAGACGGTACGAAGTTGGGCAAAAGACAAAAAATCCCTCAGAGATCTGATAGCATAACAAGCACTACTTATTGTATTCGTAATTGAATCTAGTTCTGGCTTCCAATTTAGTAAAGAATCAATTTGTACCCCCAAAAATTTTAAACTTTCTACTATATCAATTTTTTTGCCTAAAGATTCCACGTTTATTAAAGCTTTGTTCCTAACTGTAGATCTAAATATCATACATTTTGTCTTACTTACATTTAATTTAAGATTATTCATAGAAAACCAGCTTTCACAAGCAGCTATTAATACATTTAATTTGCATTTTAAAGTCTCCATATTATCAGCAGCTATAACAGCACTCGTATCGTCAGCAAATATTATCAAGTCAGCATCTGGTAAAATGTTTTTAATATATTCAGTTAGATCATTGAGAAATATTATAAAGAAAATAGGGCCCAATACTGAACCTTGCGGAACACCTCTAGTTACAGAGAATGATTTTGATTTATGAATTTCTTCCACACTTTCGATAAGTGATTTAATTTCAACGTACTGTTTCCTATTGGTCAAATAAGAACAAAAAAGTTTTAAAACATTTTCTCTTATACCGTAATGCTCTAACTTATCTATTAGAATGCAATGTTCTACGGTATCAAAAGCAGAACTTAGGTCTAGGAATAAGCCAGCAACTTTAAGTTTATTATTCAGCTTATTAACTACGTTGTTAACTAACGAGTCTATTGCATCTATTGTCCCTTTACTTTTTTGGTATCCAAACTGATTACGGTTTATTATTTTTTGACTACTCAAATGACTTATAAGCCTAGATTTAATCACTTTTTCAAAAAGTTTGGATAGAACCGGTAACAATGAAATTGGCCTGTAATTGCCTGGATCTGTTTTAGCACCTTTTTTAAATAGTGGTAGAACTCTGGCTAACTTAAATTGGTCAGGAAAGATGCCTTCATTGACGCAGTTATTTATTATTTCAGATATTGGGTATGCCAGTATATCTATATTATCTTTGATTACACTCAGCGGTATTTCATCGTGTCCAAATGACTTTTTACTATCCATACCCTTTACCATTTTGTAAATCTCTATCGGCATGACGGGATTAAAAGCCATCGACTTATCAACTCTGTTAGTATTTTCAATTAAATTCTTCTTAGCCAGTTCTGAATTACCCGTGTTTACACCTTTGCTATTGTCAAACTTTTCCGCAAAAATGTTAGCAATGTCTATGGGGTTACAAATTATTTTATTTTTATGTTTAAGTATTATAGTATCATTTTTTAAATTATTGTCAATTTTTTTCCGAGTTTTATTGACTATTTTCCAAATTTCCTTGCTAGAGTTAGCTGCTTTATTGATTTGATTAGTGACTTCCTTTTTTTTAGCGTTTCTAATCACCTTCTTATAAATTCTAAGATATTTTTCACGATATTTTAATAGCGATTTGTCACACTTAGCTTTATCTATAAAATTTAGTACTCTCTTCATTTTGCTCGATATCCGTATTCCTTTTGTTAGCCATTTAGATCGGCCAGTTCTTTTTATGTTGATTTTAACTTTACTTTTTTTTAAAGTACTAGAATGAAGTTCTTTGATTTTTCGTATAAACGTGTTTGTACCTAAGTTCCAGTCGTGCTCCAGCAGTTTCTGCCTGAAAGCATTATTATTGTTCTCGTTATATAATCTTCTCTCTATGTATTTAAAACTCACGCATTGTGTATCAGTAACTTTTTCCAAATAGGTTTGGCCCTAAGTCGCAAAATTAATGTACAATATTCTAGCGGACCGAACAGACGTCGTGGTGCCCGTACAGCGCCACCTACCGGGTCTAATTGTGAATCTAAACCATCCAGAGTGCCACCTAAACGCATACAAAAAACACATTCAAATCGGTCCAGCCGTTTATGAGGAGTTCAGTAACATACACACGTACGTAAGTAGAATTATATATATAAAGAAGATAATTTTTTAATTAATATAACATTCTAAACGAGTATTTCCAATATTGAAACCGTTCAAATTGTCGTTACTTTGACGTCAAACATTGGTGCCAGGCACAACAGCCTGGCCAGCCAACATATTGCCTCTCTCTCAGCCAAAGTCCAGTTAGCCATGTAGTTTCCTGGAAAGTCTATTAAACGGTTCAGTGATATTCCTGTTGCATATGGGTAATATCCTTTACAGGCGGACGTGCCCTTTACATCACTAAATTGCGCCCGATACTCGGAAACAAAATTGAAAATTGTCATCAAAATGCATAAACCTAATAGTAAATTATAATAAGGCGTCGAAAAAATCCTCCGCATTGCTGTCGACTGATAATGTTTTCATAAGACTGGCAACATTGCCACGTTGTGTGGCAATGCTTAGCCTTTAGCCAAAGTATTGCTCTTGGGTCACGGAAAGAGTCAACCAAACGTTTCGACACCTAGAATATGAGCACTCGGACCCAAATTGGAATACATGATGTTCCTTGACGGTAGAAATTGGTGTGGTAATACATTTTATGATGACGTCGGTTGCTTAGTAGTTTAACTGTGCGAATTACTAAATATTTGAATGGTGAACCTTTTATATATTCAGTAGAAACCATCGTCAAATGGTTGGTCCACGTGGTCAGAGGGTTGTACCTTTTTTTTGGCCAAAGAATCAGTATTGTCATTCAACATGGCGATGCCAGCCTTTTTGGCGCTTTTCCTGTTGACATCGATGCGGATAATTTTTTTATGGAATGGTGCGAGCACATGAACGTTATACCTACGTATTAATTACTGTTTAAATAAATAAAAGTTTTACAAAACCCAAAAAAAAGTAGGAATATAAATGCCTTTACTTATCTTCACGGGGGCACCAGTACTCTATGCTCCACAGTACAAATACATCGCAATGAAACATCTAAGTTTGATTCAGACCACCTCCTCATATAATTCCAGTCAGCACCAGCATTCTCGTTCAAAGCAATCGCTCCTAAGTTGGTACCTATGTACACCGATCTACTTATGTATATGGGAGAACCGTTAATCAGACAAAGGGTCGCTGTTCAAGCATAAAGCGCTTCAAGCTGCTGGAATCACTGCAGTTTCTAGTACTGGGTTTAATCTACTGAAACGGTGAATGTGAGAATTTTATGTCTTGCATGTGCTCTTTTCTATGCTATACCTATTCACCTAAAGTAGTAAGTATTTAAGAAAGCAAGGAAACAAAACTTTGCATCAAGCCTAAGGTTATGTAGAGGTGTACCTATAGTAACACCCAAATTTCGCCAGTGATTTTTGAGTTCCATGGAATAAGGGGTGAGCCTATTGCCATCAATGAGAAATTCCAGATGGAAAAATGCAATAATACACAGAGGACGTCTATAGTATAAGAACAAAAAGATAAAATAAACTTACCTAAACAAAGGAAATTCTAATGACTGTGTGATTCACCTTCTAATCTTATTTCAAGTTATGTTTCCTGTCGAAATGAGGTATCATCATTAGGTCTTTTGGAGATTTATTTATTTATTTATTTGGTTCACCAACAATTGTTTACACAGGTTCTGTACTAAGGGTAACATGCGAATGTATGTATGCAATAGTGCAACAATCACTTACGGGCAAACTCCGCATAAAGAAGTTGTACAGAAATTTAAAAAAATAAGTAGGTATTAATTTAGTTTTAAATAACTTAGGTAGGTATCTGAATGTGTAAATAATGAACACATCGCTCTAGAAATGCAACAATATAGGTTACTTATTATGAGATGGGTGACTCTTTCTTTGATCATCATTCTCCTGCCCTTATCCCAATTTATTTGTGCTCGGCGCAGCATTTTTTCTTCTTTCATACATCTCTACTTGCCGTCATCTCAATATTCACCTCTTTTCTAGCCATATCATCTTTCACACGATCGTGTGAAAGATGAATAGATGGATGGATTCATACATCTTTTCTTTGGTCTCCCTCTAGTCTTGTAACCCTGCACATCACATTCATACTCAAAACTTTCCTGACAACATGGTCCTCATTCCTTCGCATTTCACGCCATACCATGACTCTTTCTTTGATAAGAAGTATAAAATTATTCAATATGACCATTTCGATTTTCGGTCTAGAGATTTGTGCACGAGGGATGCGAGCTAGGTTCTCCAGAAATCCAAGTGCAACGTGTGGGTGCTTACCACTGGTTTCCCATTCAAGTAATTCTGTAGAACTATGAGGCATCATATTTGGTATTATGTATCCAATCGGTACTAGATAAAACTTTTAGGACAGTAAAAAAAATATGGTATAATTTGACATAAATATTATACATTCAAGTGGCAACAATAATTTAAACAACTGTCAGCCAATTTTTTTAATTTATAATGTGTTACGGAGGACATTTAACGAAAGGTAAGGTAGGTCGGCCTTGTGTGGGTAGCTAAAGCTTTAAATATTGTGATGGACGAAATAGTGGGACAATTTCTGACATATTATGGTGTGTCCCAAAACTTCTATAGAACAAAAACATGGAGAATTACTGAGATGAACCCAGACGTGTTATTAAAAAAAGTACATCCAACTGCCAGGACGCACTGACAAATTACACAGTCAACCAACTAAATCGCACAGCAACTCATCCCCGATACACTGCCGAAAAGCGAGTTGAGATTTAAATTTCACAACAAACATTTCAGTTGGGGAGATCGTAAGCAACTCCCCGCTAACTTGTTTCAACCGCGGGAATGAGGTGTTAAATACCGCCCCGGGCTGGCCCGTACCGGATGGAACCGGATAAATCTGGCGTAAACTGGAACTGTGCACCTTTAATGTACATAAATTCGGTTGCTTGACGAACTGGCTTGCGTTGTTGCAGTCGAGGTTAAAGCGGAGTTAACATATTTAGGATGTAATTAGTTCCTAGCGTCAGGAATGTATTTGGTTTGGCGTAGGGATGTTCTGGGGTACACAACTAGGGTAAGTGGTGGTGCATGAGTACACTTTTGAGGTGTAGTACTCGGAAGCATAATTATGCAATAAGCTTTTCTTTTTAATAAATTCGTACAGTGTTGTCGGAGTACTCTTACATATATCTAAACTTAAATGTAAACCTCTTTCTAACCATTCGAAGAATATAGGCGTGATTTTATGTGTCTTTTCTTGATATCGTTTTTAGTATCTCTTACATATGTAGTCTTAAGTTGATCTAAAGTTTGTTCGGTAGGTAATTAGTGTTTTTGCATTTTCTTAGTATCGTCTTTAGTATCTCTTATATACGAGTAGTCTAAAGTTGGCTAAAGTTTTTTTCGTCAGGTATTAAATGTTTTCGCTTGCAGGAGTATCAAACACTAACTGTACATAACATCACGCACCAATATGTATTCCCCAAACGGTTTAGGCAGAGGCGTACTTACTAAAATACCTAATACATTTCACCAGTCAAACATAAACTAAATCTTTTCAGAAAACTTTGACGTTTCATCTCAATCTACAATGTCCACTCGTATAATATAAGTCTTACATAAGGTGCTTTTTAAAAGCTGAATGGCTTCTAAAAGATGACCAGCAGTCCTCTTGGCAGCCTGCCTTCTATGCCATGGAGGCACTGGAGTTCCAAATGTAACTTATTGCATTTTAGTCTCTGCGACCAACGGGCACCTAAGTGTCATTTAAGAAAATTTATTTTAGTGAAATAATACTTAGGTCAGTTTGAATTTGACCCTTTCGTTGAATTATACTTGCGATGTTCATAGAAAGAGAGGAATTTTAGAATCTTTATTGGTTTCTTACTTTCTTAAAACTATAGCAGGGCGGGGGTGGGAGAGGGGGGTATCTCCAGTTTTGTATGATATTGTTCGTAGATGCATGCCGCACGGGTTGATCGAAGGTTAAGCTACACTCGCCGAGGTCAGTCTGTGGATGAGTGGCGGTCTGTAACATACCGAGACTCCTCCGTGCCTCGGAAAGCACATTAAGTGGTTGGTTCCGTCTGTCATTTGCAGATCTTTGACAGTCGTTACGCGGAGTCAGAAACCCGACAGACTGACAACCAGTCTCAGCAAAGGGTATCGTGTCGTCTAGTAAGTGGGTTGTGGAGGACAGATACGCAGTCGCTCCACGTAAAATACTAGTATTCAGCTGAATCCGGTTAGACTGGAAGCCGACCCCAACATGGTTGGGAAAAGGCTAGGCAGATGATGATGCATCTCGAACAATAATCTTGTAAGTAAATATTAACACCTTAACTGCCAAACAACGAGACACAATAGAAAATGTATTGTTCGTCGGTCATTTGGCGTTCAACGTGTTAAGGTTTACTAACATACATAGAGAAGATTTTTGTATTTTATAATCCATTATTGATGCAAGTCTTTCCAATTAAAGATATGTGGTTTTAAGCACATTACAACGCGCCTGTAATCCCCGAAGGGTTAGGCAGATAAGTACCTACAGTACATCCATATTTCGCCAGTTATATTTAAGCCCCATGTAATAGAGGGCGAGCCTATTGCCATCACCCGGGTACAAATCCAAACTCCGGGCTGCTAATGAGAAATTCTTCACAAAAAACAGACCTGGAACGAACGCTCATGCATACAACAATAGCGCTTGCAAACACTAGAACAGCTAGGCAGGATTTATTTTATTCACGTAAAAGATAACGTGAACGAGTACAGCACCAAAACCTAGTGCTGCTACTGAAAAATTCCAGGTGGACAAACCCAACAAATACTTTGACCGAACTGAGAATCGGACCCAGGACCCCGTGCTCAACAGTAGCGAATCGGAAGATATTGCAGGTAGTGAAATTTCTCACTGACTGATCGACACTTCGCGTGACCGTGGTCATTTTTTGCACTAAGAATTAGTATTGACCAATGCTTCCAGTCTTCTGGGCACGTTTCCAGATGACAGCGATGCGGACGAGTACTTTGACGCCTGAGTGTTTTGGTCGGGTTTTATTTAGTATTCCTCCCTTTAATTTTTCAGTAGCAGCACTAGGTTTTGGTGATGTATTCATCACCAAAACCTAGTGCTGCTACTGAAAAATTCCAGGTGGACAAACCCAACAAATACTTTGACCGAACTGAGAATCGGACCCAGGACCCCGTGCTCAACAGTAGCGAATCGGAAGATATTGCAGGTAGTGAAATTTCTCACTGACTGATCGACACTTCGCGTGACCGTGGTCATTTTTTGCACTAAGAATTAGTATTGACCAATGCTTCCAGTCTTCTGGGCACGTTTCCAGATGACAGCGATGCGGACGAGTACTTTGACGCCTGAGTGTTTTGGTCGGGTTTTATTTAGTATTCCTCCCTTGTTATTTTATTTGTTTTATGTATACATTCCGTCAAAAAAGTATCGGGAATGGTTGATTTGTTTATGGAATCGAATTCATTTTTTTTCGTTGTTAGATTAGAACAACTGTTTTCCATTTTGGCGCAGAGTTTGAGTTACATCTGCAGTTATTTAGATTAAATACTAGTACTGTGTATTGCGGATTTCATAATGGACAAAAACATCGAACAAAGAGTTTGTCTAAAATTTCGTATTGTTTGTGGTATTTCGTGTTTGTTTTCACTGAAAATATTAGAGAAGGTTTACAGTGAATCGACTTTATCAAAAACACGTGCTTATGAGTGGTACAAAGCGTTCAAAAGAGGTCGAGATGTGATGGAAGATTTGGTAGGCCATCAACGTCTACAACTGAAGTTAACATCGGAAAAATGAAGGAAATAGTTGAACTGAAATCCTCATTCAAGTTTGAGAGAGATACCATTTTAAATAATCACTTGAGTATGAAACATGTTGCCGCTCGGCTACTCCCAAAAGACCTGCATTTTCTCCAAAAACACAATTGCATAAGAGACACAGACAGACAGTTAAGTTTATGTATGTTGTTAATTGTATAATGTTATAAGATTAAGTAATTCTGTAAATAAGGTATTTTAAAAACCTTTTATTCACTAAGATAAAGGGATAAAGACCGTTACACACGTGATGTACGAACTCCTGATGCCACCGGGTACAGATTGACGAAACGTTACATACCAATTCATGTCACGTGTAATAATTTAACAAATTCGTCTTGTTTGTTTGTCACTTAGAACACAACAACCAGGCGAATTTGTGTTAACATGCTTGTCATTTCATGTAACGATTCACTAATCTGTTTCTGGAAATTCTGTATCATCCATATACATAAATTATAATAAAAGAAACCTGTTACTGTCCCAAGTGTTCAGGGCAAAGTCCTCTTCTCATACAGAGAAGGCACGAGCATTAATCACCACACTTGCTCAAGACGGGTTGGCCATTTCAGACTATTATTAATTATGTATAAGTCCAGGTTTCCTTCACCGATGTCAGTGATGTTCAAAATAAACTTAGTACATATGAATTGAAAACGTCATATTGGTACTTGCCGAGGTTTGAACCCATAAACGCATGTAAACGACCGTTCATTACATATCCAGATTCCTCCGGGTCTCGTTAAGCCTTCCGGCTGTCATTCGTAGCTATTAGACCGTCGCTATCGTAAGTCAGAAGCCTGAAAGTCTGATAGCCAGTCGTACTAAAGAGTATCGTGCTACCGAGGAACTGGGTTCGGGAGGTCAAATAGGTAGTCGCGGCATCAACATTTTCTCTGTCTGTCTGTATGTTTTGGCTAATCTCCGAAACAGCTGTACCCATGCTAACGGGACTTTCACTGCCAGCTGAGGTTTTCAAGAGTAAATTAGGCAATTTTTTTTTTAAGAATTTATTTATTTGGTTAACGCGGAAAAACAAAACTTATGATATCCACGCGGTAGAAGTCGCGAGCAGAAGTTAGTTAAACAAAAAAAACTGCTTTATAAAAACATGACATAATCCTAAGAAAACATTCTCTCGAATTCAGATTATGGATGCCATGAATCCACTCGAACTATGATCAATCGTGAGCCGTCCAGGGGGGTAGAGGGAGGGGCGAGAGGGGGAAGTAAGGCATAAAACTTGGAAAATCGGACGGCATCCGATCCGTGTACTGTCAATAATTGATAATGGATGACGTCATTATGTCAGCTAGTGATTGATTGGCTGTTCCGGCCCCGCTCCGAGATGCCACAGTGCAAAACAGTAGGTCAAGTTTATTTGGTTTGAATTAATAAGTTCCTTTTTGTTAGTTTCTTACAAGTGGCATAGATTTTCTTGTTCTTGCTGCAAGTAATGCACGTGCTGGCTCGCATTTTTAGTTTACATCTAAAATAAAAAATAGTAACTTTAGGATCTACATAGTTAGTAGTAGTACAACTTTTCTTTGAAAGTCATCTCACATACAACTATGGACGAACTTGATAGAGAAGGAGAAAATATATGTTGGTAGCATTTTCCCACATATATTGGGCTCGGCTTCCAGTCTAACCGCATGTACCTGAATACCAGTATTTAACATGGGCTGCCTATCTGACCTCCACAACCACGATACCCATTGATAAGACTGTTTGTCAGGCTTTTTGCCTTCTGACAACCCATACAAACTGTCAAAGATCTACTAACAAAAGCTAGGAACAAATGCTTAACATACTTTCCGACGCACGGAGTAGTCTCGATATGCATTGAACGGTCACCCATCTCCAGGTTTGGCACCATCAGTAGCGTGCAGTTTTTGGAACCTGTTAGCGGAACTGCTGGTCATTCACTTTCCAGACTGTAGTCGTCTGGTCATCTTACCACTGGCCACCTTAAAGCAGGTCTTCCCTGTTTCGGGAAACTATTAAACATCTTCCAAATTAGCTCAGGTAACTGCAACTTTAAGATTTTGTAGCTCTTCTTATCCATTTACGAAACTCTAATATTTTACTCACCATTCCAATATGACAGCTATTTCAAAGGCTCTCCAACTTGACCTACTGTCCAAGAACACACCATGTGAAACGCGATTTAAAACACGATGTCTTCAGAGCTCTTTTAACTTGCATTGTTCATCCTGGGTTATTGAGTCCATAAATACCATGGCAGAGTATTCCCCATAATGGATGGGAGCACCATGAACTATAATGGCTCAACGGTTAAAGGGAAGTACTTTAAAAAGGGCGATTGATCGAATGTTATTGATGGTGTTTGCTTCATAAAAAATCTTTATTCTTTATAACTGATGCCCCTCTTAGCTGGCCAAGGTCATGTTTTATGGTTTTTGATTCATGTGTCTGCGCTAACTGATTGTAAAAACTTCTCAGATATATTTGTTTCTTTATTTTTGTTTTTTTAGGGTTCCTACGATGGGTTATTGTTAGAACTTGCATAAGACAGTCCCTAATTTTTAACATTCAACACTTCCTAGTGTTTTTGCTCGTAAGAAGAAGTGGCGCAACACACTGCCCAGTTACGCAGCCGAATATTTTTAGACTTATAACATTGCATTGTCTTACGCTGTATATACCTCTGGCACAGACATCATTTCACTAGGATCATCATCTGCCTTTTCCCAACTAAGTTAGGGTCGGCTTCAGTCTAACCGGATACAGCTGAATGCCAGCATTTTACTTGAAGCGATCTGGCCGCCACAAGCCAGTTACTGGGCACCACAATTTGGTAAGAGCGTTTGCCAGACTTTCAGGCTTCTGACTACCCGTAACGAATGGCAAATATCTATAAATGACTGTCAACGGCTTAACCTGCTTTACGAGGCGCGGAAGAGTCTGGACCTCGGCAAGCTAAACCTACGATTAACCCGTGCAGCTGTTTTTATTTAGCCACAAACTCCTCCTCTAACAATATTTTACGAGGGTCCACTGATTGCTTGAGTCTCAAAATAACCAATAGGTACGTAAATAATTACAAGTATACCGACTACCCTTCCAAATACCGGCATTCTAATTGAGACATAATCTGGAGATTTTAACAAAGAAAGTCGGAATGTGGCTCGACCGACCTTGTACAACCTTTATGGAACTAATCGGGATTACTGGTCCCTTACGTAGTACCTTTACCTTCTGACTCGAGATTTTGAAGTAAATATATACTTGAAATGTCCCGACAACGGGGGTAAGGCGAGGTGCCATTGAAAGATGAGTAGAGTTATTTTTGTGCGGGTTTTTTTTAGTTTTGTATGATGTTTTTTGAGCGCCATTATCGTCGTGATGATATTACGTAGGTAACATCATAACGCCTGTATTTTCCAAAGGTTTAGGCAGAGGTGTGACTATACATCCACATATCACCAGCTGTGTTTAGTTCCCATGTAACAGGAGGCGAACCTATTGCCATCAACCGGGCACAAATCCAGCCTCCGGGCTGCCACTGAGAAAACACAGATGGCAAAACACAGCACTTTTTACGACCTGGTAATAGAACTCACGACCTCAAGCTCAGCACGCATGCGACCACTGAACCAACGAAGCATCTAGTATAATCACGCAAATGTATGGTTCCCCATTTTAATCTTATGTTATGATACGAATATGTATTTGTAGATATATTAGTAAAAGGCTTCAGTCTAACACATTTTCTTTCAAAGGAATCTTACGAATCCTGCATCTTAATTCGGCTTTACATAGAATTCTTAGAAACTCACGTTAGTAATCTCTTATGCAATGCGGCTTATAATTGCATGGCCGCGACTGTACACAAAGGGAGCTTCCGACCAATGTTATCGTAATATGGACACGTGACACTCAAACGCATCCGTCAAAGTGTTTAATATTAATTAAGTGAGGTCCTTTACAAAGGACTTCACACTAATAGCCGACAGGGGTGGCTTAATACTAGTGTGGATATTGTTACCTGTTACTCGATGCTATTCTACATCACAAAGTGTTGGTTTGTTGACCTTGTAATGATGTTGTTATCATTGATATATTATAACTTCCTGCTTTAGCGGTCTTTAGATAAGATTAACTAGGGGAAATGCAGAAAAATTATATGCTAAACAGCTTATTATTTTATTTGAGAGCATATGAGACATTATAGAATATGCAAAAACCATAAAGTTGTCGATGCAAATTTTTATTTTCAATTTTGTACAATCACTTTTTTTTTTTTTTTTTTAGGTAGGGCCACTCGCAGTTCAGCACTATAAGGCTGTTTACTGCTTAACCGGTCGATCCTGTGGTGACCTTACAAGAAGGCCCCCAGCCAGGGCTTTGTACAATCACTGTCAAAATACGTTAGTCACCTAAAGGTTTATTTTTGTTTTTTTTTGAGAGACGTGGAAGGAATGGGGGAGGCCTTTGCCCATGAGAGGGACAACACAGGCTTACTAACAAAAAAAAACATAATATGTATGTTCTTTAAGCAGTAATATTACTGTATATAGAACTGATCAGATGCTCTGTGCCATAGCTTCAAAAGGTATAATGTATCCTGACTCGATACAAGAAATAATTAATGAAACTGACGAAGGATTAAACAACTTGATTGTACATCACATATTTTGCAAAAAGTTGTTAGTGCGAAATAGCCAATAATTCATTTTGTGTAAAAGAAGCAACAACTAACAATTTACCTATTCAGCTATTGCGAGCTTACTTGAATTGACAGAATGAGCTTCCCTCTCATCTCTCTGCATAGCCTCGCCTAACCTCACATAAATAATTCCGTCAGTATCATGATTAAATATGCTTTTTTACAAATCGTAGTCTTAATTCCCTTACTGTGGTATATCATGTATTCCGTTTATGACTGTAAAGAGATGAAAGCTTCGACATCCAGGATGTTTCCCCAAGTGCTGTCTCTTCAATTTCTGATGTACATGGCAAAATGATCCTTTTTGACACTGAATTTATTGCTCTGTTTCGTTTGTAGTTTGTGTGAGAGTGAAGGGGCTTTTATAAAAAAAAGTGTGTTTTTCTTTTGTTTTTGTTATGGAACTAATAAATATTATTTTTCTAAAATGTTGCTGTGTGTACTTCTATTTATAGTCAATTTTAATGTTAATGAAGATTTTTAATTCACTGGGAATTTTTCAGGTACTGAAAATACTTATGAATATAAAAAAGTACTATATGATAATCACTGAAACATACAAAATATGCTGTTCAGGTAACTTGAGGCAATGTAGTTGTAGCGACATCTATCTCGCCACATACGAACTAAATCGATGTTTCCTACATCGCGGTATTAAAGTTATCCACGCGACTGAGTATATATAAACGAGCCCGACAACAATCGTCGGGCAGTTGCCCACCAGACACGACACCCGTCTGGTCGGAGGATCCTCCCTTTTCTATGGTGGATGAGGAACTTTACACCCTGTTCCTCATACCTCCAAATAGTGAACAGTCAATTTTTGTTCGATATGTAACGATTGTTACCAAAACTAATTTTAGTTTGCCCATAGTAAAAATGATTAATATCTTAAAGAAATTCCACCTCTGAAAGACTGCAAATGAATAAAAACATTCCTTGTATGGTGATAATTTATATTAGATTTCCATAAAAGCTGTGTTTATTAAATATTCATCTATACAATCCGCAAAACCGCGGTAAAATATAAAATTAGAGCTTAATGCGTAGCTGGGCTGCACGTAGGAAGTGCTGGAGGTCCCTGTTTAAATTTCATCACTGTTGTATTCAAATGAGATGAGAAACCCCTTGTGTATGCTGAGAATTACCTACACACTTGCCAAATTTAGTTCATATACACAGATTTCGATGTTGCATATCTGTAACAACGAGTTATCGTAAGTGTTCGACTAACCGCAGAACATTATGTCGTGTGGACTAAACTGTGCCAGTTATAGCACCCTTGTAACTTATAGGCAGGCAGTTTAGCTAAGACAATCGGCAGTACACTTAGCAAGAACATATATCTATGTTATGTTACATATATAGCCGCCAGCCGTTTTAGTACTTGATTAGATTAATTCCATATACAGAGTGGTGATTTAGTCACTCAGCAGTACTCAAATGGGAATGAGTAATGACCGCAAAAAAAATATGAAAATGATTTAAACTTTTAAAAATTACCGCTGTTTTGTAATTAGTATTTCTCCCAAACAACGGCTATTTGTAATTGATTCGGGTAGAGTACCGTGGTCTGATTCACCTCCTTAAATCCTGCAGGTGATTAAATCGGCACCCTGTAGATCATCATCTGCCCAGCTTTTCCTAACTATGTTTGGTTAGGCTTCCAGACTAACCGGATGCAGCTGAAAACCTTTAAATAAACAAATAAATAATGCTGGACAATCCACACAGCATCATCTAGCCCCAAGCTAAGCAGAGCTTCTGTTATGGGTACTAGATGATTGATGTACTTACATAGAGATACATTTTTTGTTATACATAGCCAATACCCAGAACACAAATCTTTGTAGATCGTATAAACATTTATCCCAAGGCGGGAATGGAACCCGCAACCTCCTGCGTCGCAGGCGGACCTTCACCCGCCGCGCCACATCGGTCGTCATATAAATCATTCATTCACGCATGTTGAAAATGTCAAAGTTATTCAGTAATTATCAAAGTAAGGTGTCATGTACTCAAACGACCAGTTCCTGTCGCACACGTAACACAACAATACCGGGGGGAACTCGTTACAGGCTCGATGACTCTCAGTTTTAGCGGATAGCTTGCCTCCATTAAAAGTTGGCCCTTTATTTAGCCGACAGCGGCAAAAAAAATGAAGATTCCGTCTAGTGTGGGAGGGTGTGCTTGTAATCGCGGGATTAGTGGGTATGTGCGTCGTAAACGCGGTATGAGTTAGTTTTTATGTAATGGAGTGTGCTGCTGTTAGTTCTCAGTCATCATTTGAAAAACTATTTTAATACGTTGTACTCATCATTGTCTTTCTTTAGCAACAAACATTACAAAAAAAGTTTCAAAGCTTTTCAAAGTTTTTCAGTTTCAAAGTTGTCAATATTTTAAATTCTTTCTGAGGGGCAATTCTCGTGTTTTATATTTCATTTTATTTATATTAATGGGTTTTGTAAGTTTATAATAACGGACATCATTATTGAGCCAAAAGAAGTTCACTTCTGGACTATGCTTCCTCCAATGATTTCCACAATGATCGGTCCTGCGCTGCCCTCATCGGCTTCCTGAGATCTACCATCACGGGTATTGACCTACTCTACCAAATTTAAAATCAAAATTCATTTATTCAAATTAGGCTGAGAATCAGCACTTTTTGAACGTCAACGCCCTTTACTACCTTTAGCATCAATAAATTACATTATCACTAAACAAACTCAAGCTTATATAGTTTTTAATGAACTGGATAGCAACGAATAAAACAACGCATGATTGTTTATTACCCATGTATTGATCGAAACTTAACAAATGCAGCAACTTACTACGGAATTGCCTTAATCCCGCATCACGTGACAACAGTTCCGAACCTTTTAAATCCCGGGTCCCGGGATTTATATGATCGTCCCAACACTAATTCCTACGTACAAGTTTAAGCCACCGCAGTGGAAACTTGCCGTCGCGACGAACGACTGCTTTTTGTTGAAATTTGCGTTTTTATATATTCTGGGAGTAGGCCGGGATATTGTGTGGCGCACTGGCGACGTCTTGTACTAGTGTTGTGTTTAATAGTTCGGGACGCAGACAGGGCGAGATTGAATGTTTTTGTTCGGATGAAGAAATAGTAAGAATGTTGAGAAAGTTAAAACACAATGATAAACACGTACTATAGTATACTATGTACATGCAACGCTGGTGTACTACATTAAGATTCTGATTTTGATTTTGTCGGCAAGGTTGGTGCAGTAGCTGAACGATTGGCTGCAGTACTGCGTGTCGCGGGTTTGATTCTCGCACGGAACAAATATTTGTATGGCCTAAAGGTTGTTCTTGGTCTGGCTGTTTGTGTATGTGATTCTAAATGTTAGTAAACTCGCCCACGATACAGGAGAAATACTTAGTGTGGGGCAACGTTTAAAAACAAAATAGTTCAAATTCCGCCCTTTGTACTGTTGAAGTAAACCCACTGATAGCTTGTTTGTCCTGGGTTCAAAAACAACCTGGGACAAAGTGTTGTTGGGTTTTTCCATCTGGAATTGCTCAGTATTCTGGATTTGTGCCCGGTTAGTGTGACTTAAACATAACTCACGAAATGTGGATTTACCATAAGTAGATACACAGCTGATTAACTCTTCGGAGAATAAAGGCGTGTCTTATGTATCTTCATGAGGAGCAGGTTTTTAAAACAATAATATTGTATTGATAGCACCATTTTCTCGGGTCCCCTAAATGTTTCCTCTTTGACACCAGCTGCATATTAAACTTAGCCAGATAATAAAATACGTTCCCTACTGGCCGCAGACGTTCCAAGGACGTGGTATTATGCACTTTGCCCGGCCACTATACGAATTGACCAGGCAAACTGCATACAGCTCTCGCTTTGTACTGCATTATTGAGTGTTGCCCCACTGCACTGTCAGCTGCTCCGGCGTCGTAAACAAATTTTTATTTTTCACTGCATACAGGGTGTTTTATTTAATGTTAGGCTGTGTGTTACACGGTCACGTAGCGCCGCGGTAATATATAAAGGCTGTTCGCTACTCGTTGTAGGTTTTAAATTTTCTAGTGAAGTTTTTGAAGTTTTTTATGGAATATAAAAGTAGTATTGGTGTGGAGTTTAACCGTTCATTTTGGATGTGCTCGTAAAACGTGCTTGTTAACTGGGACCAGTTGTAACGTGTCCTTTTATACCTAAAGTTTACTGTAGCGGCTATAAAGAGACTGGATATTTAGACTTGGAGTAATGACACAATGTTTAGAACTGATTACATTTGTAAATTGACATGATACGGTAGGTTGGTGGATCGGTATGCACTTGTGGCGACATCTATCTCGCCACGTAAAAATTAAAAGTGACTTATCTTAGATAGCGATATTAAAGCTATCCAAACGATTGAAAATATATACAGAAAACCCGTCAAAAACGGGTCGGGAGGTCGGAGGTTCCTCATATCCGCAAAGACTCATAAGAATATTAAAAAAAAACCAGCCTAGAAGGAACACTGAACTTGTAGTCGGGTCAAATTAGACAAAAAACTGGAGTAAAAGTACAAATTCGTACCCAGCTTAAAATTGCCATGATTGTTTAAAACACTATCATAACTGAAATATAAAAAATCCTCATCGACCTCAAAAAACAAAAAAAACTCGGCGTTAAAGAGAAAACGGGTTTTTCGCGATTTTCAGCAAAACGGCAGTACTTTTATTTATATTCCAGCTTTAGAACTAAGCCTAAATACCTAAGCATAAACGTAATTTCCAGAAAACTTGACGACGTTTTTAACTTCGCGCGTTTGATGTGAATCTTAACCGCGGGGCGCAGCTTGTATTAAAAAGTCCAAGTTTCCTCAGGCTATTTTCCATCACAATATTAATCATTATTATACTATGACAAAAAAGTTGGTAAATCTGATCTTATACCTTTATACGAGCAATTCTTGTATATATGTACATATTTATAATAGGTCTTTACCTATGAAATTGCCGTTTTGTATGAAAAAATTTAAATGAATTTTTTTCATGTATTTTTTATTTGTATTAATCGAAGTAATCACCCATGCAATCAATGCATCTTTGCCAACGCAGTGGCAGTTTATTGATGCCCTTCTTAAAGAAATCAGCTGGACGGGAGGCAACAAATTCTTCAAAGGCATTTTGTACTGCCTCTCGGGTATTGAATTTTTTTCCCGCCAAGAAGTTATCCAAATTCTGGAAAAAGTAGTAGTCTGTAGGCGCAAGGTCTGGTGAGTAGGGCGGATGACGGAGAGCTGAAGTGTGTATGTTCCTTTATATTGTTAGTTAGTATGCTCCTTTATATTAACGTCTCATATTATTGTTGACTTAGCGCTATGTACTACTTGAATGCATTCATGTATAATTGTTTAGTTTTCAATATACTTTTTCCAATGGGAACCAATCAGTGATCTTCTCTTTTATTACCCTAACCTTTTACATACATCTCATGGCGACCCTGCCACAGTTTACATTATTCGGTAGCTAAATAATAAACGAACAAAATGTGTCGGTCTGCGATTGAAAAAGATGAAGTATTCATCACCCAAAACACAGCCGGGAACAACGAAGCAACATTGAAGGGTGTCGGTGAACACGTGGAGCGCATGAACATCGCCGTCTTCACAATGCTGGCTATCTTTAGTGTGGTAGTCTGCTATTTTTTGGTACGTGTCTACAAAAGGTGCCATCAGCGCTGGATCCAGGACGAAATTGGTCTACAGGCTATCCAACGTATCCGCGCATCACTACGGGGACGTCAGAACGTCGAAACTGCGGCATAATCATCAGCGTTTTCCACATAACAGTGAGTTACCTTTTTAATATGAAAAAGTGAAAAAAAAAGTGAAATAACCGATTGAACAAATCAGTGTTTTAAATATCGCGAGTGAAAGTCCAAACTAATATTTGATCTTAAGAACTTTAAGTACGTAGATACTAGTTTAAAAACCCATAATGCATACATGCCCATAATTAATGTTATTATGTTCTTCGGTAAATTGTCTAGAATCGTGCACAAACACTCATGTAATTTGATACAGTGCTGCAATAATGTAAACGTGTGACATTTTTTTTTTTACGCCGGTGCATGTAATTTTACACTTTTGTTTGTACGTAGTTAGTTCAATAATGTAATTGTTATAAGTAAGGAAATTTATTTTTAGATTATGATTGAGACCTTGGTAGAAAATTACAACGATTTGAAAGAAATAAGGAAATATTTAGTTAAAAAAGGTAAATCCAGATATATTGGACAAACTATTGAAATTAAGTTAGGTGAAGCGAAAAATATTTTTGACACATGCGGTGAATTGTTTTTGCTTTTAAAATCAAAACAGGATACCAAGATTATATCCACAGCATCAGATATTTTCAAAAATATTAAAGAACTTTACGAAGACATTAATAATTTGTGTACGGATCCAAATATTAAAATAGTCAAAATGGAGTTCGACCTAAAAACGGCTTGTAGTTTGTTGCCTGTTATGGACGGTACAGAGAATGTAACGAAACGACTGATTGATGGTATTGAAATGTATTCAGAAATGATTAACGCGTCAGATAATGATTTATTAATAAAATTTGTTTTAAAAAATAGGATAACAGAAAACGCGAAATTACGAATGGCTGCGACTTATACATCTATTTCAGAACTTGTCAAGGATATGCGTACTCATCTACTTACTAAAAAGTCATTCACGGCAATTCATTCGCGACTTCAAAATACTTCCCAAGGGTTTAGAACAATTGATGAATATGGGACAGAACTTGAACAACTTTTTACGGACTTGACAATTTCTCAAGCAGATGGTGAGTCTACTAAATATAATCTTTTAAAGCCAATCAATGAAAAATTGGCCATTAGAAAATTTGCAGATGGATTAAGAAGTTCTAGGTTAAGCACCATAGTTGCATCTCGCAATTATAACTCACTAAAAGATGCTATACAGGCTGCAAAGGATGAAGATTGTTTGATTTCATCGGGTTCAGGTGACGTAATGCATTTTACTAATAAATCAAATAATAGAGGACAAAGAGGAAACTCTGCCAACCATTCGAGATATCAGCAACATGGAGGAAGAGGTACTCAAGGACGAGGACAATCATCAAATAGGTATGTACGAGGACAATATTATTCTAAATACTATAATTATCGCGGTAACCCTAATCCACGTGGAAATTACAATCACAGGGGATCGCAACAATCTTATAGAGGCAGAAATTTTCGGAATAATAATTATAGAGGAAATACCCGCAGAATTTATTCGGCGCAAGTAACTGAGCCAACAAATAACAGGGGTCAAGAAACAGAACAAAAAGATCAATTAAATTTTTTTCGTGAATCAAAGTGAAATATTTGCTTTTAACGGACTAACGAAATTAATTTCATTTAATTTAGGAAACAGCTTATATTACTGGTTATTAGATACAGGAGCTTCTTTGTCAATTATACGAAAGGAAAGTTTGCCACAAAATATAGATATCTTCAGAAATAATGTTTTAGTCAATGGCATAGGAGGTCAAATACACTCACAAGGTCATGTTTATCTAACATTGTCATTGGATAATGGTGAATCATTTAAACATAAGTTCCATGTATTTAAGAACTTACCTCTTAAGGCCGATGGTATTATCGGGTTAGACTTTTTGACCAAGTATCTAGCAAAGATAAATTTAGAGACAAAAATTGTAACATTACAAATAAATGAGAAAGAAATAAAAACGCCGATATTTGATAAATCAGAATGCAATTCTGAATTTTTAACTATTCCGGCGCGATGCGAATCTATCCATTACATAAAAATAAATACATATTCAAAAGAAGATAGTGTTGTTTACGCCGAAGACTTAGGGAATAATTTATTTTTAGCTGGTGCTATAGTAAAAGCAAATGTCGATAAAATACCTGTTAAAATTTTAAATGTAGGTGAAAAAGATATACGTATTCCAATATTTACACCAATCTTAAAACCTTTATCTGTATTCGATTGCTATCAATATGATAAAAATAAAGCAAATGCAACTAGAGCAGAAACTTTAAAAACATTATTAAAATTACAACATCTTAATTCTGAGGAAAAAACATCTATTGAAGATATTTGTGAAAAGTATTCAGATGTTTTTCATTTGCCTAGCGATAAATTAACAACTACTAATATTTATGAGCAAACAATAACATTAAAATCCAATACTAGTCCTATTTACACAAAACCTTACCGATTACCACAATCATTAAAGGCAGAACTAAATAAACAAATACAAAATATGATAAACGATGATATTATTGAGGAAACGCAAAGTGAATGGTCTAGTCCAATATTACTAGTACCCAAGAAAAATACTGAAAATGGTGAGAAGAAATGGCGTTTGGTAATAGACTATCGTAAACTGAACGAAAAAATTCAAGATGACAAATTTCCATTACCTAACATAACTGAAATTTTAGATTCTCTCTCAGGAGCTATTTTGTTTGGCCATCTTGATTTACATTCAGGTTATTATCAAGTAGCTTTAGAACCTTCAAGTAGGAAATTTACTGCATTTAGTACAAATTCTGGACAGTTTCAAATGAAACGTCTACCAATGGGTTTAAAAATTTCCCCAAGTGCTTTTAGTAGGGTAATGACAGTGGCTTTATCTGGTTTAACTTTTGACAAATGTTTTGTTTATCTTGACGATTTAATTGTTTTTGGTCGTAATTTAGAATCTCATAATCGCAATTTAATAGATATATTTGAAAGATTAAGAAAAGTAAATTTAAAACTAAATCCCACTAAGTGTCAATTCTTAAAAAAGGAACTGTTATATCTTGGTCATGTTGTGTCAGCACAAGGTGTCTTACCAGACCCAGAAAAAATTAAAGTTTTGCTTGAATATCCTATACCACAATCTTCTGAAGAAATAAAACGGTTTATTGCCTTCTGCAATTATTATAGAAAATTTATTCCATCTTTTGCTGAAATAACAGCACCGCTTAATAAATTGTGCAGAAAAAATGAACCTTTTATTTGGTCAAAATGTTGTCAAGAATCATTTGACAGCCTTAAGCAATATATGACTAACCCACCAATTCTACAATACCCCGATTTCGCAGATAATAGTGAATTTATTTTAAAAACTGATGCGTCCGGGTTAGCAATTGGATCAGTTCTTTGTAACAAAAATATGAAACCAATTGCATATGCAAGTCGACCATTAAACAAGGCTGAAAGAAATTACCCAACAATACAAAAAGAATTGCTAGCCATTGTTTGGTCTGTTAAATATTTCAGGCCATATCTTTATGGCAAACATTTTATCATTGAAACGGATCATAAACCACTAATATATCTTTTTGGGATGAAAGATCCTTCAAGTCGTTTGATGAAATTTAGATTAACATTAGAGGAATATGATTTTGAGATAGTATACGTTAAAGGAAAAGACAATGTTGCCGCGGATGCATTGTCGAGAATTGTAATAACATCGGATGAATTAAAGAATATGCTTGACGAAGTAAATGTATTAACTAGAGCTCAAAAGAATAAAATGACTGAGGCGAAAAATGTAGAAAGTTCAGATTTATTTAGTAGGTCCGACGACACGAGGTCTGATCAACCAAGAGTTGCGGAAGTATTAAAGAAACCGAACGATTCTGTCGAAATGAAGTTAATAGAAGAAGATGAATTAAATAAGTTAATGAAAAATCATAGGATTTTATTCCAAGATGAATGTTTTGCTTATGCAGAAAATAAAAAGATTTTATTCATAAACCTCAATTTTAAGTCACATTTTACGCGAGCCGAATTTGTGTCAAAGTTGAGCAAATTTTGTAAGAAATTAAGTATCAAAGAGATTTGTATGATAAAAGATAAAAATAACGCTAACTTCCTAGAAGAGTTATGCAAAGAAATCGATTTATTAAAAACTTGGCCCGGGCCACGAGTACATGTATTAAGAGGTATTACGAGGATTACTAAAGATGAAGACATAAAGTTTATACTACACGATTTTCATTTACTGCCGACTAGTGGTCATGCTGGTATGCGCAGAATGATAAACAATATTAAAAAACAATTTTACTGGCCAGGACTTGAAAAAGACGTTCAAGATTTCGTAAAAACTTGCGATAAATGTCAAAAGATGAAGCATAGTAAGTACATTAAGGAACCCATGTGCATTACTACCACGGCGTCGTATGCATTCCAAAAAATATTTTTGGATATAGTTGGTCCGCTACCTCAAGATTATGAAGGTAATGTATACATTCTTAGTCTGCAATGTGAGCTGAGTAAGTTTGTAGAGGCCTATCCACTTAAAACTAAGGATACCGTAACTGTAAGTAAAGCATTAGTAGATAATTTTATTTTAAGGTTTGGTTTACCAAAAACAATAGCAACTGATCGAGGTGCTGAATTTATGTCGTCAACAATGGAAGAGGTTTGTAAGCTTTTAAATATAGAAAAAATATCATCTACGGCTTATCATCATCAATCAGTTGGTTCATTAGAAAATTCACATAAGAATTTAGGAGCATTCCTTAGAATTCAGTGTCATAATAATCCACAATCATGGTCACATTGGTTATCATATTGGTGTTTCAGCTATAACACAACCGTTCATTCGGCAACTAAATACCAACCGTTTGAGCTTGTTTTTGGCAGACCATGTAATGTCCCTTCTAGGCTAAGTAATGTAATTGAACCTTTATATAATCCAGAAAATTACTGCAGTAACCTTAGATATAAACTTCAAGTAGCTAGTAAAGACGCTAGAAATAATTTAATTTTAAGTAAATGTAATCGTAAAACTAGTTATTATGATAGAAATGTGAACTCAATTCACTACAATAAGGATGATTTGTTATTGGTAAAAAATGAAGTTGGAGGAAAATTGAGTCCTTTATATAATGGTCCATTCGCTGTTCTTGAAGATTTAGGATGCAATGTTAAAATAATGAAAAACAATAAAATAGATATTGTTCATAAAAATAGAACCAAACCATTTGGTTCAAACAAAAAAATAATAATATAATGTATGATTTTTTTTTTCTACATTGTCGGAGGTGAAGTGTGTATGTTCCTTTATATTGTTAGTTAGTATGCTCCTTTATATTAACGTCTCATATTATTGTTGACTTAGCGCTATGTACTACTTGAATGCATTCATGTATAATTGTTTAGTTTTCAATATACTTTTTCCAATGGGAACCAAGCAGTGATCTTCTCTTTTATTACCCTAACCTTTTACATACATCTCAGAGCTTCCAACCCCAGTTCTTGCAACTTGGAGACCGTCTGCTGTGCAGTATGAGGTCGCGCGTTGTCGTGCAGGAGCAGCGGAGACGAGCGATTGACCAATGCTGGTTGGAGATGTGCCAGCTTCTCCATCATTGTGTTCAATTCTTCACAGTACACATCTTCAGTAATGCTCACCCCGTTTGGTAAGAAGCTGTGTTGAATCACACCGGCGCTAGACCACCAAACAGTGACCATCACTTTTCTTGGGGTAAGTTTTCGTTTAGGGCATTGTTTAGGTGCTGAACCAGGATCCAACCAACTTGCTGAGCGCTTGCGGTTATCAAACAGAATCCATTTTTCATCGCAGGTAACAATGCGGTTCAAAATTCCTTCATTTGTGTGTCTGTTGAGCAGTGCAAGGCACGTCTCGACGCGTACTTCGCGCTGGCGATCATTGAGTTCGTGGGGCACCCATTTGTCAAGCTTTTTTACCTTGCCAATTTGACGCAAATGGACCAATATTGTTTTGACGCTAACGTCGAAAGCTGCTGCTAATTCAGCCGTAGATTGTGTATCATCAGCTTCCACAATCGCCTTTAATTCGTCATTGTCGACCAAAGTCTTCGGACGACCGCGAGGTTCATTTTTCAGGTCGAAATTTCCAGAACGGAAGCGAGCAAACCAATAACAGGTAGTGCGTTGGTTTGTAGTGTTAGCTCCGTAAACGTCGTTGATGTTGCGTGCCGCTTGTGCCGCGTTGCTGCCACGACGGTACTCATATTCCATAATTACTCGAATTTTTAACGTATCCATGATGACGAAAAAGATTTAAATGCGATGAAAATGTAACACTAATCAATAAACAAATGACTACTTTTGGAAAAAAAAATCCATATTTTTAAAATAAAATTAATTTGAAATTAGAATTCTTAGCCAAACAAAAAATATTTTGATTTGAAATGGCCAGTACTGCAGAACGGCAATTTCATAGGTAAAGACCTAATATAATCTGAATCTCGGAAACGGCTCCAACAATTTTCATGAAATTTAGTATGCAGGGGGTTTCGGGGGCGATAAATCGACCTAGCTAGGTTTCATTTTTAGAAAACATCGCTTTATCCGAGCAAAGCTCGGTCATCCACGTACTATTCATAATACATCACGTGCACACGGTGTAAAGGAGGTCAGTTTTACAAAATATTACAGTGCAGTGTAAGTGAAGCCTTTAGTCCGGACTGACGCTGACCGCACGTTAGATCATACCAGGTGCATCAAGCAAAGTGAATTTCCTCATGCATTTTGTTCAT
Organism: Phlogophora meticulosa; assembly: GCA_905147745.2. NCBI lineage: Eukaryota > Metazoa > Arthropoda > Insecta > Lepidoptera > Noctuidae > Phlogophora > Phlogophora meticulosa. The sequence goes on along the minus strand of LR990527.1, from coordinate 17,272,974 downwards.
ATCAAGATGTTCCCGTGTATGATATGTGTTCTGACTTCTGGGTTACTAGTACACTTTAAAGTTTTGTTTGGAATACCAAGAGATTACTCTTTTCATTTATGTAAGTGGTTTGGTGCGGGATCGGGTTGAGTGGAATAAGAAAAAGGAGGCCTTTTGCAATAAAGTGGCAACACAGTTTCAAATATTAATTATTTATCCATACTAATCCATACTTAATATTATAAATGGGAAAGTATGTGTGTCTGTTATTCTGTCTTTCACGACTAAAACACTGAACGGATTTCGATAAAATTTGGCAGAGAGATAGATTGCACCCCGGGAAAGGACATAGGCTACTTTTTCTATTCAACAAATCCCGCGGGCAAAGCTCCGGGCGGTAGCTAGTTTATTTATAGTTTCTATTAAAGACAATATCTAGACATAATTACGAATTCCATGCGGACGTAGTCGCGGCCGTTATGCTAGTTCCTAATATATTAAAGGTTGACAAACTGTCCGCACTCCGGATCAACAACAAGATATATACGCTAGTACTTGGAGCAAAAGTCCTGGCTATAAAACTCAATGATACAATAAATTTCCATGAATTATCTGTAAGAAATAGTTCGCAGTAGGATAACATATTCTTTGGTACTCTTGCTTGCTGAAACAAAGTGCTTGTATAAATGTTTTTCTGTAGTATTTATGTTGTTATCAACGTATTAGGAAATTGCCTACTTTTATCTCTGTGTAGGAAGTAGGATTTTGGTTTCTATGTGGAAAGTACGGATATTAAGATACCCTCGCTCTTCATAAGAAGGAAGTGGCTTCTTATACCGATTTATAAACCTATATCTACTAGCTTTTATTTATCTGGTTATGTGACGCTTGATGATGGTAAGGAAATAGGCTATAAATACTAAAATATGCCTACTATGATTTGTCATTTGCCTAACCTTTACCCAACTATGTTGGGGTTGGTTTCAAATCTAACTGGATGAAGATTACCTGTGTTATACATGCCGAGACCAAAGCTTTTCGAGGTACAGAGTGGTCTCGTTATGGAATGGTTGGTCACCCGTCCACGAACCGACCAAGCAGCAGGTATTATTTAGCTTATAGCCCCTCTGTACTCCTGCCATGCCATGATTATCACCGCAATAGAAGATTCTTATTATTATCACAACAAACTTTTATTATCCAACACCTCGTTCGTAAAGTGGTCGCAAACGCGTCTGCTAAGCATGAGGACCTGGCTTCGATTTACGGGCCGACAATCGACAATGTGTTATAGGGATTTTTCATGAGAAATTTCTCAGTGTCCCGGACTCAGGATATATGCCTGGTTGATCGCAATAGACTCACCACCTATTACATGGAACTTCAATCATGACTGCTGAAATGTAGGTACACCTGTGCCCAACCCTTCGGGAATACAGGCGCGATATTTTCTATTTAGTACGTTTCATTTTTAATCTTGATATTCTAAAACACACTTATTCTGATCCAGATCCTTCTGTACCAGGTCAAAAGATACTCTTTAGTTCACTTAAGTCAAATGGTGCTCTTTAGTACACCTTACGAATCAAGTACCTAACACACGTCACCGTAGTACACAAGCATAATTAAACCCACAGCAAGTTGACAAGTATCTAGATAGGGCTGTCAATATCCCCAATCTATCCACTTCGTCTTTCAGGCTGGCTATACACTGTGACATTGTCAACTTACTAGTGCGAGTTAGCACGCTAGTCGCACCGGCTAATTGCGCCAGTAAGTCGGCCATGTGTAACCAGCCTAAAGCCTTGATGAAAGGTTATCGTGCGACGCGGATGCTAGTGGACGACGACCAAATATGGACACGTTGACATAAATAGGCAGTGGACAGACGAGATTGGTATACTACACACTATTTTTTTAGCGTAAGTGCTTAGAGATGGTCAAGAGACATTTACTTAAAATTTGTACAGTGTAGAATTCTTCGGAACGTTTTCGCTTGCAAATAAATTGTTGGAAACTACAAAAGTGACACGACTAGAGGCGCCATCTATACTGTATAATGAAGTGTCTGTTTGTTTTCTTTTATTTGAACGGTTTTATCTCAGGAACTACTAGCCAGATTAGAAAATATTTTATGAAGAATTTGAGCGTAGTTCTTAGATTCCCAAGAGCTGGCTTCTACTTTGGGCAGGGGTTAAGCATTACCATTCAACATAGCAATGTCGCCAGGTTTTTGGGTACCTTACCAGTTGACAGCCACGAAGTTCAAATTTTCGAAGATTGAAATGTATTAAATATTTAATTAATAAATATCTTAAATTAATGAAATAGTATTAAATAAATAAATTAAAAAAATATTTATCAACTAGATATTTAAGTTGCATACACGTAAAAAAGAAAAAGAGAGAAACACAGGGCATGAAAACATTTATCCGCATCGCTGTAAATAGGAAAAGTGCCCTAAGGCCTGGCAGCATTGCAACGTTGAATTGCAATGCTGATTTTTTGGACAACGTAGAAGCCTTATACTGTTAGGTTTATTTAGTAAGGATAGTTCAATCTTTCATCGTTACATAAGTACTTCTCTATCAAGTCCATCCAAAGTTTGTCTGTAAGATATCACTTTTTCGACACTTTTCCACTTTTCCCGTTGACAACGATGCGGATGAATTTTTTGATGCCCTATGATTATTTATTTTATTTTATTTCTTCATATATTAATAATTGTATAATTTTAATGAAATAAATCTGTTAGCGATAAGGCTGCCCATTGCAACACCCTATGTAGCTTTTAAACTTATTATTTGTAAGTTTTCAAGGTGTACAATAAAGAGTATTCTATTCATTGTTTTTTTCTTTATTTTATACGTGTATAGTAAGCATTTACTTAAAATAAAAATACTTATCTGATGTCGATGAAACAAATCGAGATATCTTTAGATTTGGTCGTGAGATAATTTTTTATATCGAGTTGTTCAAGCAATCGTTTACTAAAGGCTAGAAGCAAAATCTAGAAGCGATAACTAGCCAATAGGTTACATATACATACTGTTTTACGCATATATCTGTAGTTTTATATAGATAGATAACACATTAGATAGGAAACTATTGCTGACTAAGTCATAGGTTTATCGAAATGGTTATAGCGCCATTGTGATAACGATGTTACTTCATGATTGTGAGAGATAATAATAGCAACAGCGGAAAGAGGAAAATTCTTCATCAAGTACATCGTTTTTCTGATTGTAACAGCAAATGTAACTATGTACGAGTAAAACGTTGTATACATACATAATCATATCATCACGCCTTCATTCCTCGAAGGGTTAGGTAGAGGTGTACCCATAGTACCTCTCCTATCGCTATAGTCATGTTTAAGGGATGCAGGTGAATTTGGGATATTTCAGCAATTGGAACATGGTCTGATCAGGAACACAGCACTCATACTAGATCTGATAGACCGACATTACCACTTTTCACCAAATATGATTTTCCTCGTTGGTCTAGTGGTTGCACGCGCTACTACTGAGCACGAGGTCCTGGGGTCGTTCCCAGGTCGGAAAAGGTGTTATAGAGTTTTTTCGAATTTAACTGCAATAGCTCAGGTAGTGGCAGGCCGTCTCTCTTGTGCCCTGTTGATGGCAAAAGGCTCTGATAACTGATGAGATATGGATTTACTACGTGTACTCCTCTGCCCACAGCGGGGGATACAGGTGTGATGTTATGTTAATCTTTAACCAAGAATACAATTAACTTTCATTAAATATTTTTTTGACGTAAATTCTCTAAGAATCTATCCCAGTCTACTCACCTAACTAAGGCTAGGTATCTATCTTCTCATTCAGAGAAGAAGAAGATGCATCCGTTACAACTATCTGCTCGAAAGAAGATCCCTAAATAATAATTCTAACAAAACTAGGCCCAACAAACCAATGGTCACACAAATGGCCCAAGTTTTTCTATTACGACTCCAACCTTGTGACGTATTACGTATTGTGATGGCCAACGAATTGCCATACGTCATCATTAAGTGTTTGAGTTGCGAACACTTTCGCATAGTTTGTTGGCACAGATTCCTTTTTGTTTGCTCCCTATTCAGTTACGGAATTTATGACGTTGAAGCGTTGAAATTTTATGGTTGCTAGGAATGTTATTGCGTTCGTGTTCCGTTTGGATGTGGAATAAAGGGAGTGTGGAGAGTTGGTATTGTTGGGCCACGTATTATAGTGTCAATTGACAGTTTATCTATTAAAGACTACCCCCTATTACATGGAACTTTAAAACGTAATTTGTGCAATTTGGGTGTACTTAGATACACCTCTCTCCAACCCTTCGGGGAAATACAGGCGTGATGTTATGTTAAAAACTACAAGCACACTAATGTGGCGCGGCGGGCGAAGGTCTGCCTGCGACGCAGTAGGTTGCGGGCTCGATTCCCGCCTTGGGAAAAATGTTTGTACGATCTACAACGATTTGTTCCGGGTGTTCTGGGTATTTGCTATGTATAGTAAAAAATATCTTTCTATGTATTGTATTAAGTATATCAGTCATCTAGTACCCATAACACTAGCTCTGCTTAGCTTGGGGCTAGATGATGCTGTGTGGATTGTCCAGCATTATTTATTTTATTTATTTATAATGCACAGAAGTATTTTTTACCAGTCTACCTTTGAGTTAAGTTCAGACAAACAGTGGTAGGCGTAATTTATAAAATAAAGGAATACAAACACATATCATACAATTCGTGAATATTATCATAGTAACAGTTTGTACTGGACCCGGTGTAGATCAAATGCAACTTCTATTAGAAAGTAAAGATACTTTAAAACACATCAAAACTGATCCATTGGTTGAGATTATTTGTCAGGTTTATAACTATAGAATATCCATAAAATAATAATAATATTTATTTATTTATTTATTTATATAAATTATAAGTCCAGTTTTCCTCACAGTGTTTTCCTTCACCAATGTCATTAATGTCCAAGATGAACTTAGAAAGAACTTATGCCTTGTGAATACAGCAGTCATTATGCCGATCGTCGTGACGGCCAATGGCATGATACCCAAGAGCCTCGATCAACACCTAAAGAGACTCTCGTTGGGCAGTTGGATCAAGGGTTTGATCCAGAAAGCAGTACTCTTGGACAGGGCGCGCATAGTTAGGAGGTTCCTTTCTCAAGAGCCCTGACCACCGGTAGCTTGGACCCTGTTCCCGGTGCCGGTGGGCTACAATTTTTTTTATTTGAATACTTAAAAATGTATTTAATTAGTATAAAAGGAATACTAAAAAAAGTCTTATTATTATTAGCACTTACCTGTATTTCAACTCATAACCACTGAGCAGCTGGGCCATCGCGAATTCAGAATATCCAAATCATATGATTGAAACATGGGAATTAACTTTGTAATTACAATCGAATGCTCGTCTTACTTGTTAAATATGCAATCAGCACGTGGGTTTATAATCTGTCAGAGCATACATACATAACACGTTAACAATTTAATCTAAAAACTTTACATAACCACATTATAAACTTTTTTAATCAAACAAATAACGAAATTCAATTCCAAATTATAAAGTTTGCTTTACTTGCATTCACAATTAATTGCTATTCCATATTATTAAACGCGTGTTGTTGGAGATTACATCTGTCAAATTCAATAAAGTCTATTAGCATAAATATGTAATTAACTCTAATGAGAGGCATTTGTCAGAATAACATGCTTTTTGAACTGTTTAAACACAATAGCACGCCTGTATCCTCGAAGTCATGATGGCCCAGTGGTTTAGGCCTCGCCTCTTGTGCACGAGGTTGTGGGTTAAAACCTGGGCAAGTACCAATGTGAGTTTTTCAATTCATATGTACTTCCTAAGTTTATCTTGGATATCACTGATATCGGTGAAGGAAAACATCGTGAGGAATCCTGGACTTATATAGTTAATATAAGTCTGAAATCGCCAACCCGTTTTGAGCAAGGGTGGTGATTAATGCTCATGCCTTCTCTGTATGAGAAGAGGCCTTTGCCCTGCAGTGGGACAGTAATAGGCTGGTACATTCCCCGAAGGGTTAGCCAGAGGTGTACCTAAACTACACCCACATTTAGCCAGTTCTAACTCTCGTGTAATAGGGGGTGAGCCTATTGCCATCTACCGGGCACTGATCTATACTCCGAGCTGCTACTGAGAACGTACTGATGGAATAGCCCAATACCTAGTAATAGCTTAACAGTTTTACAAGTGATATAAATGATCATCTTTGTCAAATTCTAATTCACATGGCCTTGAGGTTGGACGTGATCGCCCACGATGTACTAAGACGCCTCGGCGGCCACTGCTAGAGGTGGCAAAGTCAACACTGTCCATACAAATCAACTGTTGACCTGACGCCCTGTGACTATACTAACCACGCCTGTAACAGCTAAAAATTGCGCTAACACAAATATAGTGACTAGCTGTGCTCGCGACTCCGTTCGCGTGGATGTCAGACAACAACAATATGTCGCTTTAAGAAGATGTACTGCCATTGAAACGAGAGGATCCTCTGACCTGGTCCGGTGATTTTTCCTTAAATTGGATGTAAACATCCTTAAATGAATTGGTTTTTGTTTCCAATTTCATCTTTTTTGAACAAATAACCAATTCTATTTCTAAAATTAAAGTAGCCTAAGTTACTCCTTATATTATAAATTGTGTCAAAATCGGTCAAGCCGTTTCGAAGATTAGCCGGACAAACAGACAGACAGATAGAAAACATTAAAATAATGTTTCTTTTGGTATAACCGTAAACTACCGATGGATCAGCTACACTATTAACCATATTAAACCACTGCAACTCAGAAACCAGAATCAACAGTGGCGACCACCAGAAAAGCGTCAAGATAAGGAAGCCCGACCAATCCCGGAGAAACGATTCAACGAAATTAATCAGAAATCAGAATTCAAAAGAACAGTAGAGGAGTTAGAAAAATACATAATTTCCACTTTGATAAAAAACAAAACATTGTATCATTACAAACGGACTCTTAAATTCTAATTTATTTACTTAAATTCTATCCTTTTGTATATACGGCGCCTCTGTTCACTGCCGCCGATTCCGTGTTCTGTGTGATCACCCAATGCACTCACACAGAGTAGGCCCTAGGAGATATTCGCCTCCCGTGCACCATTTCGCAAACATAGCGATCAAAATGCACAGTGCACTTCTGGGCAGAGTATGCAGCCCAGGGGAGAGCATTGCGCCATCGAATGAATTCTGCATGAACTGTCACCACTTTGTTTTGAACATAGAATTTTTAGCTCCTACGGGAATCTAGGACTGGCTGAGGCTTTTAGGGATTGGTAGTCATTATTGTTAATGAATTAGCAAGTTGAAGTGGCAGTGGGCTGACCATATCTCGTGAAGAACAAACAAACCACTGGGGTAAACGTGTTCTTGAGTAGAGACGCGTCCTACACTACGTTTGCCGAGTCACGACTCGGCAAACGTAGTGTAGGACGCCCTCTGACCAGGTGGGATGACGGTCTGCGAAAGACTGCAGGCAGATGCTGGATGCGGCGAGTTGAAGACAAGGCGCTCTGACGCTCATTAAGAGAGGGATATGTCCAGCAGTGGACTAATATAGCCTGATAATGATGATGATTGCTAATGAAGCGGACGACGATAAAAGGCTTTGATTACATGACTTGCAAATCCCATGGGTACATGAGGAACTAATTATAACTGAAAAGAGTATGGGTGCACGGTTTGGTCTTGTTAAGAGGATGAACGAAAGGCGGCTGACAAAAGGGATTTACCAGGCAGATATGAGTGGAAACGCTGCTGGGAAGGGACGCCCTAGAAAGACATACACTGACCTTATTGGTGATATTCTTCAGAAAGGAGCGTTGTACCTAGATGATGCTGTGATTGTCCAGCACTGTTTATTATTTATTTATTTATTACCTGCCTACCGCAACCAGCCGTAAGATATCAGACATTTCTAGATAATTATGATATAATAAATAAATAATAACAAGTAAATAATGCTGGACAATCCACACAGCCTCATCTAGCCCCAAGGTAAGCAGAGCTTGTGTTATGTACGTATGTAGGTACTAGATGACTGATATACTTAATGCAATATATAACATAGCTAGATATTTTTTATTATACATGGCAAATAATAATAATAATAATAAAAACTTTTATTAAGATAACTAGGATCCAATTGGTTAGTAGTACAATAACTTATAACTAGTGTTAGTAACAATACAACCTTAATCTACTCGCCCCCTGCCCGACCCATGAATCGATGTATCAATAGTCATGTGAGCAGTAATACATCGATTCATGTACCGACAGTCAAGTCTACCGGATATCATACTTAAAACGCTGTTGCGACTAGCCCGCACTCTGCTCAGCATCGACGCGCACCGCTTGCGCAGAGTAGCGTAGAAGCAATCGATGCGCGCCTCAGCAAACATACGTGAAGCACTACAGTGGCGAGGCAGCCGCAACATCGTTCTAAGCGCATTATTGTACTGTACGCGCAGGGCACTGTACGCTCTTTGAGTATAGACTGCCCACAGGCTGCAGGTGTAAAAGGATGTACAGAAAGCTCTGAAGAGAGTGATTTTTACCTCATTAGTACATCTCGCAAACCTGCGAGCAATCATGTTTGCTCTAACGGACAGTGCCCTACGTTCACGTTCAATATCCGTGTCGTCCTTAAGGTCTTCGGTAATAAGATGTCCCAAGTATCTGAACTGATGTACTCTAGCCAACTCATTTCCATTCAGTTTTATAGGGGGCACTCTAGAGGGACACTTAGTACCAGCCTTAAAGACAACATACTCGCTTTTCTTCACATTGTACATTAAGCCGTGACCATCTGCGTAAGTTTCACAAATTTGTAACAATTTTCTAATGCCACAAACCGAGGCGCTCAGCAACACCATGTCGTCCGCATAACTCAGATTATTAACACATACATCATCTATGCGACAACCGACATGCTGGACGCTGAGCCCCTCAATTAGGGCATTTATATACAAATTAAAGAGTCTGGGAGAGCTCAAGCCACCCTGCCTAACGCCACATTCCAATTTATATGAATCTGAAAGGGTGCCCGCCCACCGTACATTATTACTTTGATTGCTATACCAGTACTTGAAGATATTCACTAGTTCACAAGGTAGACCTGCCTCTTGTAATTTTCTCCACAGAATATCATAACAGACTAAGTCAAAAGCTTTGCTCAGATCGAGGAAACAGGCATACACAGGTGTGCCCCTGTGGGTATAGTACCTGACAGTATGCTTCATGCACAATATGGCAGTTTCCGTTGACAGCTGTGATCTGAAACCAAATTGATTGTCATGCAGAACTATAGATTCAGCCAACTGTGCATCCAGCACACTGTCAAGCACCTTAGCCAGAACACCCGGAACAAATCTTTGTAGATCGTCATTTGTCACAAGGCGGGAATCGTACCCGCAGCCTCCTCCGTCGCAGGCGGACCTGCGTCCGCTGCGCCACATAGGTCGTCATAAAACATAAATCTATAATTATATACCTATATAAACTCCTGACTACACCTCATCTGATTATAGGACACATGACTCATTGCATGATAATGCGATGGTAAAAAAAAAACATGTAAAAACTCACGCCTTTCTCCATGTGGGCAGGCAAAAACTACTACGATCCTTACAATACTCCTTTTGCTTCGTTGACAAACATAAATCTGGTCATCCACACACGCCGATTGCGAGTACTAAGCACCTGACCTTTCGAAAGAACATCATCAAAAAGGTCAGTGTGTGTTTTTCTAGGGCGTCCCCTCTCACCCTTTCCCCTCATATCTGCCTGATAAATACACCTTTTATTAATCGCCATCCATAAATCCTTTCAACATGACCAAACCATCAATATATAATTAATTAATGAACTTATTAACAAGTTCCAACTTCTCCGACAATGTACAGTTGTTTGTCATTCCCGAACTGTTCGCAAAAAGTTTACAGTCGTGAAGTTTTCAGACTTTTCAGCTGTATGTAATTAAAATTAAACACTGGTGCAAAGGCTGTTCGATGGCTTTTTGACGAGGTGCGCTGTTATAAAGGAGTTAATTACTTTTTTGACTATTTTCTGGCGTAAATGGTGAAGCTTTGTTTTTGTAATCAGTTAATGTAGCCTGTAAGTCTTGCTTGTGGTTGGTTTACAACATATTACCACGCCTGTAGTCCCCAAAGGATTAGGCAGACGTGCCTGTAGTATACCTACATTTAGCCATCTTTATTTATGTTCCAAGCAATAGTTCTGTTAAAAAAACAAAGTAAAAAGCTGATATACAGTATTGCCCCGTTAGTCTAGTTGTCCAAGCACTACTGCCCAGCGTGACGACCTGGGTTTGATTCCCGGGTCGAGCAAAGTGTTGTTAAATTTTGCCCGGAGCCTAAGTTTGTCCTGGATTGATGGCAAAAGACCCGCTCCCCTATTACATAGAACTTAAACATACCTGGCAAAATGTGCCATATGTACTGTTGGTGCACCTCTGCGTGCCCTTCAGGAAATGAAGTCGTGATGTTTTGTAAAAAACAACATTAAAAAACGACTGCATCCTTGTTAGTAGTTTTCCGTCTTAGCAACGAATTACTTCTACCGTGAACAAAATTGCCCGTCTTAGCAAAAAGGTAGTCTGAAACTTCAATTAATTAACTCATCAGAGAAAAAGTTAAGCCAGTCTCATGGATCGCTTTGGATACAATCACTTATCTAAACTACTTCGTGTACTTTATTTCTTCGTTATTTTTTTACATATTGTCATCATGCCTGTAGTACTGGAAAGGTTAGGCAGAAGTGTAATAGGGGGCGAGATTTTTTCATCAACTGGGCACTAATTCAAACTCTGGGCTGCCACTTTGTCACTTTACACGACCGGGAATCGAACATAAAACTACTAAATTTTATATCGTTTTTTTGGTGCGGTGGTTGAGCCATCGGCTGCTGCGCCGCGTGTTGGGGGTTCGATCTCCACACGGAACAAATATTTGTATGACCTACAGGTAGTTGTTCCGAGTCTGGCTGTTTGTGTATGTGAGCTTCAATGTTTGTAAACGCACCCACGATACAGGAGAAATTCCTAGTGTGGGGCAACATATTTAAAAAAAAAAAACAGAAAAATTGCATGAAAATATCATCATTGAGACAACTATCTAACCAAATGAGATTTTAAATTAAAATGTTAACACTGTACGCCTCATATTAAAATCTAATTGGGTTAGGTAGAAATCACGATTTTTATAGTTACATTTTTTAAACACCATTTTCTTTCAAGAAATGGAAGAAATTAGGAAAAACCAACGAGAAATTTCATAGTCAAGTATGTATCATGTTCTGAACTTCTGATGCATGCGGAGTTTGCCTGTAAGTGATTGTTGCACTATTGCATACATACATTCGCATGTTACCCTTCGTATAGAACCTGTGTAAACAATAAAATAAATAAATAATGCTGGACAATCCACACAGCATCATCTAGCCCCAAGTTAAGCAGAGCTTGTGTTATGGGTACTAGATGACTGATATACTTAATACAATACATTTACATAGATAGATATTTTTTATTATACATAGTAAATACCCAGAACACCCGAAACAAATATTTGTAGATCGTACAACAAACATTTGTTCCAGGGCGGGAATCGAACCCGCAACCTCCTGCGTCGCAGGCGGACCTTCGCCCACCGCGCCACATCGGTCGTCGCTGTTGTTGGTGAACCAAATAAATTAATAAATAAACTCATGGTATCTGTTTGTACGTCATTGTACCTTCCACCCTGTATAAAACGTAATCCATTGTTAGGTCAAACTTACTTTAAAAAAAATGTGTGCGTGTACTAGCGTACACTCGTAAGAAGTGAAACTTCTTTATGAAATTATTTTTCAAAAAATAATAATAATAATATTACAAGGTGCGCGCCTTCAACGGTTGGGTCATGCCGGTTTTAATGTACTCTTTCGGCATACTCAAATGGACTCAGACCGAACTCGACGCCCTGGATAGAAGGGTCCGTACACTGCTGACCGCAAACCGGATGCATCACCCACGATCATCGGTAATGAGGTTGTACATCCCGCGGAAATGCGGAGGTCGAGGCTTCTTAAATGCTAAGACACTCTACAACCGCGAGGTGTGCAACCTCAGGGATTATTTTTTAAAACCGAAGTGGGTATGCATCGGGATGTGATCGCAGTTGACAAGGGACTCACCCCGCTGTCCATGGCTAAAGAGAACTGGCGCAAACCTGTAGTGCTTACTACCGATGACCGCAAGCAGGTATGGCAAAGCAAGGAGCTTCACGGGCGCTTCTATCGGGCTCTTCATGGGCCCGATGTGGATTTCATAGCGTCCGTATCCTGGCTACGATTCGGTGACCTCTTTGGGGAAACTGAAGGTTTTGTCTGTGCGATTATGGACGAAGTTATTCTGACGAACAACTACCGGAAACATATTATGAAGGACGGGACGGTTGACATGTGTCGGGCATGCCACCGTCCGGGTGAGTCCATCAGACATATTATTTCTGGTTGTTCTCGTCTGGCTAACGGCGAATACTTGCACAGACATAACCAAGTGGCCAGGATTATCCATCAGCAACTTGCTTTGAGGTACAAGCTTGTGGAATCTGAGGTACCGTACTACAAGTATGTGCCCGACCCAGTTCTCGAAGATGACCATGTCACATTGTACTGGGATCGGTCTATCATTACTGATAGGACTATTGTTGCCAATAAGCCTGACATAGTAGTGATAGACCGATTAGCGCGCCGCGCAATGATAGTGGATGTCACCATCCCACATGACGAGAACCTCGTGAAAGCCGAGAAAGAAAAACAGATTAAATATCTTGACTTAGCACACGAGGTTGTCGACATGTGGAATGTGGACTCGGCTGTCATTGTGCCGATCGTAGTTACGGCCAATGGCCTACTGGCTAAAAGCCTTGACGACCATCTGTCGAGGCTTTCGTTACACGGTTGGATCAAAGGCCTGATACAGAAGGCAGTACTCCTCGATACGGCTCGCATTGTGAGGAGGTTCCTGTCTCTGCAACCCTAACCGCCGGTAGCTTGGACCCTGCTCCTGCCATCGGTGGACTACTATTTTTTATATTTTTAAATGTTTTTGTATTTTTTATATTTAAATATTTAAAAATGTAATTTATATGTTTATACCAAGAATAAAGAGAATAATATTACTATATGCAACTTTACAGAAATTGGTTAAATAAAGTTAAATTAGATAAAGTTTAATAAAAGGCTTTTATTATCATAGACATAAATACAAATTCTACAATTATTTCAATCCCTACTCCGCTGGAGAAAGTATACTTCGAATCACGCGTGGTAGGGATAAGAAAAAGATGGCGCGTAACGGAAAAATGTGACGCGAAACGAAAAAATGTTACACTACATTTTTGTCCAACCCCGATAAAGAAGTTTCACTTCAATAGTAATACTTAAAACTATTATCCAACATTGTGTTCTGCTTACCATAGCTACCTACTCCAAAACTGTCAACAAATCAACCCCTCATTTAATTTTCTAACAAAAACTAATTTCCGGTCCGTTTATTCTTAGACTTTCGTTGGCGTAGTGGCGTACCGGGCCAGTGGCGTTGTCGCGCGCAACGCTGCATAGTCGCGTGTTGCTGACGCGTCATTACTGCCTTTGTGGCCAACGCCGCGTTGTCGCCAGGCTGTTATTATTGTTAAACTTAGAAACACTTTGTGGGCTTTCCACTTTGTAATATAATTATAAAAGGTGTTTAATTATTGAATTATTTAACAAAATTGTGTTTTGTAATTAAAATCGAGTGTAGAGAAAAAGCATTCGTTGCTAAATAATAAGAGCCACCCCAGTCGAATGAAGGTTTGGCTACGATTACCAAGGTCGGTTCGTGGATGGGTGGCCATTCATTATATACTGAGATTCTCCTCGGAAAGCATCTTTGACCGACATCACGGGTCGAAGCCTGAAAGAATAGACAACCAGTATCGTGTTACACAGGACCTGACCGAGTTGTGGAGGTCAGATAGGCAGTCGCTTCATGTTAAATACTGGTATTTATCTGCACCCACCTAGGCTGGAAGCTGACTCCAAGTTAAAACAAGCCTAGGCAGTTGAAGAGTATAAAAAATACTCTGTCTTTTACGCAATCAGAAATATAAACCTCAGTCAAGAGCGGACTTCTTGAAATTGCAATTTCCACAATAACCCTAAGATACGTAATTCTTAACGAAGTTTTCCCTAATTAAATGAAGGTACTGTTGCGTCCACAAAAGGAAATGTTTATTAAAATATAATGAAACAATTATTATTCTTACCTTTTTGGTGCCTACAGTTATTTTCAGAGCTTTCTTTACTTACAAAAGATATATATCTTTTTTTGTGACTTTGGCTAATGAGGCTGAAATTCAAGTTGAGAGTGGTATCAGCCACCGTATTCAAGATTTAACTTGACCTGACGCACGTCACTTCAGGGAAGTTCAGTTTCAGTGTTTCAATTGCCCTTTCTCCATTTAGTGGGGAGATTTGAATATAAATAATGGTAATACAATAAAATCAGAAATGGATGAGGAGGGGAAGGACCTCGTGGCTAAATAAAAACAGCCAAGTGGATCAATCGCAGGTTAAGCCACTCTTGCTGAGGTCAGCCTGTGGATGGGTGACCGATTTTTCCGTGCCTCAAAAAGCATGTTAAGCTGCTGGTCCCGGATAAGCCCGAAAGTCTGACAATCAGTCTTTCCAAGGGGATGTCGTGTTGCCCAGTAAGTAACTGGGTTGTGGAGGTTAGATAGGCAGTGGCTTTGCGCGCAAAATGAAAAAGGTCGTTGGGGCAACAGGATTCTTATGTGAAGACCGCGTACCAGATGACGCAGACTGGATAGGCCTCATGGTGGACCGACGATCAGCTGGTGAAGAACGCAGGACGCCAATGAATGGCAGAGCAGGACCGAGGCTTTAGGCTGAATGATGACGATAAAGTGAGGCCCAGTGGTTTAGACCTCGCCTCTTGTGCACGAGGTTCTTGGTAAAAATCTGGGCAAGTACTATTACTACCTTATTCAATTTAAATGTACGCTCTTAGTTAATCATGGATAACACCATGAGGAAAAATAGCTAACCCGCCTTGAGCAAGCGTAGCAATTAATGCTCGTACTTTCCATATGTTTTAGCCCTGCATTGTGGCAATATAAGTTAAATAACTTGCAGGAATCATTATATTAAAGAAACAAAGCATTACCTTTCATTTAAATGGACCCTCAAACACTGGCAGAACCCATGTATAGCGCATTAAAGACACAATTTAGCAGGAGCAATAATCTAATCCGCTCATTTAATTGAAAGTCATAGAGAAGCGTGCCATTCTAAAAACGTCCTTAATACCTAGGATTAAGGTCTCAGCTTTAGAAAACTACGACATTTAAAGGCAATCTGCACTTCTACAGAACGTTCACTGAAATTACCTTGGTAGATAGTAAAAAGTGATTTTACGAGAGTTTTGGGTAGCTAGTATCCTTCGATCTACTATAGAATGGCCAACACGCTGTACATTGACGTGTATATACTGTTAACACTACAATAAACACGTGAGAAACGAACAATGTATGCTGAACGTTCACTACAATCTGTATGAGAATTTGGCACAGAGATTATTTTTGACAAGCGCTTCATATCGTCACAAAAGGGGCACTCGAGATACACTGGAGTTGTAAATGATAGATATCATCCTATAATAACATCACGCCTGCATTCTATCCACATTTCGCCTGGTATGCTTAAGTCCCATGTTATAAGGGGCGAGCCTATTGCCATCAAGCGGGCACAAATCCGAACTGTGGAAATTCCAGATGGAAATTCAAAAATTGTAACGCTTTGAACGAACCAGAAACCGAACCTAGGACCTCGGGATCAGCAATATTGCCTACGATGACTAGACCGACGAGGCATGTATGCAAGTATAAAATACTATAATATGTCAGATAGTTATCATCTTGGTAAGATATTATGACTCATAATTCAAGAGAGCCAAACAAAACTAGATAAAGTTTGACATCACCACAAACAAGGTTATTTTGATATCTTTTTTTATACAAAGTGCAAGTTGAGTCGTGCAGAAAGGGTTCCGTAACATTGTTCAAAATAAGAGATATAGCGATTGAGAAGGTGAAGAAAAAAGCAATCAATACCTTTAATTTTTATTTGTATTGTATTATTTGCTGTTAGAGCGGCAAAAGAAATACAAACTCAGTGAAAATGTCTACTGTCTACTTATCTGGTTCATGAGATACTGTCCTGCTGACAGACAGACAGATGGATAGCGGAGGCTTAGTGAATAGTGATAGAGTCCCATTGGCACCTTTTACGGAATCCAAAAAGTAATGAAATTAAATATGCGCGTCACTGTTGGTTTAGGCTTAGGTCCCACTGAAAATGCCTAAAAAGGTCTTGTAAAAACAATGAGCAACTGAACTATTTAAATACCATTTCAAAGAAAATACAGAGACGGGACTTCGCTTCACGCGCTCGACCCGAACGGACGTGCCGCTCTCGCTGCTCCCGCTCCTCGCTCGCTGCGTGACTCTTCACGCTCCGCCATTGTTGCGCCTCCGCGCAACTCCGCCGTAGTCGCCGACTACGAAGAATCCCGTGCATCAGAGCCGTCTTTTTCAAGACAGTGGGTTACTGATTTCGCTATTTCGTTTACGGAAACGTGCGTCTAACGTCTTTGGCCCCTTCAGGGCTAAAACCACAGTTTCGTGGTCTCTCGGTGGATACCTTACGGTGCCAACGAAGCCGAGTGCGGTGTTGACCCGATACACCGGCCGAGCCCCTTCAGGGTGAGGCAGTCAAGTCGGCAGGGAGCTAGAAGCTTGGCCTTGGGGGATCTCCTAGTCAGCTCTAGTCTCTATTTTCCTTCCCCAGCAACTCACCTGGTGTCGGTTGGGTGTGTCTACCCCTTCGCACCAGACTGGTCAGGGCCCCGTTCGCACAATAAGATTTGCGACGGGATCACAAGCTTAGGGCTCACCCGAGGTACTCACCTCCCTGCCTACACCCGGCAGGGAGGGTTTGGTCACACATCCCCGGGCGTACCCACCCGGGGAGTTAGAGATAGGTTTAGGCGTAGGCCCCAAAATTACTCCCTAACGGGACTTTTTCTCCGCCATGACGGACGCTGACTTATTAGCGTTCGTCAGGGAGGTCCTCTTAAAGGACCCGGACATCCGCGCCAAATATGGCGGTAAAAACGTAGCCTTCGACAGGCTTGCCGCTCAACCGGAGCGAAGTATTCGCGTCGATAATCACTCGTCGCCGTCCCCGTCCGCGAATGCAGGTAGTCTTCCATTGTCCAAAAAGACAATGGCACCGGTATACCCGGAACCCGCGCCCCGTCCGTTGGTCGATAGCCCCTTATCGCCGACCTCTTCCACGAACACGGGTAATCCGGCGCCTTTGTCCAAAAAGACAATGGCACCGGTATACCCGGAACCCGCGCCCCGTCCGTTGGTCGATAGCCCCTTATCGCCGACCTCTTCCACGAACGCAGGTAGTCCGGCGCCTTTGTCCAAAAAGACAAAGGCACCGAAATACCCGGAACCCGCGACCCGTCCGGCCTCGGCTTTTGTGCCTGTTACCGCCAGGTGCATCAAAAGTCCGATTCTCGGAATGCCAGCCCCCGCGCATGACGATTCCGATGAATCTATAGATAGGATGGACACGACTGTCCCTCGCTCGCGCAGCTGCTCAGAGGCAGAGGAGTCTCCTTCCTCCTCGTCCGACGACGACTACCAAGTCGTAGGAAAAGGAGGAAAGAGGAAGCCCTCTAAAGCTCCCTCACAGGCCACCAAGGCCAAAAAAATCGGCGCCCCGTCCTCAGTTGACGAATCCGCGCCCTCTCCCCCCCGCTCCCCCGTACCCCTGGCACAGGCCTCCGGTACGGGCCCTAACGGCACCGCCACCCGTAAGGCGAAGCCACCTCCCCCTGTCTTCATCCAAGACAAGGCGAAGTGGACAGCCGTCTCCAAAATGTGTGTTGATCGCAGGATCAACTACACCAACGCCCGAGCTACCCCTCTGGGTATCAAGGTAACCCTGCCGTCAGCAAATGACTACAGGGAAATAGTATCCCTTTTACGTGGGAAGGCCATCTCCTTCCACACCTATTCCCTCCCTGAGGAGACGCCAACCCGTGTGGTTATCAGGCGTATCCCCAGGGAGATCCGAACGGAGGACATCCTGGCCGACATCCGCGCCCAAGGTGTCCCCGCGTCCGCCGTCCACCGCCTTCATAAGGCCCGGGGTGGGCTAGTTTATGATATGGTCCTAGTTATTTGCGACCCCACAGAAGGGCACCACCCCATATTCAACATCAAAACGGTGTGTGCCCTGTCCGGTATTAAGATAGAGAAACCATACCGTCCCCATCTAATTGGCCAGTGTCATCGCTGCCAATTGTACGGCCACTCTCAGCGAAACTGCTTCGCCAGGCCCAGATGCGTCAAGTGTCTGGGCGACCACGCCACGGGCAAATGTGACCGACCCAAGGATCGCACTCAGTGCACTGAACCACCGAGTTGTGTTCTGTGCGGACAGTCCGGTCATACCGCGAACTTCCGAGGGTGCCCGCGAGCCCCAAAGTCATCTTCCCAAAGGTTGATGAGACGTGCAAACGCTCGTCAACAAAGGGAATGCCCCTCTACTAGGGCACCACCCCCGCCATCGTCTGCGCTCCCTGAGCGCCTTAGCCCACAGAGGTCATCTCCGTGGAACAAGCTCAACCACCAGAAGGCCTTCCCGGCCCTGGCGGCTAAACGCAGCCACCCACCGGCGCTGATGGATTCACCCATCCCGGCGCCGACCCCAGCCCCTGCAGTTCAGGCTACCCAGACCGCAGAGGCTGAGGTTTCCGCCTTCCGTGCTCAGCCTACGGAGGCTCTTTATGACAATAAGATCCGTACACAGCGCAATATGAACGTCATATTGCCAGTGTACTTAATCTTTTGCAACCGCGAAGCCGATCGTCTAGCCGATCGCTTAGAAGCTACCACAGACCCTAAGAAGCGCATCGAAGCGCTCATGGAGGCCCCCTCGGTGCTCCGTGACCTAGAAGCCCATTTTAATAACCGCAATGGATAGGTACGTTAACGCTAGAACATTGAAACCGCGATCCCTAAAGTTAGGATACGTTAATATAAATGGCTTACTCCAGCAACGGGCTGAGTTTGCCAACTTCCTCCGCGATCACCAACCGGACGTCCTCCTCATACAGGAGACGTTCCTCAAACCGCACAACCGCGACCCCAAAATTGCAAACTACCGTATGGTGCGCAATGATAGATTCCGCTGCCACAAGGGCGGTACAATGATTTATTATAAAAACTCATTGCACTGTGTCCCTTTAACTTCTCCTCCCCCGACCTCGCTCCTTGAGTACTCTATCTGTCGGCTCGGCATGACTGGCCATCAGCCAATTACTATTGTATCCGCGTACTGCCCTCCCGCTCGTGGGAGGGATGACATCCCAGCGTTATCCCACGATCTCTCGGTTCTCCTCGGCTTGAGTGACTCCGTTATCATAGCGGGCGATCTCAACGCCAAGCACCCCGCGTGGAATAGCAATATAACTAACGCCAGAGGGAGGGCTGTCCTCAATCTGGGCGCCTCCCTTAACTATGACGTCATCGCCCCGATGACTCATACCCATTTTCCCCACGATCCTGAGCATAGACCTGACATACTGGACATAGCGCTCCTAAAGAATGTAAACCTTCGTTTACAATCGATAGAGGCGCTCCACGAGCTTAACTCTGACCATCGTCCGGTGATGATGACGCTAGTTCCCCGTACGGGTCCGCTTGACCCTGATCAGCCACCCCCGACTCAATTAGTTACCGACTGGAGGAAGGTAAGCGAAAAGCTGAAATCCTCCTCGTCGCCTCTACTCGACTCCATCCCCGATCTAATCACCTCAGTCGCTGACACCACGGGCGCAGTCGACTCGTTTACGGAGCACGTACAGACAGTCCTGAACGACTGTTCAAGGCGGGTTCCGGCGCTGAATGCCCAGCGCTGGAACCTACCGGACGATGTACGGGCTCTGATAACCGAGAAGAACGCGTCCGTCCGTGCCTATAGCGCTTTTCCCTGCTCTGCGAACAAAGCCCACATGCGAATGCTACAGCGTACTGTCAGCAAACGTGTGGCGGAGCATAGGTCGGAGAGCTGGGACAAGATGATCAGTGAGCTAGAGCCCAACCACCATGCCTTCTGGAACCTCCAGAGGAAACTCCGGTCCACCGTAGAGGCTACCATGCCTCCCCTCACTCGTCCAGATAAGAGCGTCGCGTTCGACGACTCGGAAAAATCCGAATGCCTAGCCGAAAGCTTAGAGACTCAATGCTCGCTTAGCTCCCAGCCGTTCGACCAAGCTCACCTCTTAAAGGTAGACGCCGAAGTCGAACGTAGGTCCTCGCTCCCTCCCGTCGACAACCCTGATGATCCTCTGCCTCCCGTCACTCCGGACGAAGTGCAAGACATCATTAAAGGGCTCAAACCGCGCAAAGCCCCCGGTAAGGACGGTATCACCAATAGGGTGTTTCAAATCCTCCCCGCGCAACTCGTTATGCTCATGACCGCCATCTTCAATGGCGCTCTGAGCAACAATATCTTTCCTCAATCGTGGAAAGAAGCCGTGGTTATTGGCATCCCCAAGCCTGGCAAGCCCAAGTCTGAGCCCACGAGCTACCGACCTATCAGTCTGCTCAATGTTTTCGGCAAAATCTACGAGAAGCTTATTTATAAGCGACTCAAGGACTATGTCGAGGCAAAGAGCCTGATACCGAACGAACAGTTCGGGTTCCGGCCGGGACACTCGTGTGTTCAACAGGTGCACCGCGTAGTCGAACACGTCAGCGCGGGCTTTCAGAGAGGCGCGCTCACCGGCGCCCTCTTCTTCGACATTGCGAAAGCCTTCGACAAGGTCTGGCACAACGGGTTGTTATACAAGCTATACCAACTCGATGTGCCAGATCGTCTCGTGCTCATCTTGCGAGATTTTCTGTCGAATCGTACGTTTAGATATCGCGTAGACGGTACGCTATCGTCACCTCACCCTATCCGCGCGGGCGTCCCTCAAGGATCCGTGCTGTCTCCTCTCTTGTTCTCGCTGTTCACTAGCGACGTCCCTAGGGGTAGAAAGGCCCAGTTGGCGCTTTTCGCCGACGACACGGCCATCTACTATACCGGTCACAACCCTACCACCATAGCTCGCACTCTCCAAACTTCCGCAAACGTCTTAGGCGCTTGGTTCCGGAAATGGAGAGTCGAGGTCAATCCCGACAAAAGTCAAGCGGTTCTCTTTAGGAAACCCGGACGCCGCAATGTCCCCACGCCTAGTCCGTTAGCCATGTACGGCAAGCCTATCCCTTGGGATAAGCGAGCCAAATACTTAGGTGTGATACTCGATCACAGACTTTCGTTCGCCGAACACATAAAGGCGGCGCGTTCGCGCGCCGTCTTCGCGTCCGGCAGGCTTTATTGTATGACCAACGAGAAAAGCAAGTTGTCACTCAGGTGCAAATTGCGGCTCTTCGTCTCGGTCATCCGACCAATCATGACATACGCTTGCGCAGTGTTCGCTCACGCCAAGCCGTATCATATTCATAGGCTTCAGACCGTCCAGAACCGATTCCTGCGCAGAGTCACGGGAGCCCCCTTCTACGTCCGAAATGAGACTCTCCATGTAGATCTCAAAATACCTACGGTGAAACAGTTCATGAAGCGACTCACCCAGCGCTTCATGGACTGTTCTACCGCTCATCCTAACCCCTTAGTGTCATCGGCCGTCCGATACACTCCCTCGCGAATAAGTACAGTTCGAAGACCGAAACACACACTCACAGAGCCAGATGATCCTATCACTCTCCTCCAGGAGAGCGATAAGGCCACCAGCACTGTTCGCAAACAAAAACGGACATTCCGTCCTCGCCGCCGAGGCCCGTCGCGACGACCCCGTCAATGCCCCCCTCCCGACCCTTTGCTAGAGCCAGCCCGCGAAGCTGAGCCGATTAATGTTTAAAATGTCCCTAAATAATGGAACAATCAGATCCAGCCTGTCCCTTGCTGTCCTCTTCAGCGACGTCCTAAGCCGAGGTTCGTACCCCGCAGGGGGTGCCCTTAGCGATAGTCGCTTAGCTTATAAGTTTTTATGCCTGGCTGGAGGCCTTAATTTTAATTAAGCGCCCCACAGGAAAGTTCGGTTGAGCAGTAAATATCCCTAAAGGATAAACTGCGAGATGCCCATTCCAAAAAAAAAAAAAAAAAAAAAAAAAAGAAAATACAGAAATAATTTAACACGTTGACGGACAGTACTCTCTCACATGTTAGGTTGCTGAGACAGTACTTTCACATAGGTTATGTATTTTTGTAGATATATGACAGTACGTTCTGAGGCGTAAACGTCTTATGGCGTACTGTGTTTAAACTAGTCAAAAGATCGACGTCGAAGGGCGTACTGTCGTATTACTTCTGACTGGCTTGACGCCTACAGGCAGTACTGTCCGTCAACGTGTTAAATAGCTAGACTAAATAACAGCTGACAGCACTCACAAAATCCACGATGCTAGGCGCCTATATTCGATCGCATTAAGCCAAATTTAGATATATACCTATACACCTATACTATAAACTGCACTTTTAACCTGTCTCCACATCAACTTCAGTGGTAAAATGTTTCATGTTCACAACTGCGGTCCCCAAGATACAGGCGCTGCCTAGTTTGGAAACCAGCGTATAGACTGAGTGAACGTCACTTACAGTTACAGATAGATATTAAGTTAAGGCTTACAAGGCAACAATTGTAACAATGGTTCAATAAAGATTTTTTATTTATTTACACATAAACTGACGCTTTTTTCACATCTAGGCTGGCAGAAACATACATTTTTATATTTGCAGTCAAACATTTTGTGACAATAAATAAATAATGCTGGACAATCCACACAGCATCGTCTAGCCCCAAGCGAAGCAGAGCTTGTGTTATGGGTACTAGATGACTGATATACTTAATACAATACATAACATAGATAGATATTTTTTATTATACATAGTAAATACCCAGAACACCCGGAACAAATATTTGTAGATCGTACAAACATTTGTCCCAAGGCGGGAATCGAACATGCAACGTCCTGCGTCGCAGGACGACCTTCGCCCGCCGCGCCACATCGGTCGTCAAATGTCAAGAGTCTACCTATTACGGTTCATGAGATACAGCCCATTGACAGACGGACGGACCAAGGAGGTTTAGTAACCGGGTCCCGTTGACACCCTTTCGGTGCGGAACCCTAAAAGCCACGTTAATAATAAATACTCCAAAGTCCAGTTTTATTTCCGAACTCTAATAAGAATTATCGAGGAAGTAGGAAAATCCCATTCATTGAACCGAGAATGTAATCCATGGCGATAGTATTGATACCGCTGCACTCCGACTTAATACCAAAACGAAGTGGAATTAATTCAATTAACTTGAAATGAAAATATTCTCATGATTGAAATAAAAACCAATACATCATTTTTTTATAAATATTTATAGTATATTTAAAGTAGATTCTTCGTAACAATTTCATACAAAAACATTGAAACATTTAATGAAACAGTTACGAGTATTCATTTAATATACACTAAGTAATTACTTCCAATTATTAATGATGTTTCCGAGTTAATATTTCAATGAAAACAATACATTGTAGCACATTTATTTCTACGTTAAAAAAAGTACTTAGTTAGGTACAATCACGAGCATAAATATTTAACTCTTATGCAAAATTCAAAAGTAAATAATACTTTGAGAAAAGAACAATTTTACATAATGAAGTTACTCAAAAATACTAAACCCGTAACACCATACAATTTATATCAATACTTTAAGTAGTAAATGCTCTTCATAAACATACCATCACCCCTGCATTTTCCGAAGGGTTAGGCAATGATGTGCCTCTAGAGTTCACCCACATATTGCTAGTTATGTTAAAGTCTCATGTTATGCGGGTGAGCCTATTTCCATCAATCGGGCACGAATCCAGACTCCTAGCTACGTGAAATACCCAGCATGGAAAATCCCAGTAACAACTCCAATCAAATCCAAGACTTCATGCTCAGCATTAGTGCTCGCGACGACTAGAATCAGGAGGCTGTTGCTCTTTAATCGTGCGTAATTGTAAGGTATTCATAAATAAATAAAATAAATAAATAATGCTGGACAATACACACAGCATCATCTAGCCCCAAGCTAAGCAGAGCTTGTGTTATGGGTACTAGATGACTGATATACTTCATGCAATACATTACATAGATAGATATTTTTATTATACATAGCAAATACCCAGAACACCCGGAATAAATGTTTGTAGATCGTACAAACATTTGTCCCAGGGCGGGAATCGAACCCGCAACCTTCTGCGTCGCAGGCGGACCTTCGCCCGCTACGCCACATAGGTAGTCAAATTATGCCCGTGACTGTACTTGATATAATCAGTTTCGGCAATTACTTTGATTCTTCACAAATGCGTTGGTTTGATAACGTTTCACACAATACATTATAACAACAATACTTCAAAATTAATCTCGTATTACATTCAACATATTAACATTCATTGAATTTGATGGATGACCGTTAAGGTGGATATATTAAATATATTAAAAAAAAACACTTACGTATGCACTGCGATATTTAAATGTAATTGTAGTGTAGTGTTTATTTTTTGAAACGATACAACTATTAATACATGAATAAATAAAATAAATAATCAAAGGGCATCGAATAATTCATCCACATCACTGTTAACGGGAAAAGTGCCCAGAAGGTTGGCAGCATTGCCACGTTGAATGGCAATGCTGATGCTTTGCCGAAAAAAAGGCCAGCCCTCTGGTCACGTGAAGAGTCGACCAAACGCTTAGCGATTTCTCGAAAAAAGTGTTGTTGGTAAAATTAGGAGTTTGGATCACTGCAGACAATTTTCTGCGTTTGTGTCTTGTCTTCACTAACATAATAAAAACAAAATGTCTACTGACACTGTCATAGAAATTCCTAATACTTACTAAGTTATTCGTGTTGTTAATTCATTTACATTTATTTATTAAGTTAATTTTTCCATATGCACTTCTGTTTTATGTAACAAACAAACACATTATTTTATTATATGTTGTTTTCAGATACCTTAACTGCTTTTTCCCGTCAATTTCATTTAGCATTACCACTACCATACCACCAATTTTGATATATCATTCACTGAACTCTTCAATTAACACTGATTCATACTGTTGTGACCTCCACATACGGGTCAGAGTTCCACTCAATCACAGAATAATTGCTCCAAACGAAATTACCTTTTAAAGACAGCGGCGCTTCAAAAGCCAAGTATAATATCGCTTTCGCTCCTTCTTCGTACATTTTAGTGGTTTTCCTCCCTTCCCTGCTGCTGAGGTTTCCTGGATTAACACAGTTAATCATTACGCCTTTGTCAGCCCATTCTCTGTGTTGTAAGAACGTTACAGCGTTCAAAGCGACCTTGCTTACTGAGTGGACGCTCATGCCCCAACCCTCGGTCTTCTCAGTTCCTCTTCTCGCGGCTTGCTCGTACTCCTGCATAATAGCTACCAGTTCATCTTCAGTTAGTTTAGAATCACTTATTCTTTTTCTTATTTCGTCGTTCTCTATTGTTGCTAGCAAGCCGGCTGGACCAGAGACGTTTATCACTCTTGCGTTCTCATCCAGTATAGGGTATACTAGTTTGCCGAAATTGATGTATCCATAGAAGTTGACACTGAGCGTTCTTCTTACTATTTCGGCATGTGATATCTTCTTCTCAGGCACATAGTCCGTGACGTTTATTATCAAGTCTATTCTTTCATCCAAATCCTGGATATAATGTCTCACTTTTATAATACTCTTCGTGTATGTCACGTCCATTTGCAGGAAGTTCAGATCTAAGTTGTCTCTTTCCAGATTTTTGAGGATGTTGAATCCTGTTGATTCGTCTTCGGCGGTGAAGTAAATTTTTCCATTGTAGTTCTCTGTGAGTTTCTTGAGTACTTGGTAGCCGAGGTTACTTGCGGCGCCGACGACAAGAGCCACGTCATACATGGCGGGCGATACTATATAATGTGAGTTTATCACTTTATCGCGCGATCAGTTATGTGCGTTATCACCTCTGACAATGTAATGTTTCGAGATAAAGTTTTAGCTCTAGATAAGAGTGACACAGTTTTAGATGCAGATGCTGTATATTATGTACTAGAGTATTAGCGATATTGAGAAATATTCTGGGGTATTTTGTGTCGTGCATGATCTTTGTTCCTAGTACAATACTAGTTGTCTATTTACTACAAACTGGAACCTTAGTATTGGTTTAGTATTTGTATAGAAAGGAATTCGGCGAAAAAATTGCTTTGCTTGGAGTTAAAGTTTCATGATAAATCTTTTAATTATCAAAATCAAAATTTATTTATTCAAATTAGGCTGAGAATCAGCACTTTTTGAACGTCAAATCGTTTATATAAGACAGTCCCCCAAAACGCCCACCCTTCACCACCTAGTGTTTTTGCTGGGAAGAAGAAGTGGCTATCTATCTATATCTACGTATGTATTCTTATGAGTTCATGTGTTTAAAATTATGGGTGGGATACTTGAGTGTTAATTTACAAGAATTTTATTAATGCAATTTTATTCACGAACGATTTTAAGGGAAAATTATGATTTTGTGAAACCCTGATTGAGTTTACGAGGGGAATATTAATTAATTTATTCTCGTACATAATCAATCGTATGTAGGTGCGGTACTCGTGTAAAATTCTGGAGCATTTCGAATTAAATACTGAATTTGGGATTAACGAGTGGGCTAGTACACCTACATGAGTGACTTTGGGTTTTTTATAGGTACTATAGATACTAAGACTTATCTAGCAGGAAAGATCATGTAGGTAGGTGCTGTAAAAAATGTTTGCAAGGATGACTTGGTTATTTGTATACATGTCATCACATGCTTAGCCTTTTCGCAACTATGCTACGGCTTCTAGTTTAGCTGGATGCAGATGAATATTTTACATGGGGTGAATGCCTGTCTGATATTTACAACCCAGGCTTCTGACTATCTGTAAATATTGTCTCATATCTACAAATAACTGACCAGATCAGGGCTTAATGTGCTTTCCAAGGCAGGGGAACATGACAGAAACGGGAATGTACACAATCCTATTTGATGCTTACCCAAGGTCAGATGTAAGACGTTGAGTTCTCACTTATTTTGTCGACTATTGTGCGTAAGTATGTAAGCAGGGACTGATGGCTCAACGCGCTCTCATCTACATTCTATACAAATTCAATGGGGTGGAGGTCACCTATTATTTGACTTACGTATAACTTAAGATTGGGTCGAACGCATATCCCTGGATGACAGCTCACTTTGCATTTTCGCGGGGATTTTTTTACGGAATAGCACTGCTGATGTTAATTAGATTCCTCTTTTTACAATGATGTCGTTAAAATCCGTGTTTATCGTCCAAGACCAAGGCGTGTAAGATAACGAGATAAAAATACAACAATCAAATTCTTCATTAATCTCTATAGTAGTAAATTATTGCGTGATTTTGATAACATTTTTGGATGTCGACTGATAATATCGTAAAAATATGATTGCTAATCTTTATAACACTCAACCCAATTATGACTTACTCACTCATCCCATAACTTTAAAGGGAATTTCTAATCCATTGCTTTTTCTTTGGGCATTTTAGTCTGTTTGACAACTCAAATGCCCGCAATGCGTAGGTAATGTGAAATTGCGGACTTAAAGGTATTGTGAGTGCAAGTATGTGGCGCAATCAGACTGTTGAATTGGAGCAAGTTGGGAATGATACTCGTATTTGTATTTGACGGCACGGTTGGCGCAGCGGCTGAGCGATCGACTGCTGCGCCGCGTGTCGTTGGTTCGATTCCTTTTCCCCTTTCCCCTTTTCCTAACTATGTTGGGGACAGCTTTCAGGCTAACCGGATGCAGCTGAATACCATTAATTTATATGGAGCGACTGCCTATCTAACCACCACAACCAAGTAACTGGGCAACACGATACCCCTTGGTAAGACTGGTTGTCAGACTTTTGGGCTTCTAAGTGCCCGTAACGACTGTCAAAGAACAACGAATGACAGCCAGGACCAACGGCTTAACGTACTTTCCGAAGCACAGAGGAGTCTCGGTATGTTACGAACGGTCACCCATCCACAGATTGACCTCGGCAAGAGTCTCTTAACCTCCGATCAACCTGTGCGGCTGTTGTGAGTGTAGAAAACTGTAGCTAGTTTACTTCTACAGCTTATCGTTCTTATGGTTACCTACCTATTCGATGCGTGACTTAATGACGGAAATCTAGCTGAAGTTATGTAATTGATTACGGTGGTGTTAGTATTGTGTGTGTGTGTGTGATTATTATATGTAAACAATGTACCTAGTATATGATTAAAATACTTCAAATATTAAAGCGAAGGCAGCCTCATTGGTCTAGTGGTTGCCAGCACTACTGCTGAGCATGAGGTCAAACGGGTTTCAATTCCCAAATAGGGAAAAGTGTAGTGAGCTTGATGGTTATAAGCTCGCCCCCTATTACATGGTACTTAAACATAGCTACGTGTACTGTACGTATAGCTCTCTCATCCCTCTAGCTCTATGCAACCCCACGGGGAACACAGGTGTGATGTTTTGTAAATATTAAAGTTTTCAGAGGACATCATCACAAAATTGTATCACGGAAGCGTATAACTTAATGTGCTTATTATGCCAGCTTATTAATGTAAAGGCCTCTTATCATACTGACATGAGCGTTGTATATTGGCGATTTTGGACTTTTTAGTGCTACTAGCACACCATAAATTAATGTAAAAAAAAAAAAAATATCCATGTTTCGTGACTAATACGGGAGGGGAAGCTTATAAGTAGTACTTAGTTAATTATTTTCATTAAATCAATTTTCATTTACATAAAAAAAGTTTTTGCTTGAAAATATTATCGTATTTTTGGCGCCATTTCTATTTCGCGCCTAGAGCAACCGCACCACTCACTCTACTCTATGGCCGCCGAAAACAAAGCAACTGAAGACTACAGTGGAAAAACCGGGAAAGACATACGGTATTATAATAAACAACAAAGAATGAAAGTTGATATGCACGTACGCACGGATTCGCACGGATTGTCATGATTCAATTGAATCACCATAAATAGTCATTTTACTGTGTAAAAGATACACTAAATTGTCACTAGATGGCGTTGTTACCAAATTTGATTTTTGTCACAATGCTAGCTTTTCCCATGTAGTGATCAATAGGAAACATTCAGACAAATATAAACTCACGCCTTTTACCCATGGGGCACAGCTTTTTGAACACGTATGTGACCTTTTTCGGTTTTCTATTCGGAGAAAACTCTAACACTTTAATATGTTTTTCATTCGAAACAGTAATACTTTTTGAACACAAAACTATAACGATAAAATAACAGTTTTATTCCCTTAACGACTAAAACGATCCCCAAGTAATTCTTGGAAACTACAAATAAAATTTTAAAATGCCGCAATTTCATAATACAATGCATTGGTTCGTTCTCATTCATACGAATCCAGTTTCATCCCCTTACATCCCCTTTCATCCCGTTTCATCCCCGCTCGGGATGTGGTTCAAAGACTTCAATAAATATTTATTGGCTCTCATAAATTTGTCTTTGGCCACCTACAACTAGTTTTGTGTTATTTTTCAATCACTTTTTTACATGGAGAATGTTATTTTTAGAATTTACGATAAAATGTTTGTGTTGGGGTTGTTTTGGGTTTTGTACCTGTATCTGCGGTCAGCAGGGCTGTAGGTTAGTTGTGTTGAAAACTAAGTTTTGATTCTCCTCACATGTAAAAAAAATCGGTGGTTTCGCACACTTAATTGTTAGAAAATTACTTTATTACTAACTAGATAGATCTCATTAGGTTACATTGAAGTCATTATTTTCTAGAGTAGTGCCTTTGAAAAAATAAGACGATGGGTCCATGGTATCAGGTTGTGCGTCAATGTCACTCCCACCGTGTATCTTATAGTTATAATAATTTCTTACTTTGTCATGCAAAACATCTGTCAGCCCCTCTGTCTCTTTTTAAAAACTCGAAATATGAAATAATGTATGTTTCTTAATGTGCCAATATCTTAAAAATATCCGTGGAGGTTGGTTAGCGACCTAGAACAAGTAAAACCTTTATTACTATTGCGCTTATAGTTAAATACTAGCTTCCTCCCGCGGCTTCACCCGCGTGGTTTTTTGATATAAAAGTACCCTATGTCCTTTCCCGGGGTGCAACCTAACTCTCTGCCAAATTTTATCGAAATCCGTTCAGTGGTTTGGGCGTGAAAGATGGACAAACAGACACACACACTTTCCCATTTATAATATTAGTACGGATGCTGACGGTCGTCGAAATTCTAACTCTTTTCCTAATCGTGTTGATAAATAACAACACTTTCTGAGGATAGCTCTTCATAGTGTTTTATAAAATTATGGGGATATCAAAAGTTATTATGTGGGATTTCGGGAGTGTCCGAAAATGAACATTAAAACGAAACTAAATCCTTCTGCGAGCTGTGGGTTTATGACCGCTGTTTATTCCCCTGAAGATCACAAAGGGAAATATTAGTATATAAATAACAGCATACGAGTCGTGATGGCCAAGTGGCTAAGGCAACACCTCTGTTGTAAGAGGTTGTGAGTTCAAATCCCGGTTAATATGTACTTTCAAAGTTTACCTTAGATATCATTCACATCAGCGAAGGAAAACATCGTGAGAAAACCGGGACTTATGATAAGTATAAGCTTGAAATCGCCAACCCGCCTTGAGCAAGCTTGTTCGTCAATGCTCGTGCATTCTCTGTGTGAGAAGAGGCCTTGCCCGTGCAAAAGGACAATAATATTATTCATTTATAAACAATAGCATTGCTTGCCCGCAGCATAGTGATATAATGTTACATCTAATTATAAATTAAGGTTATCTCGTTTCTAACAATGCATAATGTCCTCAATTATAGATAATTATGATTGGCAGGCCTGATTACTGACCAATAATAAATAATAAAAATAAAAATGTTTATTTCTTCACTTAAGTAAATAACTATGTTAGGTTTGGAGTCACCTTTTAAGCATAGATTTGCTTGTATTAGGTGGTTCCGCTCCTCCAGTTTACAGTAATTCAACAATGTGTGAGCCAAAAGATACATTTAAAACTAATTAAGATTTTTTAAGATTTTATATAACCCTTAATATATTAGTAAGGGCACTGGGTGTAGAATATGTTTGTGAGTTTGTGTGTGGGTTCGTTTGTGTGCGTGTGTGTGTGTGTGTGTGTGTGTGTGTGTGTGTGCTTGTGTGGGTGTCGGGATGTAATGGGCATGTGTGTAAGATAAATGTGGTTTGTGTACCGTGGGGGTGTGTGGTGTGTATATGTGTACAAATTATATGTGTTCTTTAGTTATGTGATCTGTGACCAATGGCTCACATATCATAAAATAACTAATCTATCTGATTTAGAATTTATGAAGTGGTCTACTAAAATAGATAAATCTAATTCGATGACATGTTACATACGCCAACCCGGACTGGGATATACGAATCGACGTTTTCGGTTGGTATTCTCTTCGTATGAAATTCGTGTTAGGGCTACAGGCCACCGCCAGACTCAGCTAAAACAAAACGTTTGTAGGGCAAAATGTCACCATCATACATTTCGACCAGTGACAGCAAGTGACAGTGACAGTGACACTAGTCCTTGGTGCACTTTTAACCCGTGTTTTAAACTTACAGTTCTTTCTACAAGAGGTCACCGACCACCCACTATATGGAGTCGCAACGAAGATGACAACGTAGAGACGTTTACAGTGTTTATTATACAATAAAGCCTTTAGTTGTGAGCGCTAGAGTCCAAGTCAACTCGTAAACACTTCGATAGTGAGTGTAGACGCATCAGATTTACTGCCGGGGGTCATAGCTCTAGTAGGGGCCGCATGTTTATGGCGAATTAAGGACTGATTCTCAGAGAGTAAAAAGTTAAAAAAGGTTTCTTTACATATTGATGTGATGTGTAAGTTGAGATGCACATAATATCACAGCTGTATTCCCAGTAGGGTTGGGCAGAGGTGCGTATTATGTTGATATTATGACAATCCACACAGCATCATCTAGCACAAGCTCTGCTTAGCTTGAAAGCTAAGCAGAGCTTGTGTTAGGTGCACTAGATGACTGATATACTTCATAAAATACATTACATAGATATTTATTTTTATACGTAGCAAATACCCAGAACACCCGAAACAAATCTTTGTAGACCGTACAATTTTTTTTCTCAAGGCGGGTATCGAACCCGCAACTCCCTGCGTCGCAGGCGGACCTTTGCCTGCCGCGCCACATAGGTCGTCAAATCTTTGATGGTGTGTTGTGATGTGATTTCAATTCTTCAAATCTATTATTTATACATACTTGTTTTCTGTCCAGTTTAGATGTGTTTTTTTCCCTCTAATTAGTCATTATTTTATTTGCAGTTTATATCCTCGAAAAGGGGGTCTCATTGCATCGTATTAAGATTTAAAATGCGGTGTGCTTGTTACTTTAATTAGCTTCGAAAATGGCGCCACAGATGTGCAATTTTTGAACATGTCAAACACCAACATACTTTTTTATGCCTAAAAATTGTAAATATACATACTTACCTAAAATAAACTAAGTAAATATTTTATTTTACCAATTTCGTTATTGTTGTCAACAAATTACGTTAGTGTTAGTGTTCTAACAGTTGAAGTATTTGTTTTTAAATTTAGAATGTTGGGTTGTTTGCCGAGCTGTCTTTTGTAAACGTTTCGACGTCAAAAAGTGCTGATTCTCAGCCTAATTTGAATAAATGAATTTTGATTTTGATTTTAAGCCATATTTAACAAAGGTTTGTTACAAAATATTATATTAATTTATGAAATTATATTTTTTTTATACGCAAGAGAATTTGGGTCCATTACTCCTTCGTCTATGGCTCGGTCTACAATCCCGCGTCAAGTGCAATGACAAAGTTTTCCCACTTGTATCAAATTATACTATTCTCTAACTTTAAGTTCGTGCACGGGTAGTATACCTCTCCATCTATCGAAGATATAGTCAAACAAAGAACTTAGGAGTCTATCCCTAAACATAAAAAGTTACACGCAACCGTATCCACAGGAGTCTCATCATCTGCCTGCCTTTTCCCAACTATGTTGAGGTCATCTTCCAGTCTAACCGGATGCAGCTGAATACCAGTGTTTTGCATGGAGCGACTGCCAATTCGGCCTTCACAACCCAGTTACGGGGCAACACAATATCCCTTGGTTGTTAGACTTTCGGGCTTCTAACTACCAGTAACTACTGTTAAAGATCTACAAATGACAGCCAAGACCAACGGCGTCACGTGCTTTCCGAGGCACGGAGGAGTCTCGCTATGTTGAATGAATGGTCACCTACCCACAGACTGACCTCGGCAAGCGTAACTTAACCTCCGATCAAACCGTGCGGTTGTTTTTATTTAGCAACGATCTCCCTCGTAGCCATAGGACATTGTTTAATGCTAATTCAAGTTAGTTAACCAATAATGCTCGAACTTGCAACAACATGGCGCCCCTACTCACTTGTTATGATAAAGTTTTATTGTTTTAATCACTGTCTTTTTAATTACGTTTTAATTTGTCGTGTTACGCGGCTCGTTGGGTATTTAATTTTATGTTTGTTAGTGTTTTGATTTATGCCTTTTGAAGTTTTCTTTCTCACGCCATGTTATGACATTCATCTAATAAATATATTCCAATACTGAGCCACAAGATACAAGCGCCGCATAGATTGTAGCCCGCCGAATCTAGCTTCCTAATTTTATATTATAAATGCGAAAGTAAGTTTTTTGTTTGTTTCCTTTTCATGCCAGAACCACTGAAGCAATCATCCTGAAATTTTGCGTATACGTTGTCAGGTGCACAGAAACGGACATAGGGTACCTTTCATCCCGAAAAAAAAGTACTGTTCCCGAGAAAAACTGCAATAACGTTCTTATGGTAATAGATGGCGCCACGTGTCTTTCAAATCATGATTGAATTGTATTATTACAAGCAGAGTACGACCCGAATTGATTACCAAATTCTAAATTAATGCGAGCGTAGTCGCGGGCAAAATCTAGTACAATTGTAATATAAGTTTTTGATAATAAAACGGTATTTTTTTAATAACATCAAGCCTGCAATCATGGAAGAGGTAGACAGAGGTGTAACTATAGTATACCCACAGTTTGCTAGTTACATTTAAGCTATGGCAATCGACCGGGTACAAATTCAGAATTTGAAAAATTGATGATATGATATGATTGATGATGGTAAAATCCATTATCACTTTATCTGACCCGGGGTTCAAAGCCAAGACTTCATGAGCAGCAGTAGCACTTGCAATCTCTAGACCAACGAGCCAGTCTATTCCAATTGACATCATGATATCACGCTTGTAATCCCCGAAGGGTTGGGCAGTAGTAGTACCAGCCTATTACTGTCCCACTGCAGGGCAAGGGCCTCTCTCACTCAGGAGAAGGCACGAGCATTAATAACCACGCTTGCTCAAGACGGGTTGGCGATGTCAGACTTATATTAATATAAAAGTCCAGGTTTCCTCACGACGTTTTCCTTCACCGATGTCAGTGACGTCCAAGATAAACTTAGAAAGTACATATGAATTGAAAAACTCACATTGGTACTTGCCTAGGTCTGAACCCACAGCCTCGTGCACAAGAGGCGAGGCATAAACCACTGGGCCATCATGACATTGTGGCCTCGCCTCTTTGATTGGGCAGAGGCGAACCTAATGTACACCCATTATAAATGAAATATGAAAAAAATGCATATTAAAATAGTACCTTTGTGAAATAAAGAGTGAACATGCACGAACAACAAATAAATTGAAACAACGAAACAAACAAAATCTTTTTCCATTTTTTTTGCTTTTGCTACAGTTTCAGGAATTTTAACAGAGCCTTTAATCTGTTTTCTGGGTAGACAGGTGGAATAATTCACTAGTCAATAGTGATTGTCTTTAACCTTGTTTTCAGAGTGATTATAGGGTTAGACGACAGGTCCACTGATATCCGAGTCGTACTTTCCTCAAAATACCATGTTAGACTCTAATCTGCACGGTCCCCATGATCAGACCAAGATGATGTCTGGACTTTAAAAAATACTGTGATGTCTGATTTTGTTTCAAAGTATCTTCTCAAAGTATTCAGACAAGCAAAAACCGACCTAACCTAATTCTAATTTATTTATTTGAATATATAAGTGTTATTATTAACTTTTTTCACGGCTTTTATTGTGACCCGTAGTGTTATAATACGGACCATGAGGACTGAAGAGAAAGGTTCAAAACCTTATTATAAGTAGCAGTCAACCAAGAGCCAAAAAACATCAATTTGGAAGTTTTTTTGGGGGAAGATCCCGCCGCCCTATTCCCAAACCACTGCAACGCCTTAACTCTAAAATCAATCTTGACGATCACCAGAAAAGCGTAAAGGCGATGTATCACAATGAGTTCCGGAGAAAAGATTCTACTAACACAGATGACAATTTACAGAAATAAATATCATTTAAATACCATTCACATGGATAAATTGCTGTAGTGGTCCTCGTTATTTGTATGAATATTTTTTTTTGTCAAATTACACATGCCATTACTATTAGTATTTCAAGCCTCTTAGGGCACATTATGCCATGCGCGTTACATAAATTAAATGTATACTCAATAATATAACGTTATGCTTAGTACTCTCACAAGGTACCTACATACGTACAATATTGATAGCACTGAATTTAATTTGAGAGAAT
Source organism: Phlogophora meticulosa (assembly GCA_905147745.2). Classification (NCBI taxonomy): domain Eukaryota; kingdom Metazoa; phylum Arthropoda; class Insecta; order Lepidoptera; family Noctuidae; genus Phlogophora; species Phlogophora meticulosa. The sequence continues at coordinate 17,236,995 of LR990527.1, read as the reverse complement.
TCAAAAATATTATTGAATAGTTTGTTTTTTTTAGTTTGTTTGTTTAATTGTTTAGTTAATGTGTATTTTAAAGTAAAGCAAAATGGTCCTAGCCATTTTCATACAAAAACGAAACAAAAAATAATAATTTCAAATATGGAACAACGATACGGTAATCACAAAATAAAATAATAAATAAATAATGCTGGACAATCCACACAGCATCATCTAGCCCCAAGCTAAGCAGAGCTTGTGTTATGGGTACTACATGACTGATATACTTAATACAAAACATTACATAGATAGATATTTTTTTATTATACATAACAAATACCCAGAACACCCGAAACAAATATTTGTAGATCGTACAACATTAGTACACATTTGTCCCAGGGCGGGAATCGAACCCACAACCTCCTGCGTCGCAGGCGGACCTTCGCCCGCTGCGTCACATAGGTCGTAAAGTAACACCCTCTTCCACATTTTATCCACACATAAAAACCGGACAACTCCATCGCCCCTCCACAAATGTACAAATAATTAATATTCAAACATTCTAAACCAACGGAATTAATAACGGTTCGGAAACGAGCGTTCATAAACCGAAGATTACGTCCAAAGCAAACAGGTAACACCCAATACAACTTCATCCGGCAAAAAAACCGGAGGGGAAATATTGAAAAGGTACAGAAAAAAAAATAACGTGTCATCGAAATGTAAAAATTGATTTGGGATCGCTCCCCTATTGGCTGATACTGTTGTGCGTGAAAGAGCGAGAGTATTTTGCGAGTATTGCAGTTTATAGCTCATGTTTGAATGATTCCATGATATAATGGCTGTCAAAAGAGTCTTTTTTTTTAGAGATTTGTGCGAGTTCTTCTTTTTGATATAGAGACAGACAAATTTTGTTTCTTTTTGTCTATAATTAACATAACATCTCACCTGAAAGGATTAGGCAGAGGTGTACCTGTGTACACCTACATTTCGCCAGTTATGTTTCAGTTCCATGTATAAGCGGGGGATCCTATTGCGATCAAGCGGTCACAAATACAAACTCAGGGCTGCTACTGACAAATTCTAGACGGGAAAACCAATAACATTTTGCCTAGCCCTGGGGTTGAACCCAGAACAGCAGCTCAGCAGTATTGTTTTCGACCACTAGACCAACTAGTCAGCCTAATTATATGAAGCAAGAAGGTATCGTCAATGGTTGTTCGTTTAGAATTTGCAGGCAGTCCAGACTACCTTGGTACTAGGTATGTAACAAGTTGCTAAAAACTAGCGCTCGTGGATAAATTATGACAGCACGGGTCGACAGCAAAGGTCGACCAAAGGTTAAGCTATGCTTGACGAGGTCTGTCCGTGGACGTGACCAAACTCCTTTGTTTCTCGAAAAACACGTTACGCTGTCGTTCATGGCTGCTATCCTTAGATCTACGACAGTTGTTAGGGGAAGCCAGAAACCCGAACGTCTGAAAACCAGTCTTACCAACGGGGCGGTGTTAACCTGATACTGTGTTGTGGAGGTCAGATAGACAGTCGCTACATGTAAAATACTGGCATTCAGCTACCTCCGGGCTGCATTAACTAGAAGCCGATCGTAACTCAGTTGCAAAAAGGCTAGGCAGGTGAATGATGAGTTGCTAAAAATATACAACGAACCAAACAAATATATTCCCAATCCCTACTTCATCATAAAACGTAGGTAATCCAAACCTTCTCCATTCAAAAGCCATTCTACAAACACAAAACTCATTCACCTCTACAAAATAACAGTGGCCCAATTCCTCTGACGGGTACCGACATCGTGTTACAACGTACGTAACATTTTTAAAACAAGCAGCCTGCATTCAAGTATTACGTGGAGTGGCTGTATTTATTGATTTATGTAAATACGCTGCTCAACGCGATGGCGATGGTAGGAAAACATGCGAGCAGCGCTCCGAGGCGCTTATCGTGTGTAAGCTAACTAGGGCTGCAGTGGAGGGTTAATGCTTGTCAATATTTGTGTACACCTCGTGATCTTTTGTATTTATATTTCCGATGCATTGTTGTTTTTGTTATAAATTATGTTTGTTTTGTGAATCGGTTCTCATTTCGACGTTTACTAGTCTTGTCAAGCTAGATAATGTCGGTGTTTTCTAGCAGACTATTCTTAGAAGAAAACCCAATACAAGCTCAAAAATCACATTTTCTTTTTAAGTCCGTGTCCGGTACGTGTTTTAGTCAGATCATGTGAGGGCCAGCAGATAAGTGTCTGAGTTAGTCTTACTGCACAGGTTGGAGTGGACATGCTCGAATATTGGACTTATTTCTCAGTAATCGTGGAGGAGCTCGTGGCGAAATAAAAACAGTGAGTCAGAATTTATCGAAGATTAAGCTACGCTTGTCGAGGTCAGTCTGTGGATTGGTGACTGTTCATAGCATATTGAGACTCCTCCGTGCCTCGGAAAGCTCGTTAAGCCGTTGGCTGTCATTTGTAGATCTTTGACAGTCTTTACGGGTAGTCAGAAGTTCGAAAGTCTGACAACCAGTCTTACCAAGGGGTATCGTGTTGCCCAGTAACTGGGTTGTGGAGATCAGATAGGCAGTCGTTCCATGTAAAATACTGGTATTCAGCTGCATCTAGTTAGTCTGGAAGCCGAGATTAATAGGATTGTTCTTGATATTATTTTCAAAGATTGTTATGCCTGTTTACACTAGGCAACACTAATAAACACCTAAATTAACGTTTAAATATTATTGCATTGTTAGATTTTCAAATCTCGACACTGAGCCGAGACTTGAAAATCCAACAGTGGACTAATTTAGGTATCACCTAGTGTAATTGAAAACAGGCTTTAATTTCTTTTGTGATATATATCATATATACAATATAATTTATATTCTTAACTAGTTTATTAATTCAATCAATCTACTAGTGACCTAATTAGAAAAATAAACTACAACTTAAAGCTCGGTCGGCATAAGTGCCTAGATATATGTATACTTCAACCGCAGAATTAGAAAACCGTACAGAAGCGAAACTCCGTGCGGACTTTAATGATGCTGGCGAAATATTTACCTACCTGTCACATCGCTACGACACGCGCTCACCTAAGACTAAACGGGGTTCTCAGAACTGTTGATCGTAATGTGCTTTTACACGCTTTATATTAGTTTCACCTGTATGTATGTATGTTTGTAACCGACTCCATTTGACGCTATTTTGACCCACTTTAAACGGTCAGACAGCCAGCCCCGGCCATAAAAATATTTTTTCCCAACTATGTTGGGGTCGGCTACCAGTCTAACCGGATGCAGCTGAATACCAATGTTTTACATGGAGCGACTGCCTATCCAACCTCCACAACCCAGTTACTGGGCAACACGATACCGCATATATCTGTGGTATTTGTGGACTGCCTCGTTGGTCGAGTGAGCAAGCACTACTGCTGAGCATGAGCTCCTTAGTTCGATTCCCAGGTCGGGGAGCCATTGGCTTTCTTAGCCAGTGCACTAACCGTGTCGTCAAAAAAAAAACTTTGGAACACTTAATTTGCGAGTCAAACTGCACCTGGTGACTATCACCGGACACTGCTCTATAAATAAACACCTATACACAATAGGTACATCGGACAGCCCTCTACGCAGAGCATGCATGGATGATGAGGAACCGGTAGCGCACATGCTCCATGAGTGCATAAGCGTCACCGGGATACGAACAGAGACCCTTGGCTCACCGAAGTCCTTTGCGGATGATCTGAGTACTTTGGGAAGTCTAACCTGCTTCTGGAGGAAGGTGGGCTGGACTGGTTGCAATGTCAGCAGCCATAGCTGACTTAAAATGGCCTATTTGAGTGTGGGAACTGGTTGCGATATAAAAGAAATAGAATACAATCTATGTTAAAAATTTCTTACGCCCCAAAGCTGTAGGCATTTTACAATGCCATCGGGGCGAGAGTGCCACTTCTACGCATTTTTATTCTTTGCCCGAGTATTTGTATTTTTATGGTATTTGCAGGGGATATGCGTGCCAGTAGGCATACTCCAACCAGGAGTGAGTATTGGAGTGAGGGCTTATTTTTTAATTAACTAATAACCCTCTGGAATATTGGTATTTATGGGATTATCTTGGCATTGTTGAAGTTGTTTGTGTGTAGGTTGATTTTGTTTTGTTTATTAGGGCAGACACATTATTTATATGTTGTTTTTTTGTTTAGTGGTTTTTTTTTGTTTTCCACGTGTTATTTTTTCGTGTGGATTTTTTTTGTGTGATATTAAATAATAAATACATGAATAATGTTGGACAATTAACACAGCATCATCTAGCCCTAAGCTAAGCAGAGCTTGTGTTATGGGTACTAGATGTCTGATATAAGTCTGTAAGTAATTGTTGCACTTATAAATGTACTAAGATATTATTTTAAATGTATTGTGTAAGCAATTGTTGGCTAACCTTAATAAATAAATAAATAAATATACTTCATACAATAAATTACATAGATATTTACTTTTATACATAGCAAATACCCAGAACTCCCGGACCAAACCTTTATAGATCGTACAAACATTTGTACCAAGGCGGGAATCGACCCCGCAACCTCCTGCGTCGCAGGCGGACCTTTGCCGGCCGCGCCACATAAGTCGTCATAAATTTAAGAGTATCGTAAATATATTGTTTTACATTCAGTTATGTTTTATTCTCATTTTATAATATTATTTCTTTATTTCTAAAAAATGTTTCAAATAATAATATGTAGGTACCTATGGCTATAGGTGGACGACAAAGACCAAATACCAATAAAAAGTTTCTAGGCGTAATTATTGACGAGAACCTAAACTGGAAAGAGCATGTAGATAATGTGTCAAAACGAATAAATAAATTTGTATATGCTCTTAAACAACTCAAAAATGTAACGAGCCTTAAAACAGCTATCATGACCTATCACGCATATGTAGAATCCCTACTACGTTACGGGCTTATAATATGGGGAAATAGCACAGATATAAACCGAGCATTTGTTGCGCAAAAAAAGTGCATTCGGGCATTGTACGGGATACCTCCTCAGGAATCCTGTCAACCGATATTTAAAAAACTAGGGTTGTTACCGTTGCCGTGCCTTTATATTTATGAAATATGCATGTTCGTTAATAAACATAAGGCTTTGTTTAAATCAGCCAATGATGTTATTTCTCGGAGCCGGCGTGATCCACAGAGACTCGTTCTACATGACCTGCCCAAGCTTGCTAAATATAATAAAAGCTGCTTATATAATTGTGTTCATATATATAATAAGATACCGAGTAACATAAAAAACTTAAATTCTAGATTATTTAAAATCAAATTGTTGAATTGGTTGATTACGAATAATTTCTATAGTTTAAAAGAATTTCTGGAAAAGAAATTTGCATTTTAGTGTTAAGTGAAAGATTTGCATGCCAAGTATAATTCTGGCAAAACATGTAAGCACTTTATTATTCAAATTGTAACATCATGTATACCATGTTTTATGCAAATAAAGATATTATTATTATTATTATTAAAAAACAAAACAGGCAAAGAGACAGTCGGACTCGCCCAACGATTTCGGTTATACCATTTCTATTGGAAAAACTCAATAACACTGCCCAACCTGGGTAGAAGATGGAAGGATAAGGGTACCTTTTTTACCATTTTGGCACGGAACCCTTCCAATTACAGTATAATATAATTGGTTCAACATTTTCAATGAATCAGCGAAAACCTTACCCCGTACTTCCTCAAATGAAGTATTGCAGCAATACAGGTTATGAACGAATATTCTATTTCCTGTTAGAAAACTTTTTCAAACAAAAACTGAAGAAAATTGACCCAGTTCGGGGTTGAGCAATTTTACGAGTAGGCACAAAATGTGGGCTCTATACGCAGTAGTATTGAGCCCAGCAGTACCTTTTTTTTTTTGTAACGGGGGGAAACCTTCAAAAGGCGCCTGGACTTTTGGGGAAAAGACCAGGGAGTGTGGGATTCTTACCTCACTAAAACCACCCCGGTGATCACCATCAGCACATGGAACCCCGTTACCTCTTAAGAGACCACTCCGGAACCCCTTGAGACTACTTTTCTGACTGTACATAGATTAACTGTGTTTCTTTTTACCAAAGAGTGGTCGCAAGCACACGCAAGCATGAGAACCTGCCCGAGTAGCAGCCCGGAGTCTGGATGTGTGCCCAGTTGATAGCAATAGGCTCGGGACACCTTTCACATGGGACTCAAACATAACTGGCGAAATGTACGTATACTATAGGTGCTCCTCTGTCTAACCCTTTGGGAATATAGGTGTGATGCTATGCATATTGTTTACATTTTTATTGTTTATATGTGGTAATCATGAATACAGGCAGTCTGGCATTGCAGCCTCAAATTAAATTGATTTACCTCGGGCCACATTTGTCCATTTTGTTAGTTACTTTACACAGTAATTACAACTACGTTAGCAGTATACATTGACACAAATTCCTATAACACACATGTTATGAATATTATAAAAATACAATTTGAAGTTAAAACTATTCAAATCAAAATCTATAGTAAAATCATCATCATCTACCTAGCCTTTTTCCAACTATGTTGCTGTAAGCTTCTAGTCGAAGCGGATGCTAATATCAGTATATGATGGAATATCAGTATTTTACATGGAGACACTGCCTAGCTAACCTCCACAAACCTTCAATCGATCCGTGCGTCTGTTTTTATTTAGCCACGAATATTATTTAAATCAAAACAAAAATCAGGTGTAACTACAATGTATTTATTACTTTAAAAATCATAGTTCCTAAACCTATAGCTTGTATTACTAACAGGAAAAAATCTCACCTGACTTTTACTTTTGCCTTTTTCCTTTCCCAACGTTTGCCCCTCTAAAAGACCAATCTAATGTACAAGTCTGAGATCACGTGAGGCCAGATCTTACAATTGTTTGCCCCGGCAAACACTCGCTTGCTACCCTATTTTTTACCCCCAATTTGTACACTGTAGGTATATGTACAAATCGTGCCTTCCCGGTATGTATTTTTACTTTCAAGCTTCCTTATCGTACAAATTAAGCGCTACCAAGATATTTTGGCAGCGCTGGAAGCAACATAGGTGAGACGTGATTGGCTTGAAAAGCGAACTTTTGTGTAAATTGCCTGCTTACCGTCCGAATACATTTTAGGACTTTGAACTTGATACGAGATGGGTAGCATATTTTGTTCTTTAATGAAGATTATATAATTCTTTTTATAAAAAGTGATTTAAAAAAATATGGGAAGTAAATTGGGTTGGCCATTATTTTGATTACTGAAAACGTGCAACAAAATATTTTCTCAAAGTATTTTACACAATTTTAAGATTACAATTATGTATCTAAATTTATTTACTGACATAGGTACTCGTACATACAGGCGTGAGTTTGAGGCAGATACTACAGAACGCCACCCGCTTCGTCTTTACATACTCATTTTGCTACGTGTACGTTCATACATCTGCTCATACACGCACGCTAGTTGCAATTACAACGCACCGTGAGTTTATATACCTACGTACATAAATCAACAGTAGTAATACGTCATAAAACATCTGTCTACTCAATTTAAACAATATTTCTATAAGCATTGCTCACAAGTTAGAGTACGACCGGCCAATTTGTCGGGGTCTCAGCTTATTACACGTCAGATGCAAGTTTGATTCGCTGACAGAGCAAGTTGTGACGACTTGTCGGAGTTTAGACAGGGCCCGCTACATCCCGCGACATTTTAGGGTTAAACTTTGAAGATCATCTTGAGAAAATTTCGAGTTTGTCTTTTTGAGCGGTAGGTGACTTTTGCACGGGTTAGTTATTGTTGGGTATTTTTTAAAAAACATTCTTATTAACTTAAAATCAAAAATTTTGATTGCTTATTTAAATAGTATTATTCATTACTACCCCGAACTGTCCCACTGCTGGGAAGAAAAGCCGCTCTTCATTCCATCCATAGATCGCGATTCCACGCCATCTCTTCCTAATTCTTAAGGAAGACATCCAGGTCATTCCACCATCTCCTGCGAGGTCTGACACTTTTTTTTTTTTTTTTTTTTGAATGGGCATCTCGCAGTTTATCCTTCAGGGATATTTACTGCTCAACCGAACTTTCCTGTGGGGGGCTTAATTAAAATAAAGGCCTCCAGCCAGGCATAAAAACTTATAAGCTAAGCGACTATCGCTAAGGGCACCCCCTGCGGGGTACGAACCTCGGCTTAGGACGTCGCTGAAGAGGACAGCAAGGGACAGGCTGGATCTGATTGTAAGAGGTCTGACACGGCCTCGACTCGTTATTTCAAGGCACCAATTCTGTATTTTACGGGCCCACAGCTTGTTCAGCATGTGGCAGACCTGTCCTGCTCAGTACCATTTAGGTTGGGAAGCCTTTAAAGCACATTCGACAGTTTGTGTTTTGGAGGGCAGTGTGGTGTTAACTCAATTTTTTTTTTTTTAATCTTATATTACTCTAGGAATTCTTCCTGTATCGTGGGAGCGTTTACTTTATTCGAACTCACATACACAAACAGCCAGACCCGGAGACCTGTAGACCATATAAATATTTGTTCCCTCAATTGTTTTAGAAATAAAGGAATTATTAGAAAAATCTTGTGCATTGTGTCTATTGTTTTGTCTGCTTAGCCACTTCTCTGACAGAACCGTCAGTCCGGTATCGGTAGTGCAACTTAAAATATCACCATGTATATGTCCATCATCTGCTTCACCTTTTCCCACCTGTATTGGAGTCGGCTTCCAGTCTAATCAGATGCAGTTGAATAATTTTATTTTACATGGACCCACTTCTTATCTGACCACCACAACCCAGTTCCTGGGTAACACGGGAGTACCGTGTTACGACTAGTTATTTTCTATGCCTTACTCAAATTAGATAAAAACATAAAGTCTCAAATTTCGTGATTCCCTTGTTCAGAAACGAAACTAAAATGAGAGAATTGCCATCTCTTACTGGCATACAACTCTAGAAGAGGACGGAGACTGACGGTGACAGATAAGATATAAGTTAGAGATATGTCAAATTAGTTTTTGCCTTAAAGTTTGACAGCTCTTATAAATGTACGTCCCTTTCTTTTATTATAACAGAGAAAAAGATGGAAAGAGCTTCAATTAAGTTTAGCTCGTGGAGAAGAGAATCGTGAGTATTATCTTAGAATGCTATCTGTAAAATTAAGTAATTTACATCTATTTAAAAGCTCAAAGTTTCCAGTCAGCTTATTAAACAAAATAATAAGCTTTATAATACAGAAAGCTACGAGTAGTTCCAATGAAGAAATAAATCCAGCCATCTCTAGCGAGCACAATATCTCGTGGAACTGCGAATCTAATAGAGAGAGATTTTATTGCACAGACGAGTGACGTCACAGACAAAACGGTTTACATTACTACTTCACTGAAAGTTGCTGTAGCTGTTAACTTTAGGTACGTACAGTCGCGGAATGAAAACGTTAAGCAGCTTTAGGTTGTTTTCTACTTGCTTTGCAAGAGACTTTTCTTTCTCTTTTTAACGACTTCAAAAAAGTAGGTTTCTCTATTCTAGGTATATATTTTTAATTGCTTCGTTGATCTAATAGTTGTAAGCGCCACTGCCGAGAGTGAGGTCTTCGGTTCGATTCCCGAGTCGGGTTAAGAGTAATCGGATTTTTCCAATTGGATTTTCTCAGGTCTGGATATGTGTCCGATTAGTGGCAACAGGCACACCGCCTTTTACGAACATTGTATTTAAACAAAACACTGCTGGGGCTCTGATGAACCTTTTGTGGATCACAGGCGTGATGTTATATCTTTTTAGGTATCCTTACCTCAAAAGGAATAAGAACAGAATCTAAAGTAATCTAATAACAAAAATCTAATTAAAACAAATTGTAATGTTTGTACAAAGAAAAACAATAAAACAGCTATTAAGATCTCTCATTAACATCGACTTACCAACGAATGCACATCAATAAGTAATTATTTTTTCTGTTAACTAACTGCTAAGTACGAGCAACTGTTACTGTTAATATTTTAATTCCTTGTACACCTTCTAGTTCAATTTTAACTTAACCGTTATAATTTAACCGGGCCGTTAACTTAACGTGAGTTTGTAACTGGCTACAAGATTGTCACTTTAATTAACTAATAAATAATTGAAGCCGCGTACAGAATTTAGTATCAAACCTTAGACAATAATTAATAAATTCCGGTTTAGGTACGTGTCACACTGAAGTGGAGTTGCTATAATATTTTGAAGATAAGTCAAAGATAAATAATTTAATTCAAGTAGACACACAAAAAGGTTCGAACGCAAAAATTAACAGATAAAAGTATATATCTTTTGCCCTTTCTAAAAGTAGCTTCGTAAGGAAAATAATGGGTAAGAATCTCCATACTTAATGATTAAAAAAAATATTTAAAATGTCGTTACCTACTTGTGGAATTATAATGAGGAACGTTTTTAATGTGGATAAATGTATCTTTTTCTAATAATTTGGCTGAATTAGGTGTTAATACAAAATGATCATTCACTACTGCCAACGACAATCAATACAACGATCACTCTTAAATTAATAATTCATCATTTTTGTCCGAAAATTAACAATATTATGAATATTTTAGCTTGTCTAAAGAATCAGTCATAAATATGAATGAGTACACAAAAAGCATACATTAATACTTCATGAATTTGGACAGAGTAAAATGTTTATTCAAAAACTAAAATAATATGCTGTCTGTATATAAACTACGTGTATAAATTCTGTCTTTGATGGGGAGTGAACAAAAATATTAGTAGTACACAAAAAAAAGATGACACAAACGAAAAAAAATACGTCGAACGAGCGTTGCCAGAGTGGTTTGATTTGCTAAAAAATTAGATGCTGAACAAATATTTACTTTACTAAGTTTCTTTGATTATAACTTTTTTGTAATGAAAAATTAAAGCCACAATATAAAGTGTAACTAATCATCACTACATATTATAAAACAAAGTCCTTCGCCGCATCTGTCTGTGTGTTCGCGATAAACTCAAAAACTCCTCCACCGATTTTCATTCTGTTTTCACCAATGGATAGGTTGATTCTCTAGGAATTTTTAAGTATATTATAATTTGTCAAGTTTTGTATACATTGGCTAAAATATAATAATATTTATTGGAGGTGTCGTAAAAAATTTCATGATTACTTTTGGTCTCGATAACCGACATCCACGCGGGTGAAGCCGCGGGCTTTAGCTAGTTACAATATAAAACTAACTTCGCTGCCATATACTACTATTGTAAACAAGCATGTTTGTGCAGGACTCAAATTCAAAAGCTAAAAAAAATATATCTAAGCGATATAAAAGAGTAGCTGACAGTGTAGGCAGGCCCTTACAAAGATGGCGATAAGCCCTTGCTTAAGAAACACTTAGAAACTTTTGTACCTGGATTAATGAATTATGTACCTTTGCTTTAAGTTCGCGTACTGATTAATTTATATCGAAAACAAACTGTACACCAGTGCTTCAGACTGTGGGCCTGTCAGTGAATTTAAGATTTTTATAAAGTAGACTGATGGCACGGTTGGCGCCTTGAGTTGATCGACTGCAGCGCGTCGTAGGTTCTATTCCCGCTCGGATCAAATATTTGTATGGCCAACGGGTGATTGTTCCGGGTCTGGCTGTTTGTACTTACTTTTTTTTTTTTTCGTAATTTTATAATTTTTTAGCCATGGAGAAAAAATTAATTCGAAAATAAAATAGTTTCATACTTTACATAGACCTAATATGTATAATTATGAAAATATTTTATATTTTATTATATTACAAGTAGTATTCGGTAACCTTTTTTAAAATTAATCTCTATTAAAATGTTGCGTACTTGCTGCTTTCATAAGTGTTATCATTTTTAGAGACAAAATATTGCCCCAAAAATAGATAACTTTACCTATTGACAGCACTTTTGTACAACATGCGATCTTTTTAAATATAGAACAACTGAACAGGAAAAAAGAACTTAACCTCTCTTTAGCCAGTTGTTAGTCACTCTAGTCTATGTATAAACTGGTCGAAAAGGACGTTCCAAGAATATTCCACTCCAAACTCAAAACGACTATAACCTCTTTGAGTGGAAGTTTCCTTACAGGCTACTTGGCAGCCTTTACCCCTTCAGTTGATTCAACTTAGCGATATTCAATACTTCGAATTCAAAATGCCTATTAGATAAACCTCCTAATGGGAAAAAGGTAGCTTAAAATTAAGTAACTACTTATTTAAGTAAAGTACAAAAATGAACTTGAAAGAAAAATATTTCAGTATTTTTCATTTGAATCTAATATGGCAGTAGTAATTAAAAACATAAAAGAAAATAAAACTAACGTTTCGTTCAAAGAAACATGTAACATTAACGTATTCAGAAATAAAGGTTTTTAGTTTCAGAATTCCAAATTGTAATTATATAAATGTCATTCAAAAGTAATTAGAAAGAAAATTAAAGTTTCATCATTCGTTCTGATGCAAAGAAAACCTTTTGAATAAAATACTGTTTTAGATACACTAAATATTTCACTTCGTTTTTTGTTTCACTGATGTGCAAGACCAGATAAAAAATGGATAGATTGTGAGAGCATAAGACTCCTATTCTTTGATGCAAAGCATCACGAACATTAAGTACCTGATTCATCATCTGCCAGCCTTTTCCCAACTATGTTGGAGTCGGCTTTCAATCTAACCAGATGCAGCTGAATACTAGAATTTTACATGGAGAGACTGGCTACCTGACCTCCACTACCCATTTACTATTTGGTAAGACTGATGATAATCAGACTTTTTGGCTTCTGAGATATCCCATATGTAATGGGTGGTCACCCATCTACAGACCGACCTCAGCAACCGTAGCTTAACTCCCTCACTAGATAGTTTTCAAATGCGAGACAAACGACACGCGACAATTCAATGTCAAATTCAACTAATTGGTGTACAGGACACGTCAGTACCCACCCAACAATCACAGAGGTAGATAGCCCTATACAAACAATTGATTCGACCAATCTGAGCTGTCTTAAAGACAAATCAGTTTGAAACTTGCGGGGACTTGTCATCCGGAACGGATATTATCCGGATTATAAACGGTTGTCAGCGGAAAGCGAGCGTGTGCGGGATCAGAAGAGATTACATTACTTACGACCTATTGTGATTGGAGTTTAGATGGTTTTAGTGGGACCGAATTATAATGACCTGTATTGACATCGAGCAAAAACATTGTTTTTGAAATTGGATCGTTTTTGTTTTCTCGATATTTTTTATTAGTCGAAAAAAAGGCTAGCCTATGTTGTATGGAAAGTATCAAAATTATATTTATTTTTGGCAAATGCCACAAATAAACATAAAATAACAGAACATCATGCCAGTATTCCCCGAGAGGTTTGGTAGAGGTGCTCCTCTTGCACTCCGACTTTCGCCAGCTATGTTTAAGATAGAAGGAAAGCCTATGGTGAAGGGTGGGCGTTTTGGGGGACTGTCTTATGTAAACGTTTTGACGTTCAAAAAGTGCTGATTCTCAGCCTAATTTGAATAAATGAATTTTGATTTTATTGTCAGCAACCGGGCAGATCTAGACTCCGGGCTGCTACTGATATATTCTAGCCGAAAAAAAATCCAATGACAATCCCCGACTTACGAATCGAACTCGGAACCTCATGCTCAGCAGTAGTGCTTGCTCACTCGACCAACGAGGCAGTCCACAGATACCACAGATATACCGTGACGGCATGGTTGGCGCAGTGGCTAAGCGAGCGACTGCTTCGCTGCGTGTCGTAAGTTCGATTCCCGCACGGAACAAACATTAGCATGCCATACAGGTAAGAGAGAGAGAGAGATTCCCAGAGTGGGGTAACGTTTTTAAAAACGAAAAAAAATGAACTTTCCCTTTTTCTGACCTACACTGAAATACAGGATTCAGGCGGCAATGTGAAATGATTTACGACTGCCAGTCATAAAATTTGAGTTTAAATCAAAATGTACACTCGCCGACAAAAGTTGCTCGATAGTATTGAAAATGGGCGATAAAATGATAGTTTATGACTGAACTGTATCATTGTAGTTTAAAACTATAAAATTTGGATAGCAAATTTAATACTATTAAGATGATGTTTTATTGGATCTACAGTTCATACAATCAGACTGCAGACGCCCATAAAATGTAATTCAGTTTTGATCATTTTATTTATTTATTCATACTTTATGTACAAGTAAGTGTTTGACGACACGGTTGGCGCAGTGGCTGAACGATCGACTGCTGCGCCGCGTGTCGTGGGTTCGATTCCCGCACGCAACAAATATTTGTATGGCCTACAGGTTATTGTTCCGGGTCTGGCTGTTTGTGTATGTGACTTTAAATGTTTGTCAACGCACCCACGACACAGGAGAAATTCCTAGTGTGGGGCACCGTTTTTTTTTTTAAAAAAAACCTTACAAAGGCAGAGTTAATGCCCTAAGCAGTTTTTACCAGAAGTCATTTTAATGTTTTTCTAAGCATTAACTCAACTCATGACACATCTTAATATGGCCATACCTAGTCCAGTTCAAGCGGCCAGATTTAAATTCATCGGTCAAAAAACAGGCATGATATTATGTTTTCTTAACTTTAAAATAAATGTAATATCGCTGCGTTCCAAAATAACAGACTAAAATATTATCTACGTGATTTTTCCAAAGTTTATAATCCTAGAATAGCCATGTGTTTGTGTGTGGACATAAAACTGAGCCAATCTCGGGCCATTTGATGCACAGCACAGCATAAGAGGATCGCTTGGAATCTTGATGTACCTACCCACGGCATTTTATCAGCTTCCGGGATGCCTTTGACACGATACATTATGGACGTCAGAGATTCTTCAAGATTTTCGTTCATCTTTGAAAAGGCGAAAATATGGGACTGGAATAAGGTGATATATTTTCGAGAGAATAGTGGGACTAAAGAGCTCTGAGCTTTTGAGCTGGATTTAAAATGCACGAAATAAATATAATTTCAATAATCCGTCATTGCTCAATATGTAGTATTTTTGCATACGAGTATGCAGTAATTTGTTGCTAATCTTACACTTAAATCTAATTGTATACTTGCTTCAGCAAAAAATGTTCTCTTCTTCATGACAGCAGATTATATATAAAATAATTATAAAACCCCTAAACACCTCTTATTTTCTAAAGCATTCCCCCACACCATTCCATTCTGTTATTAAGTGCTGCCTCACCAGATAAGCTAAAGAACCTCAAGGCGGTTATAACCGGATATCCGCTTTGTAATATTCGATTTAAATGCATGCTGCGACAGCCACCTGGCGGCATGTGTATACTAAATACTGCTACACACGTAGGTACGTACATACAGGTCAATCGAGTTACCTCGCTGGCTGGTATTCCGTCTTGTCGGCGGAAATCTTTGGTTGAGTTGAAAATTCAGACACGATTTTGTGGGTTAGGTGTTATACGTCTATGGCTTTTAATATTACGACATTTGTGGCTAACAAAGAGGTCTGCAGACATACAAGATTATTGAAAATGTATCTAGAAAATACTAAAACTTTACCAACAGTAAATTTCGTCTTCATTTTATCACTAGCTGCGCCCCGCGGTGTTACCAGCGATTAAGGTTAAGACGATTTGAAATCCCCCACGGAAATACTTCACTTTTTGTGATAATCATTTTTATCACCACGCTAGTGCGCGTTTTGTGGGATTGTCTTATGTTAATTTTGACGTTTTAAAAGTGCTGTTTCTCAGCCTTTGATCCGATTTTTGAGCAACCATAACCTACCTACAGGTTATTGTTCCGGGTCTGGCTGTTTGTGTATGTGACTTTAAATGTTTGTCAACGCACCCACGACACAGGAGAAATTCCTAGTGTGGGGCACCGTTTTTTTTTTTAAAAAAAACCTTACAAAGGCAGAGTTAATGCCCTAAGCAGTTTTTACCAGAAGTCATTTTAATGTTTTTCTAAGCATTAACTCAACTCATGACACATCTTAATATGGCCATACCTAGTCCAGTTCAAGCGGCCAGATTTAAATTCATCGGTCAAAAAACAGGCATGATATTATGTTTTCTTAACTTTAAAATAAATGTAATATCGCTGCGTTCCAAAATAACAGACTAAAATATTATCTACGTGATTTTTCCAAAGTTTATAATCCTAGAATAGCCATGTGTTTGTGTGTGGACATAAAACTGAGCCAATCTCGGGCCATTTGATGCACAGCACAGCATAAGAGGATCGCTTGGAATCTTGATGTACCTACCCACGGCATTTTATCAGCTTCCGGGATGCCTTTGACACGATACATTATGGACGTCAGAGATTCTTCAAGATTTTCGTTCATCTTTGAAAAGGCGAAAATATGGGACTGGAATAAGGTGATATATTTTCGAGAGAATAGTGGGACTAAAGAGCTCTGAGCTTTTGAGCTGGATTTAAAATGCACGAAATAAATATAATTTCAATAATCCGTCATTGCTCAATATGTAGTATTTTTGCATACGAGTATGCAGTAATTTGTTGCTAATCTTACACTTAAATCTAATTGTATACTTGCTTCAGCAAAAAATGTTCTCTTCTTCATGACAGCAGATTATATATAAAATAATTATAAAACCCCTAAACACCTCTTATTTTCTAAAGCATTCCCCCACACCATTCCATTCTGTTATTAAGTGCTGCCTCACCAGATAAGCTAAAGAACCTCAAGGCGGTTATAACCGGATATCCGCTTTGTAATATTCGATTTAAATGCATGCTGCGACAGCCACCTGGCGGCATGTGTATACTAAATACTGCTACACACGTAGGTACGTACATACAGGTCAATCGAGTTACCTCGCTGGCTGGTATTCCGTCTTGTCGGCGGAAATCTTTGGTTGAGTTGAAAATTCAGACACGATTTTGTGGGTTAGGTGTTATACGTCTATGGCTTTTAATATTACGACATTTGTGGCTAACAAAGAGGTCTGCAGACATACAAGATTATTGAAAATGTATCTAGAAAATACTAAAACTTTACCAACAGTAAATTTCGTCTTCATTTTATCACTAGCTGCGCCCCGCGGTGTTACCAGCGATTAAGGTTAAGACGATTTGAAATCCCCCACGGAAATACTTCACTTTTTGTGATAATCATTTTTATCACCACGCTAGTGCGCGTTTTGTGGGATTGT
The DNA here is from genome assembly GCA_905147745.2 of Phlogophora meticulosa. Classification (NCBI taxonomy): domain Eukaryota; kingdom Metazoa; phylum Arthropoda; class Insecta; order Lepidoptera; family Noctuidae; genus Phlogophora; species Phlogophora meticulosa. The sequence goes on along the minus strand of LR990527.1, from coordinate 17,219,815 downwards.
CTTATGTTAATTTTGACGTTTTAAAAGTGCTGTTTCTCAGCCTTTGATCCGATTTTTGAGCAACCATAATAAATATTATCCAAATTCATGCTTCAGTCTTCCTTCGCCCTTTGGTTTCATACTCCAAAATATTAAATACGTTGCATTATCCAGAGACAGCCACGAAACTGCTCAAAATCTTCAAATATCTCCACGTATTTGACGGCACGGTTGGGGCAGTGGCTGAGCAATTGACTGCTGCGCCGCGTTTCGTGGGTTCGATTCACGCACGGAACAAATATTTGTATGACCTACAGGTAGTTGTTCCAGGTCTGGCTGTTTGTATATGTGAGTTTGAATGCTTGTAAACGCACCCACAATATAGGAGAAATTCGTTGTGTGGGGCAACGTTATTTTTTAAATAAAAAAATGTAAACACGGTATTTATAAATATCCTTTGTTTTATCCAAGACACGAAGCTATTCCACCCACTGACTTTCATTCACCAACAAGACATAACATCCATTGGAACTGCCGACGCAGCCACAAATAGCACACCCATTTCCTTATTCCTCATCTCTTAAACGTCAAACTCAGAAGGAAATCATGGTCCATGCTTCCATACTCCATTGAACACGGAGCGTTATAAAACAAGCAACCGTTTTATAACTTATATCTTGTTTTACAGGGTCAGTGTGTCGTGATAAACTTTATATGGATTATATTGACAATCTTTCAGTTTTAGTCTTTAGTTTCGTAGTTAACACCTTAACTGCCAAACAACGAGACACAATAGAAAATGTATTTTTTGTCGGTCATTTGGCGTTCAGCGTGTGAAGCTAGTCGTGCTGAGGTCGGCACTTGGATGGGTGGGCATACATTACATACCGAGACAACTATGTGCCTCGGTACGGTATGGAGTTTATTCCGGCTGTCATTGGTGAAACTTTGGCAGTCGTTACGGGCAGTTTGAATCCCAAAGGTCTGACAAGAGAACAAGCCTTACCAAAGGGTATCGTAATACCCAGTAACTGGGTTGTGGAGGTTAAATAGGCAGATGCTCCATTTAAAATGCAACAACGCATTCGGTTGGATTGACCAGGTGACCCCAACATAGTTGGGAAAAGGTTAGGAGCTACACTTGGGCCGTTCTTATTAGAAAGAGAAAAGTCTTAGCGCAGTACGCTGTGATTCAGTAATTTAGTTAGCAGTTCGTTTAACATTATTAGTATGAATATTCTGTTGGCATTAAATATCCAGTATTTGTAATACCTAAGTGTTATTTACCTGTATTCCCAGAAGGGTTGGGCAGAGTTGTACCTGGAGCCACACTCACGCACACCCCCACAATCTCACTTTACATATTATATTACAAACTAAATTGGATTAGCTTTGTAGTTGCATCCAATGTCCATTCATTAAATATTTATCACAAATGTCTGTCTGCCTTTGTAAGAAATGGTTTGAAAACCTCCACAAAAGAAATGTTGTTTTATAAAAACATGAAATAATTCAAAATGGTCGCATAGTCAGTTTTCTTTGAAATGCTTTCAGTATAATAGTTTTAATTTAGCATCCTCGCTTACGACTCACTTGCGAATACTTTTGTATTTTTTAAGTTCCCTTAGGAGACATGTCTGGGAAAAACTCTTTCAGACTAAATGCGATCTGGGTAACAGAAAACTTGAGTACGTCAACAAAGAACGGGTACATTCGTGTACATTTTGTTACAACTTTCATTTTAATCTTCTCCATCTTCACTCTTATGTGCACAAACTATGTTTTGAGAATAATCTATTCAAATTATAAACCGTAATTGTATGAACTATTTGATATGCTACGGTACGTTTGTGTGCTACGCTATTTGGCGTAGCTCGCGCTGTGCTACGCCGTAGCTCATGCTACAATACAATCATCGCCTTTGGTGAGTTGCAGGAAAGGAAACCGCCAAAATTGGGCTAAAGTATGCACAGAATCGATATTATGTATATAAAAAAAAACAAGATTTTTACTGATTAAAAAGAACAAGCTAGAGCTAAGCTTGAGCTAAAAATTATGATTTTAAATATGGTTTTTAATTGAAAGTAGTTCTAAAACTAGCTCTGTAAACAAGCTGTCAGGTCATTTTAACTTCATTCTAAAACTAGTAGGTCTAAAGAAGTTATAAACAAAACACTATCTATTTTGTTTTAGCATTTTTGACATGAACATTATAATCGTTTATAAAAGAAAAAAGGACATTAGATGAATTATTGTTGTTTTAGTAAGTTATTTTAAATTATTTAACAATAACATCTTTCAAAATCGTGTATCAGCGACTGTTTCAAAACGAAAACATATCAAAATGTCAATGTTAAAAAATAACTCGTTTTTATTTTACCTACCTAATTCCTTTTTTGTGCTATGCAATAATATGCTAATAGTAACATACAAATATGTTTTCAAATAATTAATTCAATATGTCTATTTGACAGTTTGTATTTACAATACATTTTGGCATTATAAATACAATTCTTACCATTTGCCGCATAACCTAACCTAGTGACCCAAAAACAAATTTTCTTCCTAATTCCCATAGATTTTTGAAAAAAATCTTTCTGATATTGATATGTACGTGTTTTATCTATTAAATAACACGTAAAAGATTCCTGTTCACATTTTGGCCCAACGATATATGGATTTCTGGCGGTCTCCTTTATATGAGGATAAATATAAATTTACTATAGGTAATATTTAACGAAAAGTACAATTTTAAACATATTTTTTGTAGTTTTGGCTACATGATTCTACTAAAACCTACTTAAGGATCTATAAAGACCTGTGGTCTAACATTTGTATAAATATTTATTTCATAAATACCTACTATATAATGTACACAATTTCGATACATAAGTAAATTTCTACATTGAGAAAGGATCAAGAGATCCGTACGTTCGCTGTATCGTTAATAATGCTAAACTAAAAGTGATTGCCAATAGGCTGGTCCCTAGAGTACTTACGAATACTTTGAGTACTCAAGGAACATGTAAAAAATTGGAGGTATCAAAGTTTCCCTTTGAAATCCGTCTGTGGCAGGCCACCCGGAAAATTAATATGGAGCCAGTCGATGGTACTACACAACTTATTTCTTGCACTGATGTGTTGTGTGCGACTGTACTTTTTATTTTTTATGTGTTTTCGTTACATGCTTAGGACGTGTCTCGGAATCCATACAAGTGTACTTTTTCTTACTCTTTTTTTTTGTGTACAGAGACCAGCACATCAAGCTACCTGTCCAATTTCTTTAATAGTTTTTCAACTTTATAACAAAGTAATAAAGTTCATGTTCAATTGTGAAAATTTGACAGTTTGGGATAGCTTGATGTGCTCGCCAGCACATCAAGCTATCCCAAACTGTCAAATTTTCGGTACTCTTTTTACCGTGGGGAAATCCTCATGGATTCCTGCTTATGGGGAGAGTGGGTTGTGTTAGACTCATACCAACTAAAACTAGTCAGGGCCCGGAAGATATCTCACTGGTTACTGGCACTATCAGACCACCATGACCAGCGGGCCCCATTACTTAGCGCGGCTGATCTCATGACCGCACATCATCTCATAGAGGCGCGCATGGACTGCGTACTATCAATTACCCTAAAATTTATATATTTAATTCGGTTCACCAACAATTGTTCACACTGTATACAGTTACATAACACATACTTAAAATTAAAATCCAGCGCAACAATTATTTATAGGTAAACACCACATGCACATTAAAAAACATATAGAAAAATAAGCCACTTAACTTATTAATGTAATAAGCGCTAATTTTCAATTAAATTAAACTAAAATTGATAATAATAATAAAAAAAAAGATGGTGAATATTTAAACTGATTCATTTTTGAAAATAGCAACATTGGTAAATATATTTAACTAAACTAAAATGTACGCGCAATAAAACGAGTATCTAATACATAACCTTTGGATGGACTTGTTAGAGAAGGAGAAAGAGTATGCAGTCCGCAGTCCGTGATGTCCTATTTATTTACATAAATACGGTTCATATAATAGGTCTTTACCTATGAAATTGCCGTATTGTATGAAAAAATTTAAATGAATTTTTTTCATGTATTTTTTATTTGTATTAATCGAAGTAATCACCCATGCAATCAATGCATCTTTGCCAACGCAGTGGCAGTTTATTGATGCCCTTCTTAAAGAAATCAGCTGGACGGGAGGCAACAAATTCTTCAAAGGCATTTTGTACTGCCTCTCGGGTATTGAATTTTTTTCCCGCCAAGAAGTTATCCAAATTCTGGAAAAAGTAGTAGTCTGTAGGCGCAAGGTCTGGTGAGTAGGGCGGATGACGGAGAGCTTCCAACCCCAGTTCTTGCAACTTCGAGACCGTCTGCTGTGCAGTATGAGGTCGCGCGTTGTCGTGCAGGAGCAGCGGAGACGAGCGATTGACCAATGCTGGTTGGAGATGTGCCAGCTTCTCCATCATTGTGTTCAATTCTTCACAGTACACATCTGCAGTAATGCTCACCCCGTTTGGTAAGAAGCTGTGTTGAATCACACCGGCGCGCGGCGCTAGACCACCAAACAGTGACCATCACTTTTCTTGGGGTAAGTTTTCGTTTAGGGCATTGTTTAGGTGCTGAACCAGGATCCAACCAACTTGCTGAGCGCTTGCGGTTATCAAACAGAATCCATTTTTCATCGCAGGTAACAATGCGGTTCAAAATTCCTTCATTTGTGTGTCTGTTGAGCAGTGCAAGGCACGTCTCGACGCGTACTTCGCGCTGGCGATCATTGAGTTCGTGGGGCACCCATTTGTCAAGCTTTTTTACCTTGCCAATTTGACGCAAATGGACCAATATTGTTTTGACGCTAACGTCGAAAGCTGCTGCTAATTCAGCCGTAGATTGTGTATCATCAGCTTCCACAATCGCCTTTAATTCGTCATTGTCGACCAAAGTCTTCGGACGACCGCGAGGTTCATTTTTCAGGTCGAAATTTCCAGAACGGAAGCGAGCAAACCAATAACAGGTAGTGCGTTGGTTTGTAGTGTTAGCTCCGTAAACGTCGTTGATGTTGCGTGCCGCTTGTGCCGCGTTGCTGCCACGACGGTACTCATATTCCATAATTACTCGAATTTTTAACGTATCCATGATGACGAAAAAGATTTAAATGCGATGAAAATGTAACACTAATCAATAAACAAATGACTACTTTTGGAAAAAAAAATCCATGTTTTTAAAATAAAATTAATTTGAAATTAGAATTCTTAGCCAAACAAATAATATTTTGATTTGAAATGGCCAGTACTGCAGAACGGCAATTTCATAGGTAAAGACCTAATATTTGCTACTCTTTCACTCAAATACTACTGAATGGATTTTGACGGTTTTATAGTTCAGAATAATACAGGCTATAATTGATAAAAATACCTACGCAGGCGAAATCGCGGTTAGCTACTAGTATTACAATATTACATTAAAACTGTGCTTCTTCTTTGTAGACTTACACTTTCATAGGTAAAGACCTAATATTAGGTCTTTACCTATGAAATTGCCGTTCTGCAGTACTGGCCATTTCAAATCAAAATATTTTTTGTTTGGCTAAGAATCCTAATTTCAAATTAATTTTATTTTAAAACATGGATTTTTTTTTCCAAAAGTAGTCATTTGTTTATTGATTAGTGTTACATTTTCATCGCATTTAAATCTTTTTCGTCATCATGGATACGTTAAAAATTCGAGTAATTATGGAATATGAGTACCGTCGTGGCAGCAACGCGGCACAAGCGGCACGCAACATCAACGACGTTTACGGAGCTAACACTACAAACCAACGCACTACCTGTTATTGGTTTGCTCGCTTCCGTTCTGGAAATTTCGACCTGAAAAATGAACCTCGCGGTCGTCCGAAGACTTTGGTCGACAATGACGAATTAAAGGCGATTGTGGAAGCTGATGATACACAATCTACGGCTGAATTAGCAGCAGCTTTCGACGTTAGCGTCAAAACAATATTGGTCCATTTGCGTCAAATTGGCAAGGTAAAAAAGCTTGACAAATGGGTGCCCCACGAACTCAATGATCGCCAGCGCGAAGTACGCGTCGAGACGTGCCTTGCACTGCTCAACAGACACACAAATGAAGGAATTTTGAACCGCATTGTTACCTGCGATGAAAAATGGATTCTGTTTGATAACCGCAAGCGCTCAGCAAGTTGGTTGGATCCTGGTTCAGCACCTAAACAATGCCCTTAACGAAAACTTACCCCAAGAAAAGTGATGGTCACTGTTTGGTGGTCTAGCGCCGGTGTGATTCAACACAGCTTCTTACCAAACGGGGTGAGCATTACTGCAGATGTGTACTGTGAAGAATTGAACACAATGATGGAGAAGCTTGCACATCTCCAACCAGCATTGGTCAATCGCTCGTCTCCGCTGCTCCTGCACGACAACGCGCGACCTCATACTGCACAGCAGACGGTCTCCAAGTTGCAAGAACTGGGGTTGGAAGCTCTCCGTCATCCGCCCTACTCACCAGACCTTGCGCCTAAAGACTACTACTTTTTCCAGAATTTGGATAACTTCTTGGCGGGAAAAAAATTCAATACCCGAGAGGCAGTACAAAATGCCTTTGAAGAATTTGTTGCCTCCCGTCCAGCTGATTTCTTTAAGAAGGGCATCAATAAACTGCCACTGCGTTGGCAAAGATGCATTGATTGCATGGGTGATTACTTCGATTAATACAAATCAAAATACATGAAAAAAATTCATTTAAATTTTTTCATACAAAACGGCAATTTCATAGGTAAAGACCTATTATTATAATACTAGTCTTGCCCGTACCTACGTCCGCTTGGCATGTGTCAAAATTTCACGGGTTTTGAGGTAATTTCACCGTATTTTGTTCTTGGGAACCCTAATAATTTTTCTAACATAAAAGTAAGGTACTACTTACAACATTATTTATCTGACAGTTGTTTCGGAAATTAGTCAGAACACAGCAATTTTTATTTGTTTCTACAGATTTGTAGTGTAAATTGATAAGAAAATCACAATATATACTTATATAATTATATACTCGTACTTATAATCGTGCATAACAACAAACTGTTATATGAAGAGATTTCAACGGACAGGAAGTATTTCTCATATTTTTGAAAGAAGACAGTTATACCACATAAAGGGTAGTCCTATATGATTCATACTTGCAGTACATAACGCTGCTAACTGCAAACTGGTCAGCGTTATTACGGGCTGCGGCCAACTTCCACCGCACCCGATAATCTGCAAGTTTTTCCCTGCAGCCCAATGTAGGTCAAGAGAAACTCGGAAGGGGGCGCTTTAGGACGCCTGCACACTTGCGAATGTGTTGTGATGTTGCGACGAATTAATGTGTACCGTGAATGGACACGCAGGGGTAAATAGAAACATAACACTGAAGGGGATTCTCACGTTAATTCTTAATATAATCACTCGTCTGTTTGCTTGCCGAATGGTGAAATATTGCTGAGCTTTGAAATATCTAAGCAACTATTTTGTAATACCCATATGTACAAAATAGAATTCTATTCTATTCAAATCTATTCTATTATATTCTACGACAAGGTTGTGATTTTGATCGGTATGTACCTTAGTACGTATTTACATGTATGTTTATCTGCATCGTAACTAGTGAACTGTTTATCATAATTTGACAAATAATCGTCACATTAAATTAAATATGGCTCCCTCTAGTGGACATAAAGTGTTGGAATTTAAAATAACTTTTTTTTGATAATGCGAGTTGGTATATTATGAGGGAATTAATTAACGCATTTTAAATATAAACATTTTGCAACCCAAAATAATTTATATTAAAAGTAAGTTCACAAACTGTATCCTGTTACTATGAAGTAATACTGATCAAATTATTTAAAGATTAGTGTTTTGTATGCGACAATCAATCAAATCAAACTAACGTCAAAAATCCCTTCATATTTTTGTATGTATTGACTCTTGCGTTGATATTTACCCCGTTTTATCGGTACTGCTGATGTTTTGGATTCTTGAGGTTTTGAGAGGTACATATGTTTTCGTTGGTCTAGTGCTACTGCTAAGCAACAAGGTCTTGGGTTCGATTCCCGAGTCAGGCAAAGTGTGATTAGGTTTTTCCATCCTTGAACTTATTACACATCTGCCAAACCGATCAGGGAATAACGGATTGATGTTATTTGTTTGTTGTGCAGATTCAAATTTCATGATTATTATTTTGTTTGTTAGTAAATAAAAATACACACGGCATTACCGGGAAACTGTTTAATATCACGTGGACCGTGTAAATAACTGTTCGCTTTGATGTTGCGAGAATACTGTATAATGCAAAAATAAAATCGTTGATTTTTTTCAATTTGCTCGCAAGTTAAATACCAACAGCTCCACTGCAAGGACTGTTTGAAAAATGTGAAATAAGTTAGTTCATTATTTTATCAAACAAACTATGATGAATCCAGAAATAGAATTTCACTACTCGTTCGAAATTACATTTCATTTAAATTACATACATCCACAGAAATGAACGCCCCACTCTTAATGAGTTTGAATATTTAAATCTCAATTAACATTTCCACATTTATTTAATTATACGTTCAAATGCAGAATCTGACATTTGTAACCACCTTTATGACACACACATTTGTATTCCAACTGAGTATTGTGCTGCGTCTGTGTGCGACGTCGAGATGCAATGTGTGTCGATACACCCGCAGTCAGTGTGTGTGTGAGAGTTCCCTACATTTTTGAGTGTACGTTATGCTCATGCGAGAATATGGGCATGTTCTGTGTGTGTGTGTGTGTGTGTTTTTCTCGTTTGGTGTGTATGTGTGCGTGCTCTGCGGTGTATGGAGTACCGTTTGAGGGACCTAACAACTGATGGATTGTTTTTCCCTCCAGAGACGTGATTCGCTTTATGTATGAACTGTTGTGTGAATCTGGCGACGGTGCCTCCCTTGTGTTATTAATTATTTAGTGTTTGTGTGTGTGAGAGGTACTGGGACGCTTGTTTGCAGTGTGGTTCACATTTGTCGAGGGTGTGTCGAAAAAAAGCTGTCTCGTTGTATTTTTATTGCTCTCGGTAGGAATGCTGTTTTTGGGATTCAATTATCAATAAACGTTTTAATTCTTCAAGTTAACTACTTCGTTGATCAAGCAGTACTGCTCAGCATAAGCTCCTGGGTTTGATACCCGGGATTAGCAAAGTGTTATTGAGTTTTTTTCATCTGGGATTTAAACATTATAGACGAAATGTTAGTGTACCATGGTATGGATCTGCCTGAATCTTCAGGGAATAGGCGTGATTTTAGTGTGTAATTTTATTTTTTCACGAGAAGCACTGTTATTTGCATCTTTTTAACCCATGTGTGTGTTAACAAAAGAAACTTATATAGAATAGAATAGAATAGAATATTTATTTGCCAGAAACAAGGTATGTTTACAAAAGGTGTTCGTATTATTGCATAGTGCTACATGTCTCACCGTTTTAACGGTATGCAAATCAAGTTACAATTATTATTATATACAATCATTGAAGTAGGTACATTCATTTTTAGTTACCATTATTTACATTATATTAATATTAAATTTTTTATCATTATTTCAATTATACACAAACTACACACTTCTATTTTTGACATGACATTAAATAAAACAATAAGTTTAACAAAATAACACTTAACTTAAATAATTACATTACTTATGCCTGTATTTTGATACCAGATCAAGAGAAAAAAAATTACAGGGACATTTTACAAAAAACTCGTGAATTGAGTAAAAACATTCCTGCAACAGCCACTTTCGTAGTGCCGAACAAAATTTTTGGAAGGGTAGTTGGGTAATTGTATTCGGCAAAGCATTATAAATTAGAGAATTGCTCTTTCTGACAGACAGCTGGAGAAAATGACGATAACAGATAAGAACTAAGTTGGATATCAGTCAGAATGTCAAATTAGTAGATTGATCGCCTCTCATACATAAGGGATCAAAAGAAGTTTGACGACCGATGTGGCGCGGCGGGCGAAGGTCCGCCGCGACGCAGAAGGTTGCAGGTTTGATTCCTGCCTTCGGATAAATGTTTGTACGATACTATGTATAATAAAAAATATCTATCTACGACTATGTAATGTATTGTATTAAGTATATCAGTCATCTAGTACCCATAACACTAGCTCTGCTTAACTTGGGGCTAGATAGAATAATGCTGTGTGGATTGTCCACCATTATTTATTTACTATCAAAAGAAGTTGCATAAAAAATACACATGTTGATAATAAAAATATCAAATTATGCATATTATAACACCAATAACAATACTTATAAACTGCATGACAAAAAACCTTGTATTTAATATAATAGGGATGTGTCCTAGGTAAACATATATTAAGTCTATTTAGTCCGTCAGTAAGATTACCAACAAATATTGGACACGTATTATTTGCTTACTTCATTCAATAAAAAGTGATAATGATATAGCACATCAAAGTTCAGGAGAAGGGGCTTGTGACGTCACGCCGTGCTACACTTTTAACGAAAAGTGTAGCACGGCGTGCCGTCACGCGCAATTTCAACGCACTATACCGTCGTCACTTTTGGTTTACGTGACAAAAGAAAATATCATCATTTCAGCCGAAAGACGTCCACTGCTGGACAAAGGCCTCCCCCAAGGATTTCCACAATGACCGGTCCTGCGCCTTCCGCATCCATGCCCTTCCCGCGACTTTCACCAGGTCGTCGGTCCACCGTGTGGGAGGCCTGCCTACACTGCGTCTTCAGGCGCGCGGTCGCCACTCGAGAACTTTCTTGCCCCAACGGCCATCTGTTCTACGAGCTATGTGCCCCGCCCACTGCCACTTAAGTTTGGCGATGCTGTGTGCTATGTCGGTTACTTTAGTTCTCCTGCGGATCTCCTCATTTCTGATTCGATCACGCAAGGAAACTCCGAGCATAGCACGCTCCATCGCCCTTTGGGTGACCTTGAGCCTTCTTATGAGGCCCATAGTAAGGGACCAAGTCTCAGTTCCGTAGGTCATCGCTGGCAACACACACTGGTCATAGACTTTAGTCTTGAGACACTGCGGTATTTTGGACGAGAAGATATTACTAAGCTTCCCGAACGCTGCCCAGCCGAGTTGGATTCGACGATTGACCTCTTTCTCAAAGTTGGACCTGCCTGACTGGACTGTCTGTCCCAGGTAAACATATTCGTCGACAACTTCGAGTGTAGAGTCTCCAACCTTTAAAGAAGAAGTGGGTGCGACATGGACATTTGACATAATTTTCGTCTATGGACAAGACGATTCGTTTGACGTTCATTTTGAGGCCCACTTGTTGGGAGGCTCTACTGAGGCCATCGAGCATTGTGCCTAGGTCTTCCAAGGTCTCAGCCATGACTACGATATCGTCAGCGAATCGAAGGTGAGTGATGTACTCGCCGTTGATAATGATGCCGAGTCTTCTCCAGTCCAGGAGCTTGAAAATATCTTCCAGGCCGGCAGTGAACAGTTTCGGAGATATAACGTCTCCCTGTCTCACCCCTCGCTGCAACTGGATAGGTTTTGAACTTTGATCCTGGAGGCGGACTGACATGGTGGCGTTTTCGTACAAACACTTCAGCACTTCGATATATCGATAGTCAATTTGGCACCGTTGGAGAGACTGTCAGTAAGTGACTAAAGAAAATATACGTGTCCAGTATTTTTGAGTAATCCAACTTTCGGACCAATCAGATTTTTAAGGACACTACCCTATTAGTTTTTGAATAAACATGCTCAAACATGAAAGTCAGTATAAAAATTGATAAGGTCCAGTAACAAGCATAGTCATACCTTAAACATACACACAATTGTATTATCAGTCGCAGTATTTGGCTGCGTTTTTGGTCAATTCTTTATTTCTTTTTTGTTAAAAAAACGTTGCCCCACAATAGGAATTTCTCCTGTATCGTGGGTGCGTTTACAAACATTTAAACTCACATACACAAACAGCCAGACCCGGAACAATTACCTGTAGATCATACAAATATTTGTTCCGTGCGGGGATCGAACCCACAACACGCGGCGCAGCAGCCGATGGCTCAACCACTGCGCCAACCGTGTCGTCAAATTCCTTCTGGAACGTCAACTATGTTTGAACGTAATTTTGGCCAATAAAAGTTGTTACTTCTCATATCCATCCCGCTTATACTTTATAAGTGAGACAAAGATGGAAATAGCATACGTTAAGTTTAGGTATTAAACAAGGGAATTGCCACTAATATCTTTAAATCGATTTCTGAATTAGTAGAACTAAGTTATTTTTAAGCCTATCTCTGTATCTATCTCTTTCTATTGTACTAAGCTCTTTTCTTTTCTTCTTTTCAGATTCATGTCTGCTTACACCAACATCATCAATGCTATCACAGTCAAGTGAGTCAATTTTATCATAACGATTAGAAATTGTAGAGAATTTTATTTGTAAGTCTTCGATGTTAACGTTTGACTTATATTGTCGGAGACTCGTTGGTGCCCAGTTTTCTACAAAACATCATTTTTTATTTATTCTATCTAAAAAAAAAACTATTTTTCCTAATATCACAAATAGGTGCAAAATAAATACAGTTTCGGAATTCGGTGGCTTTGGTATTTATGTTTGTTTAAATTTTTGCCATCGAATCCTGAAGTTATCATAGTTATTTTTATGCATATTTGGGTTTTTATTTATTTGAAGTCGGCTGGGTTATAGGTATTTGTACAAAAGTATTTTGCCGGTATATTGTCCACTGGTAATATGGCTTTGCACAATACAAAGAGGACTATGCACTTTACAGGGTGGTAGGTTCTGGAATCCCTAGCTTTGAAATTTTCAGTTTTATATTTCCTAATTTTTACGTTTTCTTCGATGTTTTTTTACTTCAAACTTTAAAATCTTATTACTTATTTATTTATTTATTTACTTCAATCTTACCTCCCACTATCATAACAGATCTGCGTTCCAATACGATAGAGTGGCTTTACATGCAATATCAATCTCAATCAAATTAACTCTTAATTTTAATCGTAAGAAAAAAAAGAAAAGTTTCATGTCTGGGGGTCTAGTATCATGTACTGAACTCATGCTAACAGGTTGTGCGTCCATTTCAATTCCACCCTGTATTGTGAAGGTTCGACACTTTCGTCTTTTCCCGTACTCCCAGAACAGTTTCTGTCTAATCCAGTAACCAATGAGGCATCAGAACCGCATCCCCTTCCAACTAGCTTCGATTAACCGCCACATAATTTATTCAAGAGTATCTATCATCAAGCCCGGGTTATCTGTCCGTCGGGAGAGATCTACTTATACTTGCGTGAAACGATTAACGGAACAACTTGCTGAGAAATGGTTTAAATTAACTAAACACTTGACCTGTTAGTTAGTAGCATAGAAGATGGGTATGAGTTTAGAATGTAAATTTTGGCAGGATTATAGACGACATTACTACAAATTGCTTTATATAGACTGTGAACTCGTACTACGAATAAAAAAAACGAATAACACAAACAAATGAAAAAATAAAACATACAAAATATCTACTAACAACAATGTGCTTTAGAATGGTTTATCTGGAAGATCGGACCTCTGAGAACCAGTCTTATGGTGAAAGGTTTCGTGTTTTCCGATGACTAGGTTGTTAAGGTCAGATAGGCAGCCACTCTAACTCTCCACTGGAAGCCGACCCCAACATGGTTGGGAAAAGGCTAGGTGATGGTGGGTGCGTGCTTCAATTTCAACCAAAATTCTGTGGCAGAGTTCTGTTTAACATTCAAAAATTGATCGAATTTATATCAAGCGTTCATGATAGGCCCAAGCCTGAACGCATGCATGGCCCTAGCTTCTAAGGCCTCTGGTCTCAGTGTGCCTAGCAAGAATGCTTGACGTAAACATATCGTCAATTCGAACGATTTTAAAATGAATAGTCGTTTCAATTCAAAAATCGAATACCTATTATGGGTGATACTAATGGTGTTGCCTCACAATTTTCAACCTTAATGATATAAGATAGTTGTATATTCTATTTTAAAATTGTTCACATTGACGTTACGTTTACGTCAAGCATTCTAGTTAAGCACACAGGTACACTGGTAAACAGTTTGCTCGACAAGGACAGAATTAATAACAATTTTCCGAGAATTTGCAATTAATAGTTCAGTGCAAATCCCTCCGAGAGACAGGACAGCGGTATCAATTTCAACCTAGATATATGTAATACCTGGCTGGTTCTGGTAACTACAGATTAATAACGTTGCAGAGTATAATAAAGTAATAAGTCATTCAAAATAAACAATTGCATAACACCACACCTCTATTCCCCGAATGGTTATGCAGGATGTGTAGGCACACACAGTAATGTTTTTTGTTTTTTTTAAAACGTTGCCTCACACTATGAATTTCTCCTGTATCGTGGGTGCGTTTAAAAACATTTAAACTCACACACACAAACAGCCAGACCCGGAACAACTACCAGTAGGCCATACAAATATTTGTTCCGTGCGGGGATCGAACCCGCGACATGCAGCGCAGCAGCCAATCACTCAGCCTCTGCGCCAACCGTGTCGTCAAACCGTGTCGTGTGTTTGAGTCCCATGTAATTAAGTGTGTGTGTGTGTGTGTGTGTGTGTTCATGTGTCCACGTGTCCATATGTGTGGGGGACAGTCTATTGTACAAATCAAGACTGCAAGCTTCTACTACGAAATTTCAGATGGAAAATCTCAATAATTCTTTAACCGACCCGGGAATCATACCCAAGACCTCGTGCTCAACAGTAGCACTTATGACCGCTATACCAACAGGGCAGTTAATTTAATTTCTGTGCTTTAATAATAAAGCTGAGTTTTGCTTTTTTGTACGAACGCAGTAATCTCTGTAACTTCCAGTCAAATTTGAAAAAATCAATTTGTATCTGCAAGCCAAATGCTTAAAGAAGGTTACTGGCTACTTAACATCACGCTACGATTCTTTCGAGTGGTAGAAACTGCGAGGCACAGCCAGTCATAAAAAAAACTTGCGCTTAACGCTAGCTTGCCATTTCCTATTTCTATGACTAGTTCCATAACATTCCCTCAGTGCACACTAGCCCGTAAAAACACAAAGAGAATCATAATACAGAGGAAGATATGAAAAATATGAATATTGCGAGAAATACTCAGCCGAGCGAGGAATTTAATATATTCCACCGAGCTAATAAGTATCGGAGGAAACAAGTTTTTTATTGAACGATATGAGGCTGGTGGACGAGATGTCACGTGGGGCTGAAGGATCTGGGACTGGTCCTTTGTGAGGCATGTTTAGATGCTAGTATTTTTTGTTTTCTTTTGCATTGACGGCACGGTTGGCACAGTGGCTGAGCGATCGACTGCTGTGCCGCGTGTCGTGGGTTCGATTCCCGCACGGAACAAATATTTGTATGGCCTGCAGGTAGTTGTTCCGGGTCTGGCTGTTAGTGTATGTGACTTTAAATGTTTGTAAACGCACCCACGACACAGGAGACATTCCTAGTGTGGAGCAATGTTTTTTTTTTTTTTAATAAATACATAAAAACAATTGGGTGTCAGTTTACACGCGGTGTAAGGTCTTTTCATTCTGGTTAATTTGTAAGAGAATGTGTGAAGTGAATGTGAGGTGAACTGGCAATTCTTAGCATTGGTATGGGATGAGGGGTCATTTCGTCTTCACTTCACTTTCTTTTTAATGAGGAGTTTTTTTTTAATAGCACTGCTGATCCTAAATGAGTTACACAATTTAAACACATACTCCAATAAGACCTTGATTACAATATGAACTGTTCAAGAATAAATACAAAATATGTATTAACTGATAACTTGCTGGTACCTACATTCCTAGTTGTAGCTGTGTTGCTGTTTCGTAAAGGTCTCTTCTAATAAATTTCTGACGTCACAGTACACACATGAATAATAAAAATAAACAATTATCTTCTCTTCCGCAAAGGCGCCTTAAAAATGTATAGAATATTTCCAACTATTCGAGTCGCTTATTATCTTACTGAGTAAAAGATGTCTAGATATCGCTCATATTGGGGGACTGTTTAAAGCAATTTTAGACGTTCAAAAAGTGCTGGTTCTCAGCCTAATTTAACTTAATTATTTTTGTTTCTGAAGGCCGATTCCCGAAACTAAAAACGTTCAAAATTAAGTCGCAATCTCATCTCACTGACAGTCAATGTCGCAAACTTGTCAAAAAACTCTTGAAGTATGTTTGACAGATTGTAACTGACTGAATGAAAAAGTTTTTAAAAATACGGTAATTGCCCCTGTGATCTTGGTTTGGTGAGATCGCTTTTTTCGGGTTTCCCAAGAGCTTGTTTAATATAAAGAAGCTCCCAAAAATATCGTCTCCCATAAACACTACCTAATCAAATCGCCAGCTCCTTCAAACATATTATAAAAAAATACCTTAAAAAAATGAAGGAAAAAAATATAGAGCGGGCAATATTGCCCATAATGGCTTTGAATTCAGTTAAATATTGCCTTGAAGACGGCACATTTTTATAAGGAGGACAAACACCTAATGAGGGTGTGTAGGCAAGTTTGAACGTTCACGGGTCGTCGCGCTTCGAGCGGGGATTTCGCGAAACGACCGAATTCCAACTGATTGCTGCATACACGGGAATTTTTCGTATTTACTTTGTAGGTATGTATCGGCAGGTTTAGTAGGCGAAGCGGCATTGCTCCAGGTTCGTGGATGGTTTTAATTCTGTTATTGGTTTGATGTTAGTTCTGATAGTAATTTTGTTTTTGACAATACAGTCAGAGTCGAAGTCAAATAATTTATTTCAATTAGGACATTAAAAAGGCACTTTTGAACGTCAACAACAGGCGAAAATATGTTAAAAATCATAATATACAGGGTGTTAGGCAGAACCAGGGACATACTTTAAGGGAAGCTAGTAGTCATGAAAACGAACCAATTTCACTAAAGGATCGACACTGAAATCGTGAAAAAAAAAATAGCTGTTTCTCACATTTTGTTAAGTTATGCCAACATATAAATAATAGGTCTTTACCTATGAAATTGCCGTTTTGTATGAAAAAATTTAAATGAATTTTTTTCATGTATTTTTTATTTGTATTAATCGAAGTAATCACCCATGCAATCAATGCATCTTTGCCAACGCAGTGGCAGTTTATTGATGCCCTTCTTAAAGAAATCAGCTGGACGGGAGGCAACAAATTCTTCAAAGGCATTTTGTACTGCCTCTCGGGTATTGAATTTTTTTCCCGCCAAGAAGTTATCCAAATTCTGGAAAAAGTAGTAGTCTGTAGGCGCAAGGTCTGGTGAGTAGGGCGGATGACGGAGAGCTTCCAACCCCAGTTCTTGCAACTTGGAGACCGTCTGCTGTGCAGTATGAGGTCGCGCGTTGTCGTGCAGGAGCAGCGGAGACGAGCGATTGACCAAAGCTGGTTGGAGATGTGCCAGCTTCTCCATCATTGTGTTCAATTCTTCACAGTACACATCTGCAGTAATGCTCACCCCGTTTGGTAAGAAGCTGTGTTGAATCACACCGGCGCTAGACCACCAAACAGTGACCATCACTTTTCTTGGGGTAAGTTTTCGTTTAGGGCATTGTTTAGGTGCTGAACCAGGATCCAACCAACTTGCTGAGCGCTTGCGGTTATCAAACAGAATCCATTTTTCATCGCAGGTAACAATGCGGTTCAAAATTCCTTCATTTGTGTGTCTGTTGAGCAGTGCAAGGCACGTCTCGACGCGTACTTCGCGCTGGCGATCATTGAGTTCGTGGGGCACCCATTTGTCAAGCTTTTTTACCTTGCCAATTTGACGCAAATGGACCAATATTGTTTTGACGCTAACGTCGAAAGCTGCTGCTAATTCAGCCGTAGATTGTGTATCATCAGCTTCCACAATCGCCTTTAATTCGTCATTGTCGACCAAAGTCTTCGGACGACCGCGAGGTTCATTTTTCAGGTCGAAATTTCCAGAACGGAAGCGAGCAAACCAATAACAGGTAGTGCGTTGGTTTGTAGTGTTAGCTCCGTAAACGTCGTTGATGTTGCGTGCCGCTTGTGCCGCGTTGCTGCCACGACGGTACTCATATTCCATAATTACTCGAATTTTTAACGTATCCATGATGGCGAAAAAGATTTAAATGCGATGAAAATGTAACACTAATCAATAAACAAATGACTACTTTTGGAAAAAAAAATCCATGTTTTTAAAATAAAATTAATTTGAAATTAGAATTCTTAGCCAAACAAAAAATATTTTGATTTGAAATGGCCAGTACTGCAGAACGGCAATTTCATAGGTAAAGACCTAATATATATGAAGTAGCTGATTATTTTTTCGCGATTTTAGGGATTGTTTCATTGTCAAAGTTGTTCATTTTCATGAGTACTACACGCCTTTAAAGTATGTCCATCGTTCTACCTAACACCCTGTACAGAATGGTACCACGTTGGTATTATCTGAGTAATATAGATACTGTAAATATTTTAAAAGAGTAAGTGTGGAGTGTCTTGCTCATTCCACTCCAAACGACACTACCTTTTGGATGGGGCACCTAAAATCAGTTTAGTATTGGATTTTTAACAAATTGTTTTAGTTTTTTTACTGTTAAATAGTGTAATTGAAGTAAACGAAGGGTGAGGCAGAGATAGACATGATCTTATTTATTTACATATTTTGTAATAAGTCAAAAAATGCGACAGCAAAGTATCAATACAAACAATTGTAAAACTAGTTGACAATGGGCGGTATTATCGTATAAGGCGATCTCTTACAAAAAACATCAAATTTGGATAGACTGAAAGAAAACAAAAAAAAAATTACCCATTCTATCTTTCTTTACCCTGTACAATTCAAGGGGTCATTCTACTCAATGTTATGAATAACATTTACCAAAGGACTAACACTGAATTCAGTAAAAAAAAAAAACAGATTTTCAGTACATTTCTTAGATCGACCAAATGTGCAGCTGATTTCTTGTCCCGAATTCAAGGTTGATCATATTAAAAGTTGATAATAATGCAACGACCCCACGGGGTTTATAGCAAAACAAAAATAAGGTTATATACAAATACACATAAAGCACATTACACGCTTCACAAAAAGAATCCATTCAAAATAAAACCTATTGTGTCCGCATTAAATGTGAATTGACGATTGAAATTGAAATTGACGACACGGTTGGCGCAGTGGTTGAGCCATCGGCTGCTGCGCCACGTGTTGTGGGTTCGATGCCCGCACGGAACAAATATTTGTATGGCCTACAGGTAGTTGTTCCGGGTCTGGCTATTTGTGTATGTGAGTTTAAATGTTTGTAAACGAACCCACGATACAGGAGAAATTCCTAGTGTGGGGCAACGTTTTTAAAAAAAAAGAAAAAAAAAAAGAAAAATGTGCCACTAGTCTCCTTGGACATGTATGTATCTGTAACATCGGCTGTCAGCCATTCATCACTACGCGCCTGACATGTTCGGGCGTGTAAAATAACTGGGTGGGTGCCGCAATGCTCTGTGGAATGGCATGTATGGGGGCATGGCATATATGATATACATGGCATTATTTCTGATGGCACGGTTGGTGCAGTGGCTGAACGATTGACTCCTGCGTTGCGTTCAGGTTCGATTGCCACACGTTACAAATATTTATGCCCAAAGCCTGTAGGACATACAAGTATTTGTTCACCCGGATCAATTACCTAGTTGTTGCGGATCTGGTTTTTTCTGTATGTTGCAGGAAGAATAAAAAGATGGTAGACTTATATTCAATGTTAGTCTAGATTTCCTCACGACCTTTTCAGTCACCTAT